>VDFB02193867.1:463629241-463677854 GCA_007258455.2 Sequoia sempervirens
GTTGTTTTGGAAGCCACTTTGAAATGAAGCTCTGTTGTTGTTCACTATCTGATGTGCCAACTTCTCTATTGTTAGGTATAAATGTATCCTAAGATGTCTTCAATGTATGACAAGCTTGGGTGTCATTGTAGTCAGCTGTGATTGTTACCTCCTGTCCATTGACGGGAAATTTCAGGCATTAATGATAGGTAGAAGATGCGCATATCATGGATCAAAGGGTGTCCCAGCAGGTACATGTTGTATGTTAGTTCTCTATCTAAAAGGCAAATACTTTTGGATACAGTAGGCCAACTTGAATTAGGTAATATGATCCAACCTTTAGAGGACCTTTCTTCTTCATCATATGTACGGTGCGATTTTTCTTCTTGTATCGTGAAAGCTTCATCTAAGTATCCTAGTGCATGAATCAGCTTTAAGGTACAAATATTTAAACCAGCCCCTCCATCTATTAGGACACGCTTTACACGGTGTTTATGGATAAGGACTTCAATGTGAAGAGTAGAATTATGTGGATGGGTGAGTGATACATCATCATGTTCGAAAAATGAAAGACAATGAGGTGCAGATAGATGTCCCACGATGGCTTGGAACTGACACACATCCAGATTGTTAGGTACTATGGTTGATACAAGAGCTTGTTCAAGAACCTCTTTGTGTGATGGGGAAATTTTCAAAAGTTCCAAGATTGATATTTGTGCCGGTATTTTCTGCAATTGATCGATGAGATTATATTGGTTGGAGGAAGGATCCACAAATGGGGATGATATTGATGCTCCTTTCAATATAACTTTGGATTGCGCCCTTGTTGTGGCATTAACCGGTTGGTACTCGTGTTTCCCTTTGAGTGTGATTACATTGATTTGGTTTTCAGATTTATCCATATGTTGTACCAAATTGGTAGATGTAATGTCATTGTTTTGATTGATTTGGTTGCATAACTCTTCATCCTCCTTGGTAGCGGACAAACAAAGGATTGTTGTGTCATAAACATAACCAACGTTTTTAACTTTGGTGTTTGCGGAAGAAGATTCTCCCTTCTGATAATTGGGTAGAGGATTTTTGAATGTTGTATGATCTTTGTTTGTTTGAGGGCCCTCTACAAATACTTTCTTTTGATCTATGAGGTCTTGTACCACATGTTTTAATTTCCAACAATTTTCAATCATGTGACCTTTATTTTGATGATAGTGACAGTAATGTAAGTCATTCCACCATGATGGTTTGACTTGAGGGTCCCAATTTCTAGCCTCTTGCACTTGAATGAGTTTTTCATTTAAAAGTTCTTTGAGGACTGATTCCAATGATTGTCCTAATGTCGTGAATTTCTGTTTATTGGATGGTCGTTGGAATGATTGGGTTTTTGTCTCTCCACTGTTTTGATTATTCCCTTGATCATTACTTTGTTTGACATTAAGACCATTGTTTTGTCTGTTTGTGGGGGTTGGTGTCAACGTGAATACTGGTTTCGATGTGTGTGTATCGATCATGGTATCAGTATTCTTGTTCTTTTTCCAAAATCTTGGCTTTTCGTTGTTGTTGTTAGAGGAATTGTTATTGTTCGAACCCTCAATGAAGTGTTTGATTGTTCCTCTTTTGATTAGAGCCTCTTCGATTTTGAGCCCCTTTTCGATAACTTGTTCAAATGTGGATGGACATTGTAAGTCCAATCTGTAATTCATGTCATCCACTAAGTTATCAATAAACAACTCTATCTTCTCCTCTTCGAGAATAGATCTAGGGTATTTAGCAAATAGCCTTCTCCATCGTTGGAGAAAGGAAAGAAAATTTTCACCTTTTGCTTGTTTGGTGTTGTAGAGTTCTTTCAAGGTTACCCCATGTTGGATGTTGAATGAGAAGTGTGTAATGAACCTATTGATTAGTTCTTCAAAGGATTGAATCCCAAGTTCCAATTTAGAAAACCACTCCATGCAAGTATTCCCTAAGCTCCTTGGAAATAATCGTAGTAGGTAAGAGTCCTCGTGTGCGAACTCTATGCTCATGGCTCGAAATTCTCGTACGTCATCAAATGGATCGGTTC
The DNA here is from genome assembly GCA_007258455.2 of Sequoia sempervirens. Taxonomy (NCBI): domain Eukaryota; kingdom Viridiplantae; phylum Streptophyta; class Pinopsida; order Cupressales; family Cupressaceae; genus Sequoia; species Sequoia sempervirens. The sequence goes on from VDFB02193867.1 coordinate 463,631,280, forward strand.
TTCCATTATATTTGTTGTATGTTGGGTATTCACAATACCGTGGAAATGGTATCATGTTAATGCTTGAGTCGAATGGATAAGGACAAATGTATTGCAATAAATATCTCTTTGTTGGCCCTTGTTGGATATTTTGGAACTGTAATTGCAACTGTTGGATTTGTTTTGTCAAAGCATCTATTTGATTTGGGTTTTCCACACTAGTTGTCTTTGGTGCGGTTGTTTCCTTGAGTTGATTGACATCAAAGTCTTTAGGAAGCTTAGCACCTTTGTCAGCTAATAATAGAAGATACTTTTCCATATCTTGCTCTAGCATCTTTTCCATAAATTTATGGAAATGAGGGTCTTGTTGAACTTTCTTGATTTCTTCTGCAGTTATTTCTTTCTCATGTGAGTTAGTGAGAGGATCCATGTTGCTATATCATCCCCAAGGGTTTTCTTCAGCCATGGATGCTATTCTTTCATTTTCCTCTTGTTGTTTCTTTTGATATGCTGATCATGTGAAGATAGGCATACAAATGTTAGAGTTTTACTCTATACTTTGATCTTGGATTTTTTTTTTTTGATTGAAGTGTCGAGGTTTTTGATTTAAAATTTGATTTAGTCATGTCTAGTTTCATGATGGAAGGATGATAAAATCCTTGATAGGGAAACTTTGACAGAAAATTTTAGATTTGGTGATAATAACACTAGGCGAGATGTTTCAAGATCTAGGTGCAAGGGTAAAGCTTTCCTTTTGTGTGATTTAAGTATTCTGGACTGTGGAAAAAAATGTTCTGGACTAATGGAAACCTTGTTATCGATATGGGAAAACTGACAAAATGTCCTATTAACTCTCTGTTTTTCTGACTTTATGGCGCGCTAAAACAGAGGATCGACGCACTGGAACAGAGACTGGAAGCGCTGAAACTGAGACCAAGCGCGTTGAAATAGAGACCGGGTGCACTAAAATAGAGCTACAAAGCACTGAAATAGAGACCAGGTGTGCTGAAACAGAGACCAGGCGCGCTGAAACAGAGACCAGGCGCGCTGAAACAGAGACTAGGCGCGCTGAAACAAAGACCAGGTGCGCTAAAATAGAGACCAGGGGCACTGAAACAGAGACCAGGCGCGCTAAAATAGATCCTTAAGGTGTTTAAGATAGAAAAAAAACTATCTTATTCTATGAAACTCACTTGGTCTGGTATCATATTGGATGGCTGGTTGTGGGATGTATTCTGGACGAATTCTCTGACTGTGATTGTGGTGTTGTCTAAGAGCTCTTCTTTGATAGTATGCTTGTGAATCTAAGGGAGCTACAGCGTAGTCGTCTGTATAACCTCTAGAGAAATCATGATACCTATGAATAAAAGTCCTATGTTGGAGTAGAACTTTCCTGCTTTGATACAGAAATCATTGTTTTCTTAGGAGTTGTTTGTATGCAAGTGTTTTCTTTGGTTTTCGGATTAGTTTGGCAAGAGATTTCTTGACAAACTTCGTGGATACCCAATCTCGAATCATGAGAAATCCACAAGTGCTTTGATTTTAAGGATTTTCTTTTGTGATGATCTTATCTAAGTTTAATGATAGAAAACACAACAATCAAGAATAGAATGGTTGTCTTTAAAAATCCTAGAATCTAAACAAATAGTGTATGTTCTCAAGAATCAATGATTCTTCTTGATTTTTACTGGTTTGATAACAAGATAAAACACTTCAGATAGACTCACTCCTAGAGATAAAAGGTCATCGTTATATACTCGAACGGCCCACAGCTTGGAATTGCGTCGACTCACACAGCCATGTCACCCCCTAGAGGGTGCCCGTGTTTTTATCTTTTCTAAGTGTGTACTCAGAGTGACAGAAGTGGATACCGGATCCCCTGAGCAAATAGTCCTTGGCAATTATATGGTGAGTGCTTGAGGGTAGATTCTTCCCTGCCCCTGCACCGCCGAGTATTACAATGTTTAGAAACTGACAGGCGTGCTTCTATTTCTAGGTTCTTAGATAGGGTTTCCATTCGGAGCGGCAAATGGATAAACTCCCTCGAGAGACCTCCCAATCTTTAAAACAAAGATTTTGGGGATGGTTATCCTACACACTTCCGTTGAAAGAGGGTTTCCCCAAATTCACATAAATTTTTAAGTGGGTTGGAATACCATGGCTTTTGGCTGTCCCCACTTAGGTCGTTCCTGTAGGGTGAGTACTTTTTCCCACTATGGCAGGCCTGTCTAAATGTTTTAAGAAAGCTTAAAAATGCATAAAGTAATGGTGAGTCTGGTATTCTGATGCACCCAGTTAAGGGGAGAGCATAAACCTATCACCCAATCACAGCAAAAAATGTTGTTCTTTTTAAAACCCAAAAGACAAGTGATTTACTCTATATGGAGATATTGCTCCATAATAAGCATGATGTTCAATTTTTAGACCACAAAATAAATGTGATGTTTCTATCCTAAGATTGATCAATTTTTATCCATTTCTATCCTAGGATTGGTAAATTTTAACCATTTCTATCCTAGGATTGGTAAATTTTAACTATTTCTATCCTAGGATTGGTAAATTTTAACCAAGAAAGTAGATAGAAATAGAATCTGGCCACAGACGCGTCGGATCCAAATAAAAGAAATGATTTTGAAGATGATACAGTGGCGCACTAAAACAGTGACTCGACGCGCTGAAGTAGAAACCCGACGTGCTAGAACAGTGACGTGGTGCGCTGGAACAGTGACTCGGCGCGTTGGAAAAATAACCTGGCACGGTGAAATAGTAACCTGGCGTGCTGCAAAAACTCAGGATCCCGTGAAAACTTTCACGCCGATACCTGTAAGACACAATTTTCAAAATTTTAGCAAAATATGGGGTATTGCCCCATGGTGTGTGCCAATCTGTAAGCGGTAGAAGGGGAAAAACAAGTTAAACAATGCATCTACACTTCTAAATAAGATATTGCATCTAAAACTTAATGAATTCAAACTATTTTAAACTACAAAAGCTTTAGAAATCTATCCTATTGCTCTCTATCTCTAAAGATTTCTCTAATCTACTTAGCTCTCAGATTTTGTAAGCTAATTAAACTATTAAAATGACACTTAGAGAATGAGAAATGAACTATTCTACTCTAATATGATTTAAATATGCAAATTCTATTCTAATGGAAGCCATGACTGCAAATGATGGATGCTTGATTGCTGCTTGATGGATGTTGGATGAATGCTTGAATGCTGGATGGTTTGGATGCTTGAATGCTTTGGAAACCTGTAGAGTAAGATTGCATAAGTTGGGATCCTTTTCCTGTAGCCCAAGAGCTGTATTTATAGCTTTCACGACAGCACAATTGCACAGGAACATGGTATGAGGGGTTGTGATTTCCTCTGGAGAATCCAAAGGCATGGGATGAGAAGAAGGATCTGATCATGGAGAATGGTTTCTCCCCATGAAAACACCAGGCAAGATAAGAGGGAAGGTGGGTGGAAGGTTGTTGAGAGAATTTCCTACAGGTTTGTCCCTGAAGCTTTTCCTATGAATGGCAGTGCCATTAATTTGAATTTTGAGAGATTAATTTTATTGGTGAGTGAATAGTGGTAAATCTTATGCATGAATTTAAATAAATTTAATTTATTATTTAAATTTAGCAAAAGAGGAATAATTAATTTTAATAAATCAAACTATAGAGTTTGTTTATTAAATTAAAAGGAGAATGATAATTAAATAAAAAAATTTAGCGATCTTTATTTAATTAAGAAGAAATGTGATTTTAAATAACATAAATTATTTGAATTGTGTATTTAATTTTAAGATAGAAGTAATAATGATAATAATTAAATAAAACAAAGTTTTTAATTTTGTTTATTTAATTAAGAGAGAAATAATATGATGATAATAATTAATTAAAACAAAGTTTTCAATTTTGTTTATTTAATTAGGAGAAAAATAGAAGAATTAATAAATGAACTTAATATAAATAAATATTTCTATTTATTTACTAAGTAGAAGAATTTAAGATTAATTAATCAAATAAGTCGTATTCAATTAATTAGATTCTCCAGACCATTTTTAGGTGTCTACAAGAGGTATTAGGAGAAGAACAACTATGATCATTAGGATTGTCTATATTTTCATCTTCTTTTATCAAATCATTCCCACAAATAAGAGAGATAAGAGGGGGTATAGGTTTAAGGAAGCATCACCATTTTCACTCTCTTGCGTTAAGAGACTCTCGTAACTAGGGAATGCATTGAATGAATGACTTACATGCTTATTGACTAACTTTTTCTTTGCAAACTTGGAAAAGATTGAAAATAACGTTTTTGAACAATAATTTATGAAAACTTAAAATGCAATTTAAAGGCCTAGAATGAAATGTGTAATTATGCAATTTTTAGATTCTAAATGAGGTAATTTACTAATTACACTATGCAATGATATGAAAGTGAAATGTTGTAACTACAAATTTGGAATTGAGCAATGCATGAAATGGAGCAATTTCAGCTAGATTTAGTGAAATGCATGCAATAGAAACTCTACCAACCGAAACAACTAACCATTAGCAAGAAAAAGAAGTGTAAAAATAAGGTCTACATTGCTATAAAAGGTAGTTTTAGATGTGCATTGGGACCGGTTCGCCCAGAGGGGCAAATGAGTCCCAATAAGGGTTTTTTTTTTTTTTTAAATAGAGATTTTTAAGTGATTATTATGATTTTTGGTTTGTATGATGTGTAACCTAAGTGCAAATGCAATTTTTCAAATTATTTGAGATGATTTGAGATGAAAAATATAACCTACATTCACTTTCACTAATGCAAAAATTAGAAACCCTAGAATACCAATCAACTAATGCAAACCCTAATGAAAAGTTAATGCAAGCTAGATCTAGGATGATAATGCACTCCAAATATAAAATAAAGTGTTCTAAATACAAGTTTAGCAAAATAGAACCTCTGAAAATGGGCAAAGAGTGTTATCGTATAGTTTTAGGACATAAAGCACACCCACTTTTAAGCTATTCCATTCAAGGATAACCCTAGAGATCTCAATGCAAAAGAGAAAGATATCTTGCAATAGGGCTTTCCAAGGGGATAATTGTAAACTAATGAGGGGTTCATCACCAAGTAAGAACTTGGAAAGACAAATGAAATGCAAGATGAAATGATTAACCCTAGTTTGATGCGAAAACCTACAAAATAACCTAGAAAAATCTGTAAAACAAAAACAAAATGTTGCAAAACAAAATGTCTACACTTGGAAACTTGTAGAGACTTGGATGGAGACTGGAAATTCTGTAAATCCTAAAATTTTGGCCTACTAGGACTCATTTTCCAATCTGGGCAAATTAGTCCTCGATCTAAATTTTTGTACAAGAACAAGTTTCTGGCAAATGGGTATCCAAATCAATAAAATCTAAAAATTGACCTCAACTGGGACTCATTCACTAGAAGTGGTGTATTAGTCTACTTAGGGTTTTTTGAAACTTGAAGATCTGAATCTAGTCTTCGATGTCTACTCTTCTTGTTCCTCTTGATTTTTGGATTTGAAACTGCCAATTTTGGACCAATAGGTGACTTTTTGTGAAGATGACAACCTTGGAATTGGGGAGACACCTCAAACAACTTTAAGCTCCAAGACATCTAGATTTTCAATCACACATGTAAAGAGGAGAAAAAAAATGATTGTTAGTGGATGGTTTTTTCCCTTGGTCAAACCCCTTTTAGGTAATTGAACCAAATGATGAAACAATGAAACAAGGACATGAAACATGAAACGTGAGCAATGACACCTTGAATGATGCCTTGTAAATGATGCTTAATAAATCTGTAACTCAACATGAAATGGCCATGAAGGATGTAGATCTTGATCTTGACAATAGGAGTAGAACGCGACTTGATCTTGGATCTTCAATTCTACATCACAACACTAGCTCAATAACATGATTAATGCTTGATATGCTTGACATGATGGTGGATCTTGAATTGCTACAACAATTGATGAAGAATTCTACCCTTGAATGCCTTTAAAATGATCTTGAATGCTATCTTGTTGATCTTGTAAAGTCTTGGAATGCTTAGCTCTTGAGTACTTGACTTGATAACATGAATGAATAATGAAATAATGATTTAATATCTTGTTTATATAGGAAATCCACTCAAAATGACCATAAATATTAGATCCCTAAGGCTGACATAGAAGAAATTTGAACTTAAAACCCAATTTTTTTGCTTACAACCTCAAAAATAGGCCAAATAGGAATCATTCACCATTTGTGGTGAATGGGTCCCACTTGGATGGGACTCATTCACCCAAAGTGGTGAATGGGTCCCATAGGGCCTACTTTGAATGGACCTATCCTTTGCATACTTAGGCAACTTGTGAGTTAGTCCATCATACCCTCTTATTTTGATATAGGTGAACCTTTGAAACTAAATGAAGTGGCTACTGTACTTTTTATAATTTGGATGACTTCAAGAGAAATCCTTTCCCCCAAATCATCTTGTAATTATTTCACTAGCCTCATGGTGAATACATCATTCATGCTTTTGAATTTGTGGTAGCTTCTCTCCAGCTATAACTTTGGGTAATAGTTGTAATTTTGAATTTGGTCATCATATTCCTCCATAAGGCAAAGTATTATCCAAGGCAGGTAGTGCATGCTAAAGCATAAAAGGGATATGAAGACATATAGAAAGATTTGTTGACAACAAAGCTTAATATCATATCATGTAGTTTGTCAATGATAATGGTTTCCCAATCAAAGTATTGTTGGCCAACACAAATAATTTGTTCAAAGAAAAGCATCCATTCTTCAAATTCATGGTTATTCACATTACTTTTCAATCTATGCAATAATATAATGATATTTGAAATTTCATCCCTGAAATGCACCCTATGAAAAATTTTAGGTAGCTAGGATTTTCCCTTCTTCGAAACAACAAACCATTCCTTAGCAATAATGTTTTTGTAGCACCCCTTCTTTTCACTAAATGACCTTGTGACAATGTGAAATTGAAGTTCGTAAGAACTCTTTCATGTAACCTGAAACAACCCTAATGGTAGATCTATCGATGGTAATTAATAAATTATCATCTTTGGTCCTTATCTCCCTAGTTTGATGGTCGTAATGGATGATGCACTTAAAAACAAGATCTGGGCACTACACAATTACATGGAATGCAATCACTTCGAGCAAACCACTCTCAACAAGCCTTTAGGTAACTGGAGCTCTATCTTACATGTTCACCCTTTCCCAAAATTCATCAAGATTTATGTTCCCTATCATGGTATCATCAATTTCAAGTAATGTGCTAGTTAAGCAAGCCAAATTTTTGTATCCCAAGTACTTATACTTCATTTTTCTTGGATTGTAGCTTCCAATCTTAATTTCTAAACTTTGAAAGAATATTGGCAAAGTATCACTTAAAAAATTCAACTTTTGATTCTAGAAATTCATTCAACATGAGTAATGGAAGTAGTTATGATGTTAGGTGTATACTTACTAGTTTAAGTCTTCCCTTAGAATCACTCTACAAAGAAAATCTACTTCTATCTTAGCTAAGCCACTCATTGAAATTCTTCTTTTTTGTGCTCTTGAAAAATCTCAATTCTTTATTCGTAAATATCTAGAATAATTGGAGTCAACAAAAATTTTCTCTTCATATAGAATCAACATTAATTACACCTCATTTATCTCTAACAACAATTTGTGTAGGGTAGGTGGCTTCCTTGGTGCCAATTTCAAATTTGCTTAATGAAGAAGAAAGTTGAGATTTTGATTAGTTATTAAAGCCTTTCTAGTGTCCAACAAAGGTTTCAAAACCTTGATCAATTCCTACTTCAATCATTTTCTTCCTTTCCTCTTAACTTCATATTGAAGAACTTGAAGTTATAAGTTAAGTGTCAGGAATTGACAAGGTTGTGAGAACCTTGTTGGGTCCTGATAGAGTTACCACAACTTCACAAAAAATGTCTTGGAGATTTGAGCAACAACTAACCATTCTTCCTTTTACCATAAAACATAAAGCTTTTGGTTAGATGTTAGAGCCCGAAAATATTGTGAGAACCTTGTCGGTGCCCAACAATGATTTCAAAAATAATTAAGAGACTTGATTTTTCTTCTTGATGATGATTTGAAAGACTTTAAAAAGCACACATGGTTTTGGAAACCTCAACTATGTTCGAACAAGTTTCAAAAACCAACTTAGAAACTATCGATGTCAAAAAGACTTAAAGACACTACATGAATATTGAAAAGGAATCATCTCATTGAGATTAAGGTGGATTGAGAGAACCTTTCTAGGTTTTGATGATAGTTTTGAAACTGCCTCAAACAATTGCCTCACTCAAAATGACCAAGTATGAAAAGACTTTTAGAGACACAAGAGGTATGATTGACAACACAAAGAAACTTGAAGACTCATAGGGCTTAGAATTGGCCAAATGATGAACTAAAAATTGAGATTAAGAAAGTGGGTGAGATATTATGGACCAAAATCAAGGCAACACAACCTATCTACTAAAGTGATTTCATGATCTTCAATAGCATGTTGCTATTTGGAATAGGATTTTTTAGAATTTTTTTTCTTGTGCATGGGATACATTGTCACCTTATTCCTTATATTTTGTTGCATAATGTCTCATGCTATGTAAAATAAAGAGGTCTTAATCTAGTGCGACACAACTATACATTTCATCACCCCTCCATTGTCCCTTCATCTTTTTCATCACCTATCACTTAACCTCTTCTATCCCATCACCTTGCTTCTTTTCATCTATTTTGATATCACACTTGTGTTCTTTGAGCCTACATATCCTTTTTAAAGGTCATTGCCATTCCCATCATCCCCCCACTTAGCCATTCCTTTTAGTAATTGAGACATATTTTCTTTGGATACAACTATTTTTTTTTCTTTGAAACAAGGGTACTTCATAACACCATTTCAAAGAGGAAAACATGTGAACACCTAAAATTGACACAATATCAATTACCTAAATACTTGATCATTATCTCTATAACTAATTGAATAAATATCTATTTATCCAATTACTTATCTAATTTTTATCACTTTATTTAAATAATAAATTCACTATTCATTTACCATTTGACACTATTCATCTACATCACATTGGTAGCCTAAATCCTCAATCAATCATTTTATATAAATTTAAATATTTATCTAGTTAAGTTTCCCATCCCTTTCAAAAAAAATTAATTAATATATCTATTTATTTAAATTCCCATTTGCATAGACTTTTTAATAGTGAGTTAACTAACTTACTAATCCCCTCCTTGCACATTCCTAATCCTATTCAAACCTTTCAAATCATGCACAATCCCCAAATCTGAACATAAGAAGACTTTTGTATACAAGACATGATACCATCGTACCTTGTTAAATGAATCAAAAGACTTGCAATAAAACCATTCTGAAGTACCATTTCCATCTCACCAAACTACTCCTCCCAAGAGAATTCTCCACCATGGATTTACCTTCAATCATACTTACTGATTCACCACAATTCCATGGCTTTAATGGGGCCATATCTTATCTTTCCACACGCTTAGGTCCGTAACCCCATTTTCTATCCTTCTCTTCTATGACAAAGTCAAAAAAGTCGTAGAAAGGAAAATGCTTCCCCACTTCCTTACCTATGTAACGCCTTAGAAAATTTGCACTATAGACAACAAAGAAGATTAGAAGCACACATGGAATGCTATATTAAATCTAGAATGCAAATCTAAAGTGTTAAGCAACAAAGAACATGGGAAATATAAAACATAATTTAAAACTAGAACAATCTCACCAATTTTCAAACGTATTTCCATGATTCATCTCGATTTCCCTTCTCCATTTTGCTTGTGTAGTATAATTGCCCTCAAATTTTTAGTAAATTCATGCAAGTATAGCCTAAGATAGTGATTAGCAAAATATCGAAGATTCAAGACAAAAGTGCTCTCAAAAGTCATAAGATTTCGCGAGAGTTTTCAAGAGAGATTAGAATGAAGAATGCCAAATCAATTTATAGAAAATTGATTATTCGAACAATAGGTCAAGATTGAAAGATCAACGGATGGTTGAGATCGACAGATTAGACATGCAATTTGATAACTGACAGTAATGACATGAGTGATACAAATTAGAAATAGAATTAAAGATTAAATAAATGATTTAATCTTCAGTTCGGCATTCGAAAACAGAAGAAATATCTTTGCATGACAAAGATGAAGATTGATTATAACGACTCTCTGTTCAAATGCATGCACGAGGTTTAATTAATTAAATAAGAATATTTAATTAATCTGCATGTATACGCAAATGAGTTAGAACTGGAGGATTGCATGATTTGAGAAGAGATTACTCGAAGATGCCACTCAGACATCGAATCAATAGTTAACTGAACGATTAAAATAGATGTCGAGTAAAGTAAAAGTGAATATTTAGATAACTCACATAATTATCTAAAATATAGAGAATGTGTTAAAATAGAATTAATGAATTAAATAATTTATTTAATTCAAGACTCGATATTTGGAGAATAATTAAATAAATAAGATTTATTTAATTAAGTGATGAAGGATTTTAAATGAATAATTAAATAAAGAATTTATTTAATTATAGTTGAAATATGATAAAGAATAAATTAAATAATGATCTATTTAATTTAACCAGAAGAATAAGGTTAATTAGTACGATAATTAAATAAAAAGCGTTTATTTAATTAATCAGATAGACTAAAGAAAATGTGAATTAATTAAATAATTAAGATTATTTAATTAATAGAAGAAATAAATGAAGATGAATTAATTAAATAATTGTCATCATTTAATCAATACGAATTACGAAGAATGTGGAAGTTGCATGCCTAAACCAAATTTTGGTGTCTACATTTGCCCCTCTTTGATACAATGTCGTTTCGGCGTTGTGTCAAAGAGAAATCGATAAAAACATGCCCCAGTAATGCTCCAGATTAGAATAGGTGAAGGTATGCCCCCTCGGGAAAAGTGACAAATTTTCAAAAGGTGCAGAAAAATTTGGAAATACTCCCGAGTAGTCTAGAGGATAGGCAGAAATGTAGTGGAGTGGACGGAATGTTGATCAGAAATGGGAGGGATGGGTACGGGATGAATAAAAATGGAAGATTACATGGCCAGTAGGACAGTAATGCCACCTAAGCCCTAGGTATATGTTGGAATAGGGTTGAAAAACTATTCATTTGGACCCACCTAGCTTAGAGATTTGAAAATTTTCTCTGACTTTCTAGTGAGGATGTCTCCAGTTCCAGCCACTCACCATCACGCATACAGGATTCGGACATTCCAGAGACCAGCCAGCGCGGACCCCCCGCTATGTACCTAAAACTTGCCTTTTGAAATTTTTTGATTTGCATGCATTTTAGTGTATTTAATGCTATTTTTACATATGTGTCATTTTAATTTTGAACCGCATATGCATGCGCGAACGATGCATGTGTATGCGGAAAACCGCATTTGTAATTTAATGCCAGTTGGTAGAATAGGTTTTCTGCGGTTAACTGCATTCATAAATTTCTACAACGCATTTGATTATTTTGAATCACATTTGTATTAGAATAGCCGCATGTGTAAATTTAGAAACGCATGTGAATTTTATGCACCGCACATTTTATTTTGCAACGCAAATGATTTTTTGTGACGCATGTGGTTTTATGAGACGCATTTGTAATGTAATGACGCATATGAAATTTATGAACTACATGTGTTGAAAAGTGACGCATATGAAAAATAATGACGCATGTACAAAAGAACGACGCATTTGCATTTCATGTAGTATGATCATGTTGCACAAGAATAGATAATTGAGGCTAACATGAGGCATGTATAATGTTGTTGCAGGTTGTATTAGACACGATATACACACAGGAGTCTAGACCCACCACCTTCTGATTCAAAGACAGCTTGCAGCCGCCCGAGCGATGGACTCTATGGCATTTGGGTTTGTTGCATGTGATCGATATGCCCCAGATTCAAGAAAATCAGGGGCTACTGACAGTGCTATGTGAGAAGTGGCACTCGGAGACATCATCCTTCCACCTACCGACTGGAGAGGCGACAGTGACATTAGAGGATGTGTATAGGATACTTAGACTACCGATTAGAGGCACATGGGTGGTCTATGATACTCAGAGGGGGATCGCTAAGATGTGCAGATATTACCCCCATGTCGATGTTAGACAGTTAGGGGTTGATGACTATGAGATTAGGTGGCAGGTGTTGGCCCAGAGATATAGATAGTTGGACTATCTAGTAGCGACATTGATAGGCGGTATAGTACTGTCTGACCGCAGAGGCCATGGGTTTCCTGTAGGATGGGGGGAGATGTTAGTGGGGATGCTCGAGCGGTGATTTGTATATGCCTGGGGTTCCTGTTTACTTGGGATGTTGTACTTCCACCTGCATAACATTGCCTATAGAGAGGCACAGTCGATGAGCTGTGGTACCACTCTCCTGATGGTATGGGCGTGGGAGCATATCGCTATATTCAAACCACCTATTACAGTAGACCTACCTCATGGAGCTCCATACGCCTTCCGTTATGCAGGGGCGACCACACAGCATCATATTGGAGACACATGCTACTTTAGACACGTGATAGATATGATGTAGGAGTTCACATGGAGACCATACCTGGGCTGCGAGGTGTGGTCAGATGAGGGCGAGCATTTTCCATTTTGTAGATAGGAACAATACTTGGTGGGACGGACAGTGTCCCATGTACATATTATAGAGCGACAGTTGTCAGACTAGGTTTTGAGACAGTTTGGAGAGGTACAGGATGTACCTCGAGGGAGAGCAGAGTTTGCCAGGTCCTCATGAGAGGTCCCACTATGGGGGCCAGAGATTCTAGTGGCGATGGCAGAGGCAAAGATTGATGGTCTCTAAGCACTTCCATGGGGATGGAGGGACAGACCAGAAAACCCAGGGACCATGCTAGAGTACAATCAGTGGTGGGCAGCACACAGACCGATCCTCTTGATAGACCCAGATCAGCCCGCACCGGTAGAGCGACGTGGGACAGGTCCTAGAGGCAAGTGAGGTAGAGGGAGAGGCCGAGGAGGTGGAGGAGGCCATGGTGATGGAGGGGATGATGGTAGAGGTGGCTGACGTGGAGGCAGGAGAGGGAGGCGTGGTTGGAGAGGATGAGGACCAGCCTTGTCACCGATCTGAGAGGAGAGAGGAGGAGAGGAGGATGTGGCCATGTTAGATGTGGCCAAAGGTGGTGAGGAGGAGTAGCCGACAAAGGAAGTTATCCCAGACATCCCAAATATCCTAGTAGAGGCGGAGGCAGGTGCCGAGGAGGCAGGCAGAGAGGAGGGAGGTGCCAAGGAGGCAAGTGGAGAGGAGGCAGAGGTTGATGCCCTTGGGTTGCTAGGTGCCTACTAGGAGGACGATGATGAGGATGATGATCACGAGAGAGAGATCCGAGATCAGATCCTAGAGGAGCTCGATGAGGAGGAGGATGGGATAGACAGGGCCAGACAGGATGAGAGAGGGGCAGAGGATCCAAACATGGATATATTGCGAGCTCAGGTTGCATCCTTAGAGGATCAGATGAGAGTGTTGATGGCCGAGAGGGATGCCTATCGGGTGGAGAGAGACAGAGCCTTGATGGATAGGGATCAGGCCATAGCTCGGTGGCAGGAGACTGAGCAGCGGTTCACAGAGCTTAGAGCATTATGTACAGGACCATCAGCTGCATTTTCTAGAGAGCTAGTCAGATCTGGAGAGAGGGAGAGATATTATTGGGATCTGTATGAGGCAGAGATTCCACCAGAGAGACGAGCTCCTAGTTTCTCAGCAGCACACAGTAGCAGGTCCCAGACTAGGACCCATACTCGGGTAGTCAGCACATAGGGGGTGGATCAGCCAAGCAGAGCAGGGCCATATGACAGACCTCCCACACCTCAGAGATTAGCAGGTTCCCAACATCATTCTCCCACACACTTCCGGCATGATGGCAGTGGCAGCTCAGGATAGGGGTACCATTTGTTGAGGCACTGTATTTTGATCTTATAAGGTCTGCGGGCTTCCATCTACTATTGATACATTATGACATTGTGATATGACACATTTGAGTGATATATATCTAATTTTGGCGGCGATTATCATGATATGCATTTCTATTTATTGATTATGTAGTCTTTATTTATACATGTGATGTTTATATGACATGCCTATGTGATGGATGAGTATATGTATTTTATGATGTTTATGTAGCTAATGAGATAATGTTGATTCTATATGATGTATGCAATTTATAATTATGAGATGCAATATGATATGAATATGTATGATGGATATTACGTGTATGTTATATAGACATAATGTGATGTATGTATTTACAGTTGCTTTGTACATGGAATGCTTATGATATGTATAGTTGCCATGATGATCTAGAGATGAACTATGCCTACATGTATGAATTTTTCTAACTTGTATGTTGATGTAGGATAATGTATAATGTTTTGTGTCACAGGACTCCATCATAATGCAAGAAAGAAGAACTGTTAGTGTGGAAAGAAAGATCGACAAAGAATGACAGACAGAAGAAAAATATTAGTATTAGGAATCTTCTATATTTTGTTGTATCATAAAAGGTATTGCACTTTATCATCATTGGGCAAGACTAATATAAATGGAGAAAAACACTATGATATGACAGAGATCAAGGTGTGCAAGGTCATCCACTTGCTGATAACAGACAGTCACAGACAAGGATTGTCATTAACTCATACGAAGGGCACAAGTTGCCCCAGTCTTATGTCAAGACAAACCACAGACAGCAAACAAAGAAAATGACGGGTCATGAGACGTCATTGCTCCTCTAAATCCTTCATGGGAAATCCTTGAGGAAACTAGTAACATGACTCAAAATCAAAGTGAAAAAGACAGTCAAGAGACAGCAGTCAAAGAAAACAAAATTCTGATACATCATTGCTTCTCTAAATCCTTCATGGGACATCCTTGAGAAAGCTAGTAACATAATTCCTAGTCATCAATTCAAGATAAATAAGTCAGAAAGTCAAAAAGCCAATAAAAATATTTTCCAAAACTTGATCTTGTTTGTTTGATTTGTTTGATTGATAGAACTTGGTTTCAGGAGATACACATACCGGATAAGACTATGAGTCTGGTTTCGATGTTATGACTATCTGTATAAGGTATGACAAAGCCTGGTTTCAGAAAGACATGTATCATATAAGACATTAAGTCAGATACTGTTGATGTGATAACCTGTGTAAGGTTATGTTTGATTGATTTGACCTTGTCGATTATGCAGGAAGGACTCATCCTGAATAAGACATAGGTTGATTGTCTGACCTTGTCAATTACGCAGGAAGGACTCATCCTGAATAAGACATAGGTTATCTATTTTGATAACGTCTGTTTCCAAGAAGGACACATCCTATAGCAGACTGTAGTTGATTTGTGTTGATTGTTTTGTTTGGAAAGTTGTTTGATCTGACTCAGAGACATAGCTGACTTGTTCACCAGATTGATGCATGACTTGAGACGATGCGTGGACAAATAACTACCTGTGACGACAAACCCTAAAGGACTGACCTAGTGTGGCCTCGGGGGCTCATCGATTGATGGCCTTTCCTATGTTATACACACAAAGACCTCGTAGTTCAACTTGACTGTGATTGACAAGACTGACTACAAATACAAGATGTGTGTAAAAGTGAATGCGACAAACCCTAATGGACTGACCTAGTGTGGCCTCGGGGGTTCATCGATTGATGGCCTTGCCTACATTATACACGCAGAGACCTTGTAGTTTGACATGACCAATGACCTTGTAATATAGACGCATGGATTAAAGCATGAATTTATACAGACAAACCTAAACAGACTGACCTAATGCCTCGGGGGCACATCGGCAGATGGCCTTGCCTACGTCTAGTCATAGAGGCAATGTAGTTCAACAAACGATAAAGACTGACAAGTGCGACTGAATTTGACTCTATTTTTGGATTTTTGAAATGTTTTGATTTTTTTTTGTCCTTTTTCTTTTATAAGTTTTCTGATGTTTTTGTGTTTTCTGAGGTCATTTTGTGATGTTTGTGGATTTTTCCATGGTTTTACGTCTCCAACACAACTAATGTAAGAACCAATATGACACATGTCAAGTGTTTGCCCCCAGTCGAGTATAGGACCAATTGACTATGAATAGGGTAATATGGGGGATATGAAATGTTCTCGATGTCAATTGTTCCAGGTTATGGGAAAGACTACCAATTATTATGAATGGTATATACAAACGATGGATAGGGTAGTGGACTGTGTACAAGAAAGTGGGCTATGCACACGAAAGTGGACTATGTACACAGAAGTAGACTATGTACACGGTAGGGACTATGTACAATGATGAGGACTATGTACAAGATAGATTAGAATAATAGTAGACAAAGGAGCAGAGTTGAGCACACATGGCGCCTGTTTGCCAGGTTTTCACCATGGTACCTATCCAAAGCACCACCAAAGTGGTTTTCACCATTGGACGAATGATTTTTCTTTACTATTTTCCATATTATCTAATTTTTTTGGTGTTACTAGGATGCCTGTTTACTAGGTTTTCACCTTGATAACAATTTTTTTATGATTTTCTGATTTTTTTGTATTTTTGCTAAATAAGACAAAGGATCCTAGAAGCTATACGTAGAACTTTTTCAAATTCATACTATTGATTGGTGAGGACAATGGTTCTCCTTCAGGAGTAGAGAGTTGGTACGCTCCTGATCCAAAAGCTTCTGTAACAACATAAGGTCCCAACTAGTTAGGTTCAAACTTTCTTGGTTTTTCTCTTTCTGCTTGATTCTTTGGGTTTTCCATTAAAACCAAGTCACCAATGTCAAATTTTCTATTCAAGACCTTCCTATTATAGCTACGATGAAGGCGATTCTAATATGCTTGAAGGTGGTCTAATGCCTTCTGTCTTCACTCATCCAAGAATTCTAGCTCATGGAGTCGCGAAACTCGATATTCTTCATCATCAATGTGGCCTTTCAGGGATACCCTTCGGGAAGGAATCTCGACCTCAATAGGTAGAATGGCTTCAGACCTGAAAATAAGTGAATATGGAGTAGCACCAGTAGGAGTACGAATACTTGTGTGATAAGCCCATAAGGTAGGGTTAAGATGTAAATTCCAGTCACGACCAGCATCATTGACAGTCTTCTTGAGGATTCTAATGATGGTCTTCTTAGATGCCTCTGCTTGGTCATTACCTTGTGGGTAGTATGGAGTGGAAAAGTGATGTTGGATATGAAATTGATCATACAGGTGACAAAATTATTGATTCTTAAATGGGCTGCCATTATCAGTGATAATGGATTGAGGGACACCATACCGACAGATGATATAGTTCAAGATAAATCTAGAAATTTGTGTGCCGGTAATGTATGTCATAGAAATGGCTTCAATCCACTTCATAAAGTACTCAGTGGGAGTGATAATAAACTTGTGTCCATTAGATGATGTGGGGTGGATCTTACCTATGAGGTTGAGTCCCCATTGGGAAAAGGGCCATGGTGACATGATAGGACAGAACTCCTATGCTAGGGCATGTATCAAATCTCCATGAACTTGGCATTGGCAGCATTTCGTTACAAAGACATAGGAGTCTTTTTCCATAGTAGGCCAGTAATAACCCAGTCTCATAATATTTTTGGCTAAGGTAGGACCGCTAGAATGGGAACCACATATACCCTCATGTACCCCACGCAAGGTTGCTTGTGCTTTAGTAGAATCAAGACATCTCAATAGGGTATTATCTAAGGTGCATCTATATAGGGTGTCTCCGACGATGGTGTATTTGGCTGACTTGCGGAGGAATGTCCTACATTGGTTATTAGATAGGCTAGTGGGTATGACTTTTGCATGAAGGTAATCATAGATTTCCTTGTACCATGGGGAATCAGGACCAACAATGTCACACACCATTTTAGAATCTGGGATATCATAGGCTAGGACCAAAAGCTGTTCGACCAAGAACTCAAACTTAGGCACGTTGTTAGGAATGTCAAGAAGTGATGCAATTGTAGCCATAGCGTCTGCTGCTTTGTTTAAAATATGAGGTATCTTATGAAACTTGACTTTGTCAAAGTACTCTTTAAAGCTATTAGCCATGCACTTGTATGGAGCAAGCTTCTCATCCTTAGTCTCATAATCATCATTTACCTGTCTTATTACTAGTTGAGAATCGCCATATACCTGTAGGTTCTTAATTTTCCACTTGACTGCCATGCGTAAACCTATCACTAAAGCTTCATATTCTGCCATGTTGTTAGTGCATGGAAATGCAATCCTGAATGACTTAGGGATGGAATCACCCTGTGGTGTGATCAATAGTATACCAGCCCCTGAACCATGATTTATATGTGAGCCATCAAAGTACAGTTTCCATGTTACGTTTGTGTCAAGTGTGAATATGAACTCATCAAGAAATTTTGCAACTAATGGGTGATATACCTATATGGGTGCGTCAGCTAACTGATCAGCAACGACCTATCCTTTAATAGCTTTTCTTTCTACATTTTGGATATCATACTCACTAAGTATCATAACCCATTTGGCTAATCATCATGTTAATGCCGCCTTGCTGAGAAGATATTTCAAAGAGTCTATTTTAGCGATCAACATTGTTTGGTGGTTTAACATGTAGTGCCTCAGTTTTTGGGTAGCGAATACTACTGCAAGACAGGCACGTTCAATGTTACTATAGTTGAGCTCATAACCAACCAAAGTCTGGCTAATATAATAGACTACCCTTTCATGACCTTCATCGTCATTTTGTGCAAGCAATGCTCCAAGTGAAGAATGGGTTGTTGTAATATAAAGAATCAATGGTCTTCCTTCAATAGGTGGCATTACGACAGGTGGTGTAAGTAAATATTCTTTAATCAGTTGAAAATCCTTTTCACACCTAGTTGTCCATACAAATGGTACTCCTTTCCTAAGAAGATGTTGAAAAGGATGTGTCTTGTCTGCTAGCTGCACTATAAACCTTTTGATAGATTGCAACCTTCCCTGTAGTGTCCTTAGTTGACTAAGATTAGTGGGAGGAGGCATATCCATAATTTCTTTCACCTTGGCAAGATCCACTTCAATGCCTCGTCTAGAAATGATAAAACCTAACAGCTTTCCTAACTTGACTCCAAACACACATTTCTTTGGATTAAGTCTGACTTTATACTTTTCCAGCCTCTGAAATATCTTGTCTAAAACCTGTAGATGTTCTTCCCTTGTCTTGGATTTTACAATAAGGTCATCGACATAATCCTCCATACAAGTGTGTACTAAATCATGAAAGATAGTATTCATGGCACGTTGATAGGTTGCTCCTGCATTCTTGAGTCCTAAGGGCATAACATTCTAGCAATACGTTCCCCAAGGACAAGTGAAAGTTGTCTTATGTTGATCTTTAGTTGCAATTCTGATCTAGTTATATCCTGAAAATCCATCCATAAGGGACAACATCTCATATCCTACTGTCATGTCAACTATCATATCTATGTTAGGCAAAGGAAAGTCATCCTTAGGACAGGCTTTGTTGATATCTCTAAAATCAGTGTAGATGTGGATGCCCCCAATTGGTTTAGTGACTAGTACAAGATTGGAAATCTAATTTGCATAGTTGATTGATCTTATAAAACCAACGTCTAACAGTTTCTTGAGTTCTACCTTGACTAATAAAGCAATTTGTGGATGCATTTTTCTCAACTTCTGTTTCACTGGTTTGGCACCTGGTTGTAAAGGCAAGTGATGTAGAACAAGTTTAGGATCCAACCTTGGCATGTCTGCATATGACCAAGCAAAATTTATCTGTCTCTGTGCAAAGAAGTCATGGAACTCTGATTTCTCTTGTATTGTCAATAACGCTGCCAAATAAACTAGTTGAGGATTCTCTTTTGTGCCTATGTTGACTTCTACAGTTTCTTCAACGAGCATGGGTGACTTTTCCTACACAACGGGGAGAATGTTCAAACCTCCATCCTTAGGTGCCTCAGAAAGGTTTTCACCTTCGAATGCATCCTTTCTTTTTACTTTTTCATTGTCTAGAGGTGCCTTTCGGTTTTCACCTAGAGACTCATCCTTTTTATTTTGTTTGTCCCTTTTCTCATTTTTGTGACTAGAGGGTTGAAAAGATTCCCCAAAATATGCTTTGTTGTCCAAGTCTATGGTAAAACCATCTTTATGATCCTCGTTAGGTATGCCTTCACATAATCCCAGGAACTCAGCAATTGCTTTGTCGTTCTCAAAAGTGTCTAAGACGGGTGTATCTTGTTGATCCCAATCAATGAGTTGGGGATAAACTAAGGGCATGTCATCGTCAGAGTTATCAAAGTTTAATGGGGTCAAAGTAAAGATTGAATTATTCATGTGGTTACAAAAATCTTGTACCAGGTCTATTTTTCTCTTGGGTTTGGGTCTAGGTAGATGAATAGGTGGGCCTAATGCCAAGGTTTGACAATCAAAAATAGGTGGCTCAGGTTGCCATGAGGTAGGATCAAGTGATTCCCAGTAGTAGTGTTTAAACCATTCCTCTTTTGTCATTTTCTTTGGTGGACAAGAATTTAATGGATTGGGTGTGGAACTTAGCATCAAGTCAAGTTCTCCAAATAACTTGTCAAGGTCCATGGAAGAAGTAGAGGATAAGGAATCCCACTCATAGTCATTAGAGTCAGGGGAGTTACAATTATTTTGGTCCACTGGTTCGTGAGATGTCTTAATATCTTCTGAAGCATGTACTTCCTCAAGTAAGGGTAACAGAGTACTAGGAACACCAATCTGAATCGGTTGAAACCCTAGCCCTACTCCTTTTGGCCACTGAGAAACAAATATCGATTCAATTCTGCCATCTTGGTTTAATCCTAAACCACTTTGTCCATCATATCCTTTGCTTTGCATGATTTTGAAACCCTTTCCATATAGACTTGTAGGAATATGAGCAAGTAAAAGGGGTTCTTGATTATCTTCCTTATATAGCCAAGAAGTGACATCTTCTGTATCTACAGCCTCTTTGCTTAATTCACCCCATTTAGTGAAAGTTGTTATGGGGGGAACATGTATAGTGATCATAGACTATCCCCTACTTGTTATAGGTAAACCATATGACTTAGGAGGAACCAAATGGCTAACACAATAAGAAGTCTTCATATAATACTCTCTGCAACCCTTGTTTTGGATCTCAACCCTAGGAGTGGTAGGTAGTGAGGGTGAAACAAATGTTTGAGTAAGTGTGGACGGGTCAACATATGAAGATGGATTAGATAGTGAGGCCTCTTGGTTGACTTGCACTTGGCGTTGAGGGATCTCCTTTAGATTGGTGCAATACTGGAAAGGATTGGGATCACCATCTATAGTTATTTCGGTGCCATTGTAAGGAAATTTAAGACACTGATGATATGTGGAAGGGACCGCCTTCATGGCATGAATCCATGGTCTACTGAGCAGAAGGTTATAAGGAAGGGTGAGATCCAAGACCTGGAATTTTGTCTCCATCATTGCAGGACCAATTCTAATAGGAAGTGTTACCACCCCCTTTGATTTTCGTTCCTCATCATCATAAGATTTTATGACAATACTTTTGGTCATGTCTATGCATGCTTCTAAGATACCTAATGCCTTAATTAGTTTTAAAGTTCATAGATTTAACCCTGCTCCTCCGTCTACCAAAAGTCGTCTAACTTTGGTGTCATCAACAAGGACTTCTAGATGTAAAGGGTAATTTGTGGTTCGTCTTTTCTGTGGCATAGTCTTGTTTAGAAAATGTGGCACGGTGATTATTGGTCAAGTAGCCCACCATTTCCTGGAAATGATTGACATCAAGGTCATTAGGGACCGTGGTGTTTTGTAAAGCCTTATCGAGGATAGATCGATGCTCAGGAGAGATATGCAACAATTCCAAGATTGAAATTTGGGTTGGGGTCTTCCCCAATTGGTCAAGTAGGTTATATTGTAAGTTGGAAGGTTGGGGTGTTTGCTGTGATGGAGGGCCTTGGATAATGAACTTAGTACGACGAGTATTGACCACACACTCAGGATTAGCATTGATAGTAATGGTATTGATGTTTTCATCAGTGGCACGAAGGCAATGAATGATTTTTCCACTATCATAATCATGTTTGATACTTGCATAATTGGCTGACATATTGGTCTTAGTACTCGAACTGGGGACAGTTCCTTTCCCATGGTCATGTAGTGGGTCTGAAAAGACTTGATGATCAGTGTTCGATGTCTTTTGTTTTTTTCCACTAACCTCAATAATTCTCCTGTCAACAAGATCCTATATGATATTCTTTATTTGTCGACAGTTTTGTAGGTTATGCCCCTTTGTCCTATGATAGTCACAAAAGGCATTGTCATCCCACCAAGCTGGTTTAAACTATCCTAGATTGTATTGTCTTGGTTCCTGCAGCTGTATGAGGTTATGTTGTAACAGTTGTTTGAACACCGACTCAATGGGTTCCCCTAAGGGAGTGAACTCACGTTTCTGAAATCTCCTTTGTGGTGGACGTTGAGTGTTCTGGACCACATTGGGAGGTTGATTGGTAGCATTAAGCGTGTTAGCAAAAGTATGAGGTCCTTGCAATGTGAGGAGGGGTCCTGCTTGTAGTGTTTTAGCATCAACTACCCCATCATTTGTGACATTTTTATTGCGAGACCAAAATTTGTTTCTGTCCGTAGGGGTATTTTGTATGATCAGGTTTCAATTGGATGTTGTCATCTTGATTTCACCCTTTTCAATGAGGTCCTTCTCTATTATCACCCCTTTTTCCACTAGTTATGAAAAAGATATGAAACAATGTACCCTTAAGTTACTCCTAAGTTTCGGATGAAGGTTTTCTTGAAACATTGTAACCTTTTGTTTTTTGGGTATTTCAACAGGACACCTACTAGCAATAGTTCTCCATCTCTAGAAGAAAGAAATGAATGTTTCCCCTTCGTCCTGCATTGTGTGGAACAAGGTTGCTATATTTATCTCATGGTCAATGTTGAAGGAGAATTGCTCCACAAATTTCTCAACTAGTTCCCCCAAGGATCTAATGCCAGAATCTAGACCTGAAAACCATTCTAATGCAATTCCTACAAGACTTTGTGGAAATAGCCTCATAAGGTACGTCGGGTCATAAGCAACATCTATGCAAATAGTAGAAAATTCCCTGATATGTTCTACTGGATTTTGTTTGCCATTGTACTTAGGAAGATTTGGTATGACATATCCGTGAGGAAAAGGTGTCATGTACAATGATCTATCAAAAGGGAATGGGCATATGTCCTTTGTTGAAAATGATTTCTTAGTTGACACCAACATGTTATCCATTTGTGTTTGTAATGCCTACATTTGTGTTTGTAGGACGTCAACTTGGGTCAAAGATGTGCTAGGAGGATTATGCGGATCCAGGTATGTATTCTAAAATCCAAAGCCTCATGATGGGTTTTGATTATATGTTGGCATATGCGATGGATTTGGATTTGGAATGTTGATAAATGTGTTTTGGTCTGGTATCTACATAAATTGGTATTGACCTGGGTTTTGTGTAAATGGATTCCAAGCACTAGTCTGTGAAAAGGGGTTCTGATTCAGAATTGATGTGAATTGGTTTTGTCTTGGAATCTGTGTGGATGGATTCTGACTACCAATCTGTGAAAAAGGATTCTGATTCGGAACCAATGTAAATTGGTTTTGACGTGGAATCTGTGTAGATAGATTCTAACTACCAATCTGTGAAAAGGGATTCTGATTCAGAACTGATGTAAATGGATTCTGACTGCTAGGCTAGAATAGTGGATTTTGATTGCCATATTGGAAGGAGGGAATGCCCCCTGTTTGTGTAATCCATGGTATAGTACTAGTGACTTGAGCACTAGGTATGGCCATCAACTGTGGTATGGTACTCGTGATACTAGCATTGGGTGTAGTCGTTGACTGTGAACTTGTGGCACCGACATAAGGTGTGGAGGCTAAGGTTTTAGACCTTTTATTCCCAACAAGAGGATCGAAGGGAGTAGATGATGAAGCCCCTGTAGTGAAATTAAATCCTGATGTCATGCTAGATGTGCCAAATGGAGACATATGGACTGTCGTACTTTGTGTAGATGTGCTAGATGGCATAGTCGTGCTGACCTGAGGTATATTAGTACTAGCAATTGTAGCATTTGTCCCTTGTGTAGGTTGAGTTTGTAAGGTACTGATATCAAATCCTAGAGGTAAAGTAGCACCTTCAACTAGCAATTTACCTAAAAATCGTTGACGATCATTTGCTAGGTACTCATCTACAAAAGAGGCAAACTCAGGGTCCTGTCTGACAGCCTCTATGTCCTCTACTACAATATGTCCCTGAGTGTTTCTAGTGGTGAATTTTTCTAATAGAGTCTTATGAGGTCTTGAAGAAAATGGATTGATGAACTCGTTTGGGTTCAACATGTTTTCTCTCTCTCTTCTCTTAGACCTAGTTTCAACCATGTAAGACAAGCTCAATATGTGGGATATGCAAGACTATATCTATGAAAAGTATGACTCTAGTCTATGTTTTGGGATTTTTGTATGCAAAATAAGGAATATCCTAGGATGACACTAGTCTAGACTCTAAAGATGCAAAATCTAAGCAAAACCCTAAAGTGATCAATTCTATAAACCTTAAGACGAAGGGACCGACTACCTAAAGTCAAACCAAGGTGTCAAATTAGTTAAGTCAAATAACCAATGTAGGACGAGGATCAAAGACAAGTTCAGTTTCCTAACTAGACTGATGAGCTAGGAGGACTCTCTGTAGGACAAAGTATAAGATGATAAGACTAAGTTCAATGACAATTTTTCTTGACACTATGACTTTTCTAGAGTATAGACGGTGGACTACTCCTAAAGTTTGTAAAAGTGACATTTCTAGAAGTCTAATGCAAGGTTATATGTACCCTAAGATGAAGCTAAACTCTAACTGAAGATGACTATGGTAACAACTAAATGACCCTAAGGGATGCAATATTGAGCAAATCATTTCAGGTTTTTGTTCAAGGACTGTTTGTGTGAAGACAACTGAAACTAGTGCAAATGTGATGACGGGACAGTGACTGTGAATTCTGGTTTTCTGATAATCAGACAGATGCATCTCAGGATTTAACAGATGCAGTCCAAAATTAACAATTGCGGTCTTCCTAAAAAATGCAACTCAAAATTATGAGATGCGACTCTAACTGACAGATGCGACCCAAAATATAACACATGCAGTTTTTCCAAAGCAATTGCGAGCCAAACTAACAGATGCGACTTAGAAATTAATAGATGCGACTCTAAATTATAGTTGCGACTCAAAACTTAAAAAATGCGACTCTGAAAATTAGATGCGTGTTTCTAGTGAACAGTTGCAACTCTTTGTGAATTTTCAGTGACATGAAATTTAAACTAACTCTATTTTTCGTGATCAAATTCTGACAATCAAAGACAATCATAAGACAAAGTGTTTTCAGTTTAAATTTTGGACTCAAAGAACGTTTAAGCTGACAACAGACAAGCACATCCTAATAGGCAAAAGGCCTAGGGTTTGTATACTTGGTATAGCCCACCAAAATACCCCGGATTGGTGATGAACTCCTTTCCTTCTGGAGAGCGAATAGCTTAGGAATTTGGTGGCATTGGCTCCCCTCCATGGCTCATTAATGTCTTTCGAGCACACCAATTCTGAATTCTTTGGGAAATGACCTCCCAAGAACTACTATCTCTACTCAAGGGGATCAGTAGTGAGTAATCTTCGGGCATGATATTGTACCCTGCACTATACCAAGCAATGGCCACAAATAGGTTGGTCTCTAAAAACAAAGGTATTTAGTACGGTCATTCCGTTCGTAGGGCATGATCCATGCGGCACAAATCCCCTTTCGAATCCATCTCGTTGAAATCATACGTGTGATTCTTGAAGTTTCCCCAAGAATCCTCTTTTATATACCGGCTGGAAGTCCCTTGGGTTCAGGGTGCTACCGGTCTGAGTCGTCCTGGGGTGAGTACTTTTCCCACCAGAATAGGCCCAAGTTCTAGAGTTGGTAACTGTTTCTCTTACACCTAGGATCACACGGATGCACAAGGGGAGAGGATACTTCGATGTACCAAGTCGTAAAGGGTGACCAAACTTGTGCTTTCACACCAAACATAGTAGACACTTGTTAATTTTAACCAAACGAAAGATTTTCTATGCTACCAATCAATCTGTTTCAAATTTAACTAGGGTCTTCGACAAACGTCCTACAGGAAAACTGGTTAGTAATTTTCAATATTGTCTTCGTCAATCATCCTGCAAAAGCTTGTTAACTCCAAAAAGGCCACACGCTGAAAATAAGATATCAGTAACACAAAAATCAATTGAAAATTTTAGATTGTGAGAAACAAAATAAAATTTTACCAATCAATTGCGTCGTTTCGTTACCAATCAAATGCGTCGTTTATTTTTTAGTTGTGGCTCGAGAAATCACTTGCGGTTCAAGAAACTTCAAATGCGTCATTTTTCTGTCAGATGCAGTTCAGAAAGTCAATTGCGGTTCAAGAAGCCTCAGATGTGTCGTTCCATAGGAAAAATCCGCAAAAAAATCAAAATTAAAAGATCTACGGATTCGCGAAGATGGTGTCTTCACGTCGGGTTCACCAAATGTAACGCCTTAGAAAAATTTGCACTATAGACAACAAAGAAGATTAGAAGCACACATGTAATGCTATATTAAATTTAGAATGCAAATCTAAAGTGTTAAGCAACAAAGAACATGGGAAATATAAAACATAATTTAAAACTAGAACAATCTCACCGATTTTCAAACGTATTTCCATGATTCATCTCGATTGCCCTTCTCCATTTTGCTTGTGTAGTATAATTGCCCTCAGATTTTTAGTAAATTCGTGCAAGTATAGCCTAAGATAGTGATTAGCAAAATATCGAAGATTCAAGACAAAAGTTCTCTAAAAAGTCATAAGATTTCACAAGAGTTTTCGAGAGAGATTGGAATGAAGAATGACAAATCAATTTATAGAAAATTGATTATTCAAATGACAGGTCAAGATTGAAAGATCAACAGACGGTTGAGATCGACAAATTAGACATGCAATTTGATAACTGACAGTAATGACATGAGTGATACAAATTAGAAATAGAATTAAAGATTAAATAAATGATTTAATCTTCAGTTCGACATTCGAAAACAGAAGAAATATCTTTGCATTGATTATAACGACTCACTATTCCAATCCACGTACAACATTTAATTAATTAAATAAGAATATTTAATTAATCCACATGTACATGCAAATGAGTTAGAACTGGAGGATTGCATGATTTGACAAAGAGATTACTCGAAGACGCCACTCAGACATCGAATCAATAGTTAACTGAACAATTAAAATAGATGTCAAATCGAGTAAACGTGAATATTTAGATAACTCACATAATTATCTAAAATATAGAGGAATGCATTAAAATAGAATTAATGAATTAAATAATTTATTTAATTCAAGACTCGATATTTGGAGAATAATTAAATAAATAAGATTTATTTAATTAAGTGATGAAGGGATTTTAAATGAATAATTAAATAAAGAATTTATTTAATTATATTTGAAATATGATAAAGAATAAATTAAATAATGATCTATTTAATTTAACCAGAAGAATAAGGTTAATTAGTAAGATAATTAAATAAAAATTGTTTATTTAATTAATCAGATAGACTAAAGAAAATGTGAATTAATTAAATAATTAAGATTATTTAATTAATAGAAGAAATAAATGAAGATGAATTAATTAAATAATTGTCATCATTTAATCAATACGAATTACGAAGAATGTGGAAGTCGCAGGCCTAAACCAAATTTTAGTTTCTACAACCTGTACACTTTCCCGCACAAATAACATCCCCTTATTCTCTCTGCTATGCAATTTTTTTGCTTCTTTTTCTTTGTTAACATGCAATTCAACCCAATCTTCTTTGCATCATACCAATACCACTAGCCTCCTGTCTTTCAAGGGTTTCCACATTAAGCTAGCTTTGATTTGATTTCCTTGTTCATCTCCTCCTCAATTTATAGCAAACCCTAAGCCTTAGCCTGTGAAGCATTTCAAACACCAAGCCCCTTTTATCAGCCGCCTCCTTTATTTCAATCTATATCTATGGCTATCTCTGCTACCGCTATTGGACAACCCAAGTATGGCCTACAAAATGATTTTGATGGCCTGAGAGGTGCCCTCCCTACTACTCCTCTTGGTAAGATAATACCATTTGCTTCTACTTATTTTGCAGCCTCATCTGGAACGAAGCACATCCCCTACGATGTATTCATAAATCATTGTGGACAAGATACAAAACACACGTTGGAAAATAGGATCTATGATTCCCTAGATGCCACGGGACTTCGAGCATTCTTGGACAAAGATGGGCTAAGGCTTGGGGATTACTTTCCTAGAGCTTTAGAAGAAGCGATTCGCAGTGCTTCAATTCATATAGCCATTTTTTCTCAACACTATGCACAATCCCCCTAGTGTTTGGCGGAGCTCAACTTTATGCTACAAACCAA
This sequence comes from Sequoia sempervirens, assembly GCA_007258455.2. Classification (NCBI taxonomy): domain Eukaryota; kingdom Viridiplantae; phylum Streptophyta; class Pinopsida; order Cupressales; family Cupressaceae; genus Sequoia; species Sequoia sempervirens. The sequence goes on from VDFB02193867.1 coordinate 463,659,839, forward strand.
TGCCCACATTATCCCCACTTTCTATTACGTTGAGCCTTTTGATTTAAGATGGGCGATTGAAGGAAAAGGAAAGTATGTAGGTGCCTTTTATGAGTATGAAAAAAAGAAGAGGTACAGCTCAAATGTTCTTCATCCAACATTTACCTTATCATATATTCTCGACTATTATTATTTTTTACAACTTTTTTGTTTGCCAAATATACCAGAGTTAAGTTTGTTGTATTGTGCTTGTATGTTGTTCCACCTTTAACATTTTTTATTTGGGTATCTTTTCCTTTCTTTGTTATATGTAGCAGTGACATGTTAAGTTCGTTTCTTTTGGTCTCTAGATAAAAAGATATTTATTTGTCACAGTATGTTGTTGGAAAATTTCTATAGATTGTGCTCTGTTACACATTTTGAATCATTCTATCATAAAATTTAAATTATAAAAAAACAGATAAAGAAATAAAATATAAATGATTAATGGAAAAAATCTTCACTCTAATTTAGAATAAGTATGTTGATTTTTTCATATGTTTAATATTAATTTTGTTTAGGTTTAAATTTTATGATTTATAATTGTATTTAAATATTGTAAAATAGAATTGTAGACATCCAAATTTGGACACTTAATTTATCTAAATTCACCACTTTTCATCTAAACATCCTGTTATCCTAGTTAATTAAGTAATATTACTATTATTTAATTAATATCATTAATTCTGCCAATTCCCTAAGGTATTTAATTAATAATTAAACACCTTAATCTCCTTAATCCCTTTTTCATCAAATGAATTAAATAAATATTACATTTATTTAATTCCTCACATGTCATTTTCATCTAATCCTAATCCATCTCTTAATCTCTTCATTAAGGATGTGCACATGCCTAATCCTTGATTAGGATGCATTACATCCTCCAACTTTTGCAAGTTGGCTTCTAATCCTCATTAACCCCTAATTATCCTCTAATTACTAATTAGTTAAATCTAATTAGTACCTTGGTCAACTCTCCCCATCCCTAAGGAATTTTTAATTTCTTTTTATTCACCCTAGGCTCCTCTCTTCCCCATGTGAATTTTTAATTCACTTTTATTCCTCCTAGAATCCCCTTTTCCTATGCATCTTCTAGAACCTTTGACTTGTCACATCAAGTCACATGTAATAAATTCCCACCTTTTGGGAACCTTGTCTTATCCACTAGATTCTTCCAATCATTATAAATTTAAAATTCACTTTTATTCTCCCAAAGCTTTCCCCTTCCCCATGTGATCATTGAAAGGTCACATCAAAGTACTTGGAAGGTACTTGTCCTTCCTCCACATCATGTACCTCTCTTCTACATCACCTACACATCATCTCACCCTTAGCCCTCTCACATTCCACATGTCAAAATGTGAGGGCTTGTGAGTCCTCAACTCACCCTAGCCCTTTATCTTGACTTTGTTGGATAAGTCTCAATCATTGAATTCTCTAAAGAATTCAAGTTTCTCTATAAATACCCCTTCCTCTAAGGCATTCAAAAAAGACTTACCATTTTGCAACTAAATGCTGCCATTTTGTGCACTCATTTAACCATCAATCTCATCCATTTTCATTTGCATCCAAGCACATAGTCAAATCCTTCATTTAGCCACACCAAGAGCCATCAAAGAGCATACAAATCAATCCAAATCAAGGGCCAACCAAGGAGTTTCAGCTGCAAGAAAGAAGGTATATCCATTGTCATCATTTAACATTTTCCTCTTTGTATTTTCAAATTCCTTAGACTAATCTTGAGGTGTTTCATTATGTTTTTTATTGCATTTTAATTGCTTAGAATAAGTTAAACATTTTGATATGACATTTCTGGCATGCCCGGTGGGACCCACAAGTGGGTTTCTCAATTTAACGTTCATTGTTATTGAGTTTTTTGAAGGAATACGTCATAATGGGGTGACTACACCCCTAATTTTTTCACAGTGGGGCAACTATGCCCCTGATTTTCCACAATGGGGTGACTACACCCCTGATTTTCTGCAGTGGGGTGACTACGCCCCTGATTTTTTGCAGTGAGGCGACTATGCCCCCCTGGGCTGAAAATTATTTTTGGCTAACACTTTTTCTTCTGGTGAGGTGACCTGGGCCCTCCCTGGGCTGAAAATTATTTTTGGCTAACACTTTTTCTACAGTAAGACGACTACGCCCCCTGGGCTGAAAATTATTTTTGGCTAACACTTTTTTTGCAGTGAGGTGACTACGCCCCCCAAGGCTGAAAATTATTTTTGGCTAACACTTTTTCTGCAATGAGGCGACTACGCCCCCCTTTGGGCTGAAAATTATTTTTGGCTAACACCTTTTCTACAATGGGGTGACTATGCCCCTGATTTTCCATAGTGAGGCGATTATGCCCCTGATTTTCCGCAGTGGGGCGATTATGCCCCTAATTTTCCACAGTGGGGTGATTACGCCCCTAATTTTCTGCAGTGGGGCGATTACGTCCTTGATTTTCCACAGTGAGGTGACTGCACCCCTGATTTACTATAGAAGGGTGACTGTGCCCCTTGTCCCCACAAAGCAACACATTTTGAAAGGTAAAATTGTCATTTTGGCTTCGATTTTTTCCTATTTTCAAGTATTAACCCCCTAACATTGTTCTTGCAAGGATATTGGTGTTTTTTGCTAACTTTTTGCAGCATATTTTTGTAAAGTTGATGAAGAAAGGGGGGTAAAACATCTAACATTTGCTTGTAGGGCTATCTGTTTGCTCAAACTTTTTAAAATATCCTTGCTATTTGGCTTAATCTAAGAACATAGTTTAATTAGGGGGAGTAATATTCATTGCTTGTTGTGTCTGTATTTTCTGTTACCCAAAGGGAGCATTAGCTTATTTTCGCTTTCCCCTTGCACTTCATGTGAGCCTGGGGAGTAGTGGGAAACAATTAGTGCTTTCTTTCTAGTGGGACCTGCTTGGGGATTTCATCACCCCAAGGGACAATTTCAACCACATGTACCGGTGGGGTATATAAAGGGGGGAGAGTGAAAGCTGTACCCCAATCCAGTCACGTCGTAATTGGCGGAGTGTCGAAGCTAGGGTGATACCTAGATAGATGTGAAGAGTTGGTCTGAGCCCTTCAGTATCTCGCTGGGGTTACCGACTCACGCTTGTGACAGGCTGGTGTTCACGGTTGTGCCTCACATATCGAGAGTATATTGAGGACTCCCTAGACACCTTGTGCATCCTAGATTAAGACCTCTTTGGTCATACCCTTAACACTAATCATAGGATGGTGTTTGCTTGAGAGTGTTTTCTTGTGAGAAAGCAGTGAAATTTTTGACAAATTGGCCTTATCATTGTCATTTTAAAGTCCTTGCCATAGTCATTTTCATCAAACCAAGTCCCAAATTTTCCACAGTGGGGCGATTACGCCCTTGATTTTCCACAGTGGGGTGATTACGCCCCTGATTTTCCGCAGTGGGGCGATTACACCCCTAATTTTCTGCAGTGGGGCGATTACACCCCTGATTTTATGTAGTGAGGCGATTACGCCCCTAATTTTCTACAGTGAGGCGATTACGCCCCTGATTTTCTGCAGTGAGGCGATTAGGCCCCTGATTTTCTGCAGTGAGGCGATTACACCCCTGATTTTCTACAGTGAGGTGATTACACCCCTGATTTACTGCAGAGGGGCGAATTTGCCCTCCTAAACACCCGAAATTATCCCATTTGGATCTATTTATCCTCTAAACCATCATTTAATCATTCCCAACCATTATCTCATCATCCCAAGCCTCTGTTTCGTCACTCTAAGTCTCCCAAAACCTCCATTTGATTAGTTTAAACCTCCATTTTATCATTCCAAAGCTCCATTTTATAATTCCAAACCTTTGTTTGGCCATTCCAACATCCGTTTGACCACATAGTCTTTCATCCTTTTCAAATATTCTACCCACTCATTTTGAGTAATCTTTCATCCATTCCAAGCATCCATCTCCTCATTCTAAGAGTTTTTTATCCTTTCCAATCAATTGTTTACTCATTTCAAACTTTCAATCATTCATCCATTCTAAGCAATCATTAGTTTTGAGTGCTTGATCATTCATCCATTCCAATCATTTTCCCAAATCTGATCATCTATTTCCTCAATCTGATTATCCCACACCCCATTCCAATCGCCCGTCTCTTCGTTTTAATAGCCCATTTACCCACTTAGAAAATCCCCCATAATGGGGCGAATCTGCCCTGAAAAGGGGTGAATCTGCCCCTCTGTGAGGGCACAGTCGCCTCAAGGTAGGGCACAGACGCCCCAGGGAGGGGACAGACACCCCAGGGGGAGGGTACATATGCCCCAGGTGGGGTACAGATGCCCCAGGGGGGGCATGGACGCCCCAGGAGGGCACAGTCACCCCAGAAGGGCATAGTCACCCCTCTACACAATATTTTGGGAAAACAAACATATCTAGTTCCCAAATCTGACCAGTGACACCAATCCCATCATATCTTTCAATCCAATCCTAATTCTGAGCACTCGTTCACTTGTTCTTAGTATTCGTTCATCTATTTCGAATCTTCTTCCCCTCGTTCTGAGAGTCATTCATCTATTCCGAGCACCCATTTGCCGTCAACAACAATTTTCTGAAAGTCATCATTTCATCACCAAAATCACATAAGTGCCACTTAGAACACCATTAGAGTCCATATCCAACATCAAATCATCCATCCCAATCATCTAGGCTTCATTTTGAGAATTTTGATTTTTGTGTCGAAACTTCCGAAGGCCATAACTTTTGACTCGGGTGTCCGTTTGAGCTAAAATTTTATGGGTGATTGCATTATGAGATGGCATGTGGATCCCCAACTTGACTAGAAGTCCCTTAGACCCTGTTTATCCACATTTTTGAGGCCTCAAACTTTCATCTTGACCCTCAAAATTACAATTTAGTGTTTTTTCCAGCATTTTGAAAAATCATTTTTGTTAATAACTCAAAATGCATGTCTCAAATTTGGGATATAAGTTGTCAATTCATCCTATCTTTATTTTGGGTATTTTTTGGAAAAAAATTGGACTCTCAAAAGTACGCCCGTGAGGTTTCCTAAAATGGGAAAATTTGACAACTTTTGAAAATTGCCAAATCTGGAAAAATTTGATTGTCAGCACCTTACATTCTTTGAACCCAAAAACTTGGTGTAGAATCAATCCCATCACATCCTCCAATCATTCTAAGCTTCAACCCAATCCTAATCTGAGCTTTAATCTAATCCTAATCTGAGCTTAACCAAAACCCTAATCTGAGCTTTAGTCATTTCAACCTTTCAATCATCCATTTTGAACAATTGTTCTCCCTTTTCAATCATTTGTTTCCCCATTCCATGTAAACACTCATATATTTCAAACCTTAATCTATCATCTCAAACTCTATTTTGGCGATTCTGATCATCTGTTTACTTGTTCTGAGTAAACCTTCATCCATTTCACACCTCATTTCATCATTTTGAACTTTCGTTCGGTCATTCCAATCATCTTTTTACTATTCTAAGTAAACATTCATCCATTTCACACGTCCATTCATCATTCTGAACTTTCATTCTATCATTTTGGTCATTCGTTTACTTGTTCTGAGTAAACGTTCGTCCATTTCACACATCCTTTCATCATTCTGAACTCTCATTCTATCACTCTGATCATATGTTTACTCGTTCTGAGTAAATGTTCACCATTTCACACATCCTTTCATCATTTTGAACTCTCGTTCAATCATTTTTATCATCTGTTTACTTGTTCTAAGTAAACGTTCATCCATTTCACACATCCTTTCGTCATTCTAAACTCTCGATCTGCAATTCCGATCATCCATTTACTCGTTCTGAGTGAACATTCATCCATTTCACACCACCTTCAATCATTTCAAACTCTCATTCTATAATCCCCATCAATCATCTACTCGTTCTGAGTAACCTATCATTCATTCTGAGCTTTCATCTTCTCATTCTGAGCTTTCATCTTCTTGTTCTAAGAGTCATTCATCCGTTCTTAGTAGTCATTTACTCATTCCAAGTAATCATTCATCCATCTCGATCAATTGTTTGCTCATTTTGAGTATTTTTTCATCCATTTCTCCAATCAAATCATCATTTCCCTCATCCAAATCCCTTGAACTTAGTCTCGGGTTATTATCCAAATTGAACTAAGTGTCTAATCTGATCGTCATCATCAACATCCACTTAGGATTGTCATCCATCCTAAGTCAATCATCATCATTGGACCAATCAATCCATTTTCAATCTCAAAGTGGATTCGATGTTGTAATCATTCACTCCTCCTTTAATCCGATCAATCAGTATCCTACGTCACCTAGGGTAATCTCTGAACAAGGTTTACAGTCCCTTTTGTCATCCTATACGATCCCTCAGTCTGTCTTATCAATTATCAATCGATCTTATCCAATCCAATCCAATCCAACCACATCACCTTTGACCCAATCAATCTACTTCTATCTTGAAGCAAATTTGGTGTCGGTTGTCAGAATCAGTCCCATCACATCATCCAATCATCCTAATCTAAGCTTTAGTCCAATCCTGATCTGAGCTTGACCTAAATCCTTATTTGAGCTTTAATCCGTTCCCATCCAAAATCTTTTATCCATCCTCTTTATCCTTTCACCATCATGAATCTTTATCCTCCATCAATAGTGGTCAAGGGAAACCCTAATTATATTGACAACGATAACGAAAGTCTTGTCGATCAAGAGGAATATGACATAGATTTCCTTGACATTATCATTGCTAGTAGGATTTCTCCACCCACTTTCCAAAATCCAATCACCCTTTCGAGTTATCCCATTATGTCTTCATCCATACCTAATCATGTTGCTTATGCTACCTTTGACAAGGGATATCCATCATATCCTTCATCTACATCATCCTCTTATCCTAGTCTGCCATCACAATACCCCTATCATCCACATCCTCCTATCTAAATCATTCATCCGCATATACCCACTACCCCAATCTTCCATGCCAATCTACTCACTCTAATCCTACATTTGTACCTTCCTATCCTAATCCAACATCCATGTCAACTTATCCTAATCTGACATCCACATTTCCCTATCTCAATCTACCATCTCAATTTTCCCATCCTAATCCACCATCCCTATACCCTTACTACAATCCACCATCTGCATTCTCATGTTCTAATTCACCATTCAGATCCCCTTATCATAACCCTTTATCTAACCTTAATCCCCCATCTATTTCCAGTCCTGCATCCAATCCCATTTCCCCATCTAATCCTAGTCCACCAATCCATAATCCTTCATCAACTCCTACCACACCATCTCAGCCTAGAGCATTCAAGTTCTTCACTCCAGAAGTTCTCCAAGGACTTATAACCAAGAAGATATCTCCCACTCCACACCTTGAAGTTATGGAATCATGCCATCCCAACCCATCATCCACGGTCATCAGAGATGAGACCCTTCTCCACCCAACACTTATCAATGATGAAACCATCACATCCTCTGAATCCACTGAGCCCCCATCTCCTACCATCACATCCTTTGAATCCACTAAGCCCCCATCTCCTACCATCACACCCTCTGAATCCACTAAGCCCCCATCTCCTACCATCACACCCTCTGAATCCACTAAGCCCCCATCTCCTACCATCACATCCTCTAAATCCATTGAGCCCACTGAACACCCACTTCCTTCTCCAAGAGTCGTTGAACCCATCGACAACACCCTAATCCAATCAACTTCTTCCACTCCTAGTGTCACTAAAATCCATTCCCATGAATGTTTTGAATCCTCCATCCCTCCATCCTCCCCACTTGAAGAGCCCCACCAAGACTCCATTATCATGCCTCTCGCACACGATGAGTCATGCCAAGAGCCTAATCCAAAGCATGTCAACATATCCCCTTCTCCAGATCAAGATCCTACCATCCCATCTTGTCCACCTCAAGATCACAGTCCCCAATCCATTCCACCCCATGATCCCCTTGTCTCCACTACTCCATCTTCATCGCATGAGCTTGCTACCACAAATCCAGATCCTATCATATCCCCTAATCTCTCTCTCGATACCACCCATCCAAATGCTCCTATCCCGTCATCTCCCTCTCATGATCCCCCATCATTGCCTAAAAATGCTCTCCCCACACTGCTTGCATATCCCCTTGGTTCTCTCACATTCTTCCATGGTGGCCTCCTCATGGAAGAAAAACATAGTGTATATACCACCCATGATCCTCCACCTAATAATGGACTCACATCATATTTTCAGAATAACACAAATCCTATCATGGATCGCATGCTCAAGAAAATGAACTATCAAGGAAAAGGTCTAGGCCTTCATGAGCAAGGTATCTTAGAGCCCATCCAAGTCAAAGAACAAATCTGCATGTAAGGTCTTGGACCTATTTCCCAAGACTCACAATCTAAAGATGTCGGTACAACCTCTAGACGTCCTCAATGAGCCTTTTCCAAAAGAAATGTTGGCTCTTCCCATCACCCCACTAGATCATATGTTGCCATCCCTCCTCTATCATGTCACCTCAAAACAACCATCCATATTCCTCCTTCATCTGTGCCATCCATTTTGGGTCCTTACATCCCTCCATCCACCATCTCCCATCCTTCATCTACACCATCCATCTTGGGTTCTTATGTCCCTCCACCCATTTCATCTATTTTGGGCCCCTATACCCTAAAATCACCTCCTCCATCTCATCATATCCATCCTTTCATCCATTCATCACCTATCCATGTCATCCATCATAAACATCCCACTCACAGGTCCCCTACTCAGGATCAACAAAGGCACATACCTACACATTCTCCATCTACACGTAATCCTCATAATTCTACCTCCATCACTCCACATCATCCATCTCCTCACACCCATCCCATTGCTACTAAAAGCACTTTGGTTGTTATAAAAAAATGCATAAATCCAAGCATCCACATGAATCTAAGACTCCCCATGTCCCCTCCAAAAGACATGGTGAAGAGAAGAAAAATATAAATCTAAATCAAATCCATAGGCTACAAAAAGCCCCCCCAAAGGAAAAATCGTCTCATGTGGATCCCAAAGAAAAAATATGCAATGCAATCAAATGAAAAATCTATAAGAGCATCCAAAGTTTCTAATCCAAAAGCTAATCATACACCCCTTTCATCTCCTAAGTCTATTTTGGGTCCGTATTTCCCGAAATTCACCATTCCATCTCCTCCATTCTCCCCACATTCTCCATCCCTTAATCCTATTATATTTTCACATCCACCACCACATGTGCCAATGTTGGTCCTGAACACATCTCCCCATCACATATCCACCCCATCATTCCATCCATACCCTTTGTAGCATCCCATCCATTATCCCATGTATCTCCCCTCTCAAATCCCTCTAATTCATTTATCCTCATATAGAATTTGAAGCTTAAGTCCTTCAATCCAACAATCGGTTCGAACAAGGGCTATTAATGCCTCATATAGAATTTGAAGCTTAATTCCTTCATCCATATCCTTATTGCATGTCTTCTAAATCCACTTATCTGCCTCCCTATCCTTATCCATATCCTTTTGTATGATATCCAAAATTTCAAAAATCTAAAAAAGTCAAAACCACTTAAAACCCAAAAAGGGAAAAATTAAAAAAAAATAAAAAATCAAATCAAATAGTCAAGAGAAATAATTCGTCCAATGGTGAAAACTTAAAAAACAAGCACCTTGGATAAATACCATGATAAAAACTTGGCAAACAGGTATCATGCATAAATCCCCATCTACACTTGGGGGCAGCTTCCTGATATGCATTCCCTCCATCCACTATGCTTCTTGCTATTCTATTTGTCCTCTTCATTCATCTCCTTCATCCCACATATCTTCCGCATCCTACCATCATATCCCATTTATCTCCCATCCCTCCATCCTTCTTGTGATCTTGATCAGAATAGGGGCACCTATCTATACATGCTTTGGCCACCTCTTGGTATACATTCCCTTCAGTTATCTCATTTTCCCATCCACTCATCTTCCATCCCTCATGCCTCATCATATATGACATATCTAGAGTGGAGGCATCTGCTTCCTTTGTGACATAGTCCTTGGAGACATCATCTATCATAACATCCCTTCATCTCCCTATCCATCTATTACAAGATCCCTTCCATCTCTCCATCCTTATCTTCCTATCCATCTATCCTAGCATCCCTTTCATCTCCCAATCCTTATATCCCTATCCATCTATCACAGCATCCCTTTCATCTTCCCATCCTTATCTTTGTATCCATCTATCCTAGCATCCCTTTCATCTCCCAATCCTTATATCCCTATCCATCTATCACAACATTCCTTCCATCTCCCCATCCTTATCTTCCTATCTATCTATCCTAGCATCCCTTTCATCTCCAATCCTTATATTCCTATCCATCCAAAAAAATCTCTCCCATCCCCCATCCCTATATCTTTATCCATTCTTCCATCTTTATCCTCATCCCATCTCATCCCATCTCACAATCCCTTGTCATTGGTATCTAGCTATAGGCATCCCTCCATACAACCGGATGCAATTTATCTAATCGTCCTCACTCCTTCTCTTGCACATCTTTCCAATCCCCTGTCACTTTTCATATCTCCATCATATCATCTTCCCACTTCATCTTTTGATGATTTGGATAACTATCCCATCCCTGAGCTTTGTGTGCTCCCCATCCTTCGATCCAATCCAACAATTCTATCCTATCTTGTAGTATCAATCCCATCTTTTTATCCACTTATCCTATCATCTTATCATCTTATCATCCTTTATCCATCCTTTGTCATTGGTCATTGGTCAAACTACGTTGCCCCTACGCTTTCCCATAGGCAAGGTTGATCACTTGATCTGCCCTTGGGGCTCCTCTATCGTCTCTCGTCTATCATCTCTCATCGATTGCCATTGTCCACTTTGCTCCTTTTGTCCATCCTATCTTTACCATCCATCAAGGTCTCCATCTTGGTCAGTCGTCAGCCTTTTACCAAACTATGAGGGCTCTGCACTTTCACATAGGCAAGGCTAATCTTTGATCGGCCCCTGAGCCCCTAGGTCTTTAGGGTGTGTCAGTCTCATGTCTTGTGTCGTTCCATCAAGCTATGCCCTTATCTAGCTGGTTCTTAACAAACAAGATCCACTTGTATCAACAAATCCAATCGGTTTTGAATATCCTATGTCATATCAATCTTTTAGCTTAGTATCCATCATCGGTCTCAACATGATGTATCCTTCCTAACAGACCTCATCAATCCCATCTATCCCCTTGATCCTATGGAAAAGGACATTTTAAATTGATTGCGATCTTTTGATGCTTTTGGCTTTTGTTTATCATTTGAGCTCCCTATCATCACTTGTCAAGGCCGCCATGATCCATCATATTATGGTGTGTTTTGATTGGTCCACATAGGGGCATATCTTGATCTTTTGTTTGATTGTGTCTTCTTGGTTGTCCCATGTCGTACCCACCAAGATCCCCAAGGTCTTGTGTTATGTTGGGGCATCCTTTTGTGCTTGTGGTTATCTCAATACCTAGCCCAACCAAGGTCTTTGTGACTTTGGGGTGTTGGGATAGCCTTCTTGTGTGTTGTGTTTATTTCATACATTAGACAATATTAGGCCTTGGTTCCACATACCCTGGCACTTGGTGTCTTATGCTATAGCAAAAATTAGTGCTCTGAAGATGGAAAATTGTATTAGGATTGCATTTCATTCTCCATTCTATCATCTTGCATGTATCCCCCCATCCATTCATCCTTCATGCTTATCTCACATCTCTATCCAACCCCCATCCATTCCATTTGGCCTGAATCATCTAATCATATCCTTGGTCTTGTTCTCTGTCTTGTTACAAGCCTATATCCAATCATCCTCATCATCATCATCATCATCATTTTATTCTTCCATATCCCTTCGGCGTTGTTTGGGATGTATCCTTCCCTCATCAACAACACTTTCATCATCATCATCGGGAGGTACTCTTCCCTATCCTTTAGTGGTGTTTTGGGATGTATCCTTCCCTCATAAATACCACTCATTGGGATGTATCCTTCCCTATCCTCATTGACAACACTCCATCTATCATCAACCCCTTTTGACTTGTACCTTAACTAGGGCAACATTATCTTCATACTTGCATCCATTTGTACTTCCCAACCTCCTGCCACCTTTTCATCCTTTCATATCCATCCCTTTGCATCCTCTTCCTCATCTCCCATTTCATCGTCTCATCCATTTCGAGAGCACATCTGTGTTCTCTTGAACCCACATGTCCTCTCGAGGGGGCATCCTTATCCCTAATCTTCATCTTCACTTCCATCATATTTCTTCCTAGTCATCTGTTTGATAACTGGGGCATCCTTCTCAATCTAACCATCTTCTTCGAGGTTCTATGTTTTAATATTCTTTGAAATGATGTTACTTCGTAACACCATCTCAAAGAGGGGAAAAATGTAGACATCCAAATTTGGACACTTAATTTATCCAAATTCACCACTTTTCATCTAAACATCTTTTTATCCCAGTTAATTAAGTAATATTACTATTATTTAATTAATATCATTAATTCTGCCAATTCTCTAAGGTATTTAATTAATAATTAAACACCTTACTCTCCTTAATCCCCTTTTCATCAAATGAATTAAATAAATATTACATTTATTTAATTCTTCACATGTTATTTTCATCTAATCCTAATCCATCTCTTAATCTCTTCATTAAGGATGTGCACATGCCTAATCCTTGATTAGGATGTGTCACATCCTCCAACTTTTGCAAGTTGGCTTCTAATCCTCATTAACCCCTAATTATCCTCTAATTACTAATTAGTTAAACCTAATTAGTACCTTGGTCAACTCTCCCCATCCCCCAAGAAATTTTTAATTCCTTTTTATTCACCTTAGACTCCTCTCTTCCCCATGTGAATTTTTAATTCACTTTTATTCCTCCTAGAATCCCCTTTTCCTATGCATCTTCTAGAACCTTTGACTTGTCACATCAAGTCACATGTGATAAATTCCCACCTTTTGGGAACCTTGTCTTATCCACTAGATTCTTCCAATCATTGTGAATTTAAAATTCACTTTTATTCTCTCAAAGCTTTCCCCTTCCCCATGTGATCGTTGAAAGGTCACATCAAAGTACTTCGAAGGTACTTGTCCTTCCTCCACATTATGTACCTCTCTTCCACATCATCTACACATCATCTCACCCTTAGCCCTCTCACATTCCACATGTTAAAATGTGAGGGCTTGTGAGTGCTCAACTCACCCTAGCCCTTCATCTTGACTTTGTTGAATAAACCTCAACCATTGAATTCTCTAGAGAATTCAAGTTTCTCTATAAATACCCCTTCCTCTAAGGCATTAAAAAAAAACTTAGCCATTGGCTGAGTTTGTGGATCGGGGGATTAGGGCCCCTGTTTCCACTCCCTTTCTTCAAGCGACTTGGGCGATTGGCCCTTCCCTCATTATTTGGAATCTTTGGTTGGAGAGGAATCGGTGTATTTTTCAGGATGTGCTGATGGGAGCCCCTCACTTGTGGTGGAAAATTTTGCATTTTGTGGGAGAAACGATCGCAGCTAAGTGTGATATGATTGTTCCGGTTGCTCCTTCTGATGTTGGTTGTTTCAACTGCCTTCATCTTCCTCCTTCGCATCGGCAGCTTATGCGTAATAGGTGTAGGCATCCAACTCCGAAGGTGAATAGGGAGGGAAGATGGTCTCCTCCTCCTCAAGGCATCCTAAAAATTAACATGGATGGCTCTTCTCGTGGAAACCCTGGTCATGCTGGTATTGGTGGTGTTGGTCGGGATAGTTCCTGGATGTTCAATCTATTTCTATTTATAAGGGTCTTCATGACTCAATCTTAAGGGAGGCTCTGTGCAATTCTTACTGAATATGGGAGCCGCAAGCAGCTTGGGGTGATGAGATTATAGTAGAATCGACCCTGCCAGTGAACTCATAACAAAGTAGTTAGATGATGTCAGTTGGCACCTGGCTTTGATTATTGAACAAATTCTCAATCTTTGTGTTTCTCTTGAGTTTGTTACTTTCACTCATATTCCTAGGGAGTGGAATGGTGTAGCTGATTGTTTGGCTAAATGGGCTTCTAATCATTTTCATGATTGGAATTTGGTTGATCGCGGTCAATTACCCCTTGATTTGTCTCAACAGTTGGACCATTTGGTGGAGCTGGATAAGGCTTTGTAATGACTTTGCTCTGTAATTTTCTTGTGTTTTAATAAATTTTTACCCCTCTTTTATGTTAATAAAAACTTAGCCATTTTGCAACTAAATGCTGCCATTTTGTGCACTCATTTAGCCATCAATCCCATCCATTTTCATTTGCATCCAAGCATATAGTCAAATCCTTCATTTAGCCACATCAAGAGCCATCAAAGAGCATACAAATCATTCCAAATCAAGGGCCAACCAAGGAGTTTCAGCTGCAAGAAGGAAAGTATATCCATTGTCATCATTTAACATTTTCCTCTTTGCATTTTCAAATTCCTTAGGCTAATCTTGAGGTGTTTCATTATGTTTTCCACTGCATTTTAATTGCTTAGAATAGGTTAAACATTTTGATATCACAATAATAATTCTTTTATGAATATTATATGAAATGAAAAAAGAAATTTTAAATAGTTTATAAAAAAAATATAAAATTATTTTAGAGATATAATTTATATATTAAAAATAAATATTTTTAATATTTAAAAAGAACTAAATAATAATTATTATAAATTTATTTAAGAATTGCATTGGACATCAAATTTGACATATTTAATAATAAGAATATATATCTTTAATATAGAAGTATGGTTTTTTTAATCAATTAAAATTTAATTACATAAAAAAAATTATTATCATAAAGAAAATAAAAATAATAATTAAAAAGTTTGAAAAGACGAAAAATATAATTAAGTAGGTCTTTAAATTAAAAAATATATATACAAGCAATCACACCTTGGTGTGGAATGGATTTGCAAAAAGTTGGGGAAGGCCAACTAGGAATTTTTTTGGTGTATTTGTTGCATACATTTGTGTAGTACACGAGGTCAATTGGTAGGCCATTTAGCAAATGATGTTGTTTGTCCAATAAAGGGCTCGATGGAGAATAAATAGCTTCAAATCAACTATGCATCCATATAGAAGGAACTGAACACAATTGAGACAAAATCTCTAAATTAGGAAGATAATTAGGGTCCACTACTAATATGTTCATGTTATGTTTGCAATAGGCAAAGATTGAGAGGGAAAAATAGGAAGAAAAATAAGGAGAGATAAAGGGTGAAGAGTGAGATAGAGAAAGAGAAGAAGATGGAGATGGAGATGGAGATGGAGATGGAGAGGAGAGGAAGAGATAATGATAGAGAGGAGAGAGGGATATATATATATATACGAGAGAGAGACTCTCTTTTCCTCTCTCTATCCTATTTCTCTCTATATTTATTTTCCCTTCTATTCCTCTCTCTTTTTATTATTTTTCTCTCTCCCTCCCTTTTCTCTCTCCATCTCTCCATTCTCAAATTTGGTTCTAGTTATGGCACCTTAGACATTTAAAACTACACTAAATTCTAATGCAACCCCTTTATAGGGTCCACCAACTCCCTTAATATCGTTGTCCTCCTAGTTGCTTTTGCAAGAATTGAAGTAGCTCCTCCATTCTATATGTTTCACCCCCTTGTCTTCGTTCCCCTCTAAGGTGTGCACACCACACTTGTTTTAAATATGTCTTTTATTTCTATCAAACCTCTGCCATGTATGGGCCGATCTATTTACTCACAGGCTCTTTCTTCTTTTTCACTATGCACAGTACCTCATTTCACTCCCTTATTCACAGAACTATCATTCCACTTTTATTCAATGCCTTTCTCTCAAACTCTTCCACATTCCAAAGTCAATTAGTCTTCTCACTATGATGCATATTTTAAATAAAATTTCTTCCACATTGTTACATGTTAACTCACCTCTACATCACCTCTCCTATGGACTATCAACCCATTCCCTCTTATATATCTTTTCACGCCCTTTTATCCACTATCTCGGGGTCTCTTGGACCATTTCCCTCCCTTTTTAAAATTTGAATCTATGTTTCTTTTAAATCAATGCTTGTCTTTACTTTTCCCATCAACCTTCCCACTATTTGACACCTCCTTTTCCATTTTTTTTCTTTGCTTGAATGATTCCCATCACCTATCGGTCTTCCTTCCCTTAATGTTGCACACTCTTTCTTTACCTACTGCGCACACTCCTTCACCTTCTATGCTAACCATCTTTCTTCTTTGAAGATGAAAAGGCTCTTGCTGAAACAAAAATCAATTAAGATTGTCCTGTTTGCATATTGCATAATCAATCAACTCTTCTAGGAAATGAAGCAACACCATAGTTAATGTAGACCACTCTTTAAAGCCAATGGAAAATTTAAAATGAAATGCATCTCTTTAAATATTGAATCGGTTTTGTAATGATATGTCAAACAACTTAAGCAACAATCAATGTCCCTATTTTGGATTTCATTGACCAAGGCAATTGTAGCTACAACATTTGCCACAATTGCGTAAATCATCATTAGAATGAGAGCAAGCAAGAAGAGAAATGAATTCAAATCAAACAAAATTGCAAAAACCAAAACCAATAATATTTTTGGTTGATACCGATTGCTTGTCCACCCACGTGCTCCTACACCAGACATGTTCGGTAGATATATTGTGAGCATAGGATCACAATAGAGGAATTGAGTAGTCAAACTACTCTTCCAAGTTGCCACCAACCTGCAGCGAACACAAAGTGTTGAAAATTAATCTTTCCTCTACCTTTTCTAGGATCATGCCAGAACACACACCACATCTCTCCAACAACACCTTATCCTCCTCCTTTTCCCCCTCATAGACTCATGTCCACCAAAGCCTAACCTCCTCTGCTAAATAAATTTAACACTCCTCTCCTCTTTTGTGGGTTCAAACCCACCTTTGACCATCCACCTCCACCAAACATCACTTGCAACATCTTCCACTATCTCCATAAGAAAATATGGAACATCCACTACATACTCTTGCTCTCTATCCAACTCACTTTTTACTACTACATCTGAAAAAATAATAATATCACATAACTAATTTACCTCTTTTGCATTCACAACTGCAACATCGAACTCCACTACAATGTCTTCCATGTTCTCGTCAACTGCAACTTCTCGTTCTTCTCTCTTCGTTGCAACCTCCTCTATCCTTCTTCTATCTTCATGCCTTGCTCATGACATGTCTTGACTGCTAGTTCTTTGATAGGGGATACATCTTCTTCACCCTTCTTCTCACTCTTTCCAACATTCTTTTTCACTTTTCCTCGAATCACCTTTTCCGTCGCTTCACATATTTCTTCCTCCACATAATCCCAATACTACTCCCAAAACAATATCCTCATGGGCCTCCTCATGAACCAAACCATCTTTTCTAATTGCAATATTCCACAACTCACATTATCTGCATCTCCACACTTTATCCCTCTTGATTCTCAATTGTTCAAGACTCCACACTCACTCACAACAAGCCTCTCAAACTCTTTGAATATCTCTATCCCTTCACACTTACCATAGATCCTAGCGGATACTCTCCACACTCAGGAATCCCTGCTATGATACCAACTGATGCAAGAGGGTGCTCCCCTATGCAAACTAACTCAAAACTCAAAACAAAAACACAGGCACAATGCTGCCCAAATTTAACACTCCATAAATAAAATTGCAACAAACTCAGATCTTATTATTTCAATTCAACTTCAATACATGATGAGAGCACAACCTGAGACTTAGAAAATAACCCACAAACAAGAGAATAATTTTATTATTCATAAAATGGAGCTTATTACATGTAGAGGATCTCAAATCCCCAAGTTCTACAACACATGCAAGTTACAGAAAGCTACAGAATAACCCTTTCGCAATATGTGAGCTCGTCCCCAAAGCTACCCAAAAATTAGAAACCACCCATAAATAGAGCTCCTCTTTAGTTTGAGCCAAAAC
>VDFB02193867.1:463677954-463754858 GCA_007258455.2 Sequoia sempervirens
GCGAGATGATTTCGAGTTCGCCGGATTGTGGAGGATCAGGAGCAGGGACAGGAGCATGGGGAGAGGGAGCAGGCAGCAGGTGGGGAGGAGGGGGAGGATGATGGTGATGACGGGATAGAGCTGAGGGTTGAGGATGAGGAGGATGATGGTGATGACGGGATAGAGCTGAGGGTGGGGGAGGAGGATGTGATGGATGTAGACAGAGATGTGGTGGTGGAGGATGTTGCAGCAACAGATGGATTAGCATTGGTGCCTTATGTACCCGAGGATCCCATTGTGCAGGCGAGAGGGGCGGAGGCGAGAGTGCGGATAGTGGAGCGGAGAGTGAGGGCTTTGGAGGCCGAGCTAGCCAGAGTAGAGCGGGAGGCCCTGATAGATGATGACGCCATTACTTTTGAGCTAGGAGGGGTAGTGAGGGAGAGAGACAGGGCACAGGCAGAGGTGCAGAGGGTACAGGGGGAGCTGACTAGGATGACATGGGACCGTGACAGATTGCAGGCAGAGGTTGTGATTTTACTAGGGGAGAGCCCGAGGAGAGGACAGAGCATGGAGCTGAGCAGGTATCAGGAGGTATCGGTCAGCCATCAGGAGATTCCCAGCGAGACTGGGACGAGCTACAGGATAGGGTACATTGCCTTGAGCAGGCATTCGGAGATATGGGGTTGATGCAGGAGAGGGAGGCAGTGGCAGTAGAGCAGACAGATTTTGCGGGTTGAGAGGGACGCAGTGCAGGCTCAAGTACATGTGATGGAGACCGAGAGGGATGCGGCACGGGCACTTATTCAGAGTGAGAGGGCAGTAGCAGAGGCGAAGATACAGGCATTACGGAGGGGGAGAGACGAGGCATTGGCGGAGGGAGTGACTCTCCGTAGAGAGAGGGATTTAGCAGAATTGTGGGCACAGGCTCTCCAGAGGGATAGAGATGCAGCAGAGATGCTGGCACAGGCCCTACAGGCCGAGAGGGATACTGCGATGGCTCGTGTTCTGACAGGTCAGGGTGTGGGTGGGATGCTAGGGGAGGATGTGTAGGTGGTGGAGAGAGAGAGGGATAGATTACAGGCAGAGTTGGCACAGTGCCGGTTAGCTCAGGAGGCCTGGGAGCAGGAGAGGAGAGCTATCATCAGGGATCGTGACAGATATCGGCAGGAGCAGAATTCTGCTCGGGTACAGGTTGCGGAGCGAGAGGAGAACGCGAGAGAGGCAGGATTTTGGATGGCTGCATACTACCATGCAGTTCCAGACCCGTCTCAAAGGTTATTTTGGATGGCTGCATACTACCATGCAGTTCCAGACCCGTCTCAAAGGTTATTCCGGTATACCAGGCAGACACCCCAGATGCCAGCGCCATCCCAATCATTGGGGACACAGACACGTGGTTTTAGTGATTCACTAGGTGTTTCACCTAGCAGAGGAGCAGGACCTGAGTCTCCACAGAGATCAGACGTGGGGAGCTCATTTGGGAGGTGACAGGTTACTGAGTTTTTTGACAGATGCATGATAGACTGTATAGGATGTATTGACAGAGATCAGAGATGTTCCATATCTCTGAGTTTTGTACTTTGTCATATGAGGGATATATGTATGATGGACATGGGACATATGTTATATTATTTTGATATGAGACACTTCTTATTGACACCATGTAGTATGTTTTTGTTTATGATGGATGATTATATACATGTGTATATGATACTATATGTGTATGTGGATGGATGTACTCATGTGTTGGTTTATTTATGTTTTATGTTTTATGATGTGAGATGTTCATGTGGATGAATAGATGTATGTATTTATGGATAATGGATAATTTCACTTATGCATATGCATTGATTTATTGAAATGCATATGCATTGATTTATTGAAATGCATAGGGGTTATGCACTTATGTAATATGAATACTTTTATGGATGTGAATGGTGATGTATATGTGTACCTCTGAGATTTATGATGATTTATATAGATGCATGCCTAGTTGACTTATTTATCATGTATGTATGACGGATTTTTGTATGAACTTTTTATGTATGCAAGATGTGATATATTATGCGTCTAATACTTTGTGATGCAGGTAGTGATGTATGTATGGATCTAACTTATGGTGATGCAAGTGTCGATGGATATATGGTCATAACACATAATGCAGGTAACATATGGCCATAAGTGTCAATAAGAACTAACATGGTAATGAGAGGTGGGTGCGTAGTAATGGTGAAGATGGATATCATGTGGCATCTGTCAAAAAGTATCAGTACCCTGAGAAGGATGGGAAAGAATGGGGGAGAATATTTGCATAACCAAAAACCATAGGGTGAGTGTTAATGCCGTGATTATGAAAAATGCAATCCTAATTCAATTAACCATCTTTGGAGCACTGGTTTTTGTTATAGCATAGGACACGATACGCCAAGGTACAGAGAACCGAGGTAAACTAGTGTCTAATGCATGAGACAAACATGCCAGACAAGAAGGCTAACTCAATATCGCAAAGTCACGAAGACCTCGCTTGGGTCCGGTATTGAGATAACCACAAGCACAAAAGGATGCCCCAACACAACACAAGACCTCAGGGATCTTGGTGGGCACTATGTGGGACACCCGAGAAAACACAATAAAAGAAAAGATCAAGATATGCCCCTATGTGGATTAATCAAAACACGCCATAATATGATGGATTAGGACGGCCTTGATTAATGACGATAGGGAGCCCAAATAATAAACAAAAACCAAAAGCATCAACAAGATCATAATCAATTTCAAATGTCCATTGCCATAGGATCAAGGGGAGGGATGGGATGGATGAGGTCTGTTAGGAAGGATGTATCCTATTAAGACCTATGATGGATGCTAAGCAAAAAGATTGGTATGATAAAGGATATTCAGAATTGATTAGATTCGTTGGTACAAGTGGGTCTTGCTTGTTAAGGATCAGTTAGATAAAGGCATAGCTTGATGAGACAACCATAAAGGGGACAAGCCACAACCTAAAGACTTAGGGGCTCGGGGGCCGATCAAAGATTAGCCTTGCCTACGTGAAAGCGCAGAGCCCTCATAGTTCACAAAAAAAGACTATGGATAAAGCGGAAAGAGGACAATGGTGACCAATGATGGACACAAGACGCGACTGACAAATGCCCCGGGGGAGGATCAAATGACCAACCTTGCCTACATGAAAGTGCAGGGGCAACGTAGTTCGAAGAAAGGATCATAGACAAAAGCGAAAAGGGACTAATGGAGAGTAGATGATGGAGGGCCAAAACAAGGTTGATCCAAAAGTGCCCCGGGGGCAGATCGCACGATTAGCCTTGCCTACGTAAAAGCACAGGGGCAACGTAGTTCGACGAGGAAATGGAAGTGGGACAAGAGGATGAGATCTAGATGGAGACCGACACGATGGATGATCCTATATGACGACACGAACCGACAGACAAAAGACATAAGCTCAAAGTGGGATATAAGGAAGCTCAGGATGAGGGATAGGTGAGGTGAGTTGTCCAATGCTCAACCAACAAATACCAAGCGGCCTAGGCTGATGTGGGTGGGGATGAAAGTGCGGATGACAATATAAAGTAACTAGGATGCCAGGTAGATAATGATTAAGCCCTCTATGGATGACGCCTGTTACTAGGTTTTCACCATCCATACTTATCCAAGGCGCCACCAAGAGGTGGTTTTCACCATAGGACGGATCTATTTTTCTTTACTATTTTTGGATTTTTTTTTATTTTTATTTTTTTCACTTTTTTGATTTTTTTTATTTTTTGCAATTTTCTGATTTTTTTGATTTTTTGCGATTTTTTGATTTTTTATTTTTTCGATAAGGTAGACCGAGCGGACTTTAGGCGTAGAACCTTTTCAGATGGAGAATATTGACAGGTTCATCAAAGGGAGCCCCTTCCAGAGTAGTCAACCTGTAAGCTCCAGATCCATATTTGGCAGTTATGATATACGACCCTAGCCAATTTGCCTCAAATTTGCCTTTCTTGTCACGATCTGGCTGAGTGCGGTGATTTTCCTTGAGCACAAGCTCACCAACCTGGAATTGCCTAGGACGGACCTTTTTATTGTAATGACATTTAAGGCGATTCTGGTATACTTGTAGGTGATCATAGGCCCGTATTTTGCGTTCCTCTAGTAACTCCAGCTGGACAAGGCGTGCAACGCGGACATCTTCTTCGCTGATGAGGTTCTTCAAAGAAATTCTCAATAAGGGGAGCTCAACTTCGATTGGCAAGACAGCTTCCACACCATATACTAAAGAGTATGGGGTGGCGCCTGTTGGGGTACAGATAGATGTGCGGTATGCCCAAAGGGCGGGATGAATGTGAAGGTGCCAATCACGTCCAGTGTTATTGACCACCTTTTTGAGGATGCGGATGAGGGTTTTGTTGGTTGCCTCCGCCTGACCATTACCCTGAGGGTAGTAAGGCATTGACCAACGATGTTGGATGTGGAAAGTATCACATAGGTGCTTCATGGCTTGATTTTTAAACGGCTTTCCGTTATCAGAAATGATGGTGGATGGGATACCATATCTGCAGAGGATATGGTAGAGGATGAATTTAGAAATCTGAGTATCGGTGATTTGGGAGATTGGCATTGCTTCCACCCATTTGGTGAAGTACTTAGTTGCAATGATGATGAATGTATGGCCATCAGATGATGGTGGGTGAATCTTGCCAATCAAGTTGAAACCCCATTGAGAGAACGACCATGGTGCTAATAGAGGTTGAAGATCTTGTGCCGGGGCATGGATCAAATCCACATGCTGTTGACATGGAAGACATTTCTTTACAAATTCGCAGGCATCATGTTCCAATGTAGGCCAGTAATATCCAGCCCGCAAGATTCTTTTGGCTAGAGCCATACCATTTGAGTGAGCCCCACAAATACCACCATGTACTTCTGTTAGTACCATTTGGGCTTCGGTCTCATTCAGACATCTCAGGAGGATTCCATCATACCCGCGACAATAAAGCGTATCACCAACGAGGATGTATCGGGATGAATGATGGATAAAGGATTTACGTTGGTTGTGTGTAAGTTCCGGGGGTATGGTGCTGTCACGAAGGTAAGTATATATGTCTTGGTACCACGGGGAGGCAGGACCTACAACATCGCACACCATGTCAGTGTCAGGAATGTCGTATGCAGGGATTAACAGTTGTTCGATGAGAAACTCACACTCTATCTGATCCTTGGGCATGTCAATCAAAGAGCCAATAGTGGCCATGGCATCTGCTGCTTTATTTTGCACCCGAGGGATTTGATCAAACTGTATGGAGGTGAAATATTTCTTGAAATCGTCCACCATGCGTTTATAGGGTGACAGTTTGTCATCCTTTGTGAGGAATTCATCATTAACTTGTCTGATGACCAACAAGGAATCCCCAAAGGCTCTCAAATGTGTAATGTGCCACTGTTTTGCAATTCTAAGTCCGGTGAGGAGGGCTTCATATTCCGCCATATTGTTGGTGCAGGGAAACGCTATTCTGAATGATTTTGGGATGTAGTCACCTTGAGGGGTGACTAATAGAATTCCTGCCCCAGATCCATTGTGAGTGTATGAGCCATCAAAGTACAACATCCAAGTTGGTGCTTCTGTTACTGTGTAGATTCCTTCATCCGGGAATTCAGTGTCTATTGGGTAGGCATCTACTAGTGGCGCTTCAGCCAATTGATCAGCAATAACCTGTCCCTTAATAGCTTTGCGCTCCACATACTCGATGTCAAATTCGCTTAGCAGCATGACCCATTTGGCCATGGGGCCAGTCAAAGTGGTTCTAGACAATAGATATTTCAAAGGATCAATTTTAGCAATTAATTTGACTGGGTGACTGAGCATGTAATGGCAGAGTTTCTGTGTACTGAAGACTAGCGCAAGGCACACTTTTTCCATAGGAGAGTAATTTAACTCATAGCCGACTAGTGTTCTGCTAATGTAGTAGATTGCCCTTTCTTTGAGTGACTCATCGTGCTGCGCCAATAATGCCCCCAGTGCGACTGAGGTAGCAGAGATATAAAGTAGGAGGGGTTTTCCTGGGATAGGCAGCATCAAAATTAGTGGATGAGCTAAGTATTCCTTATTTTATCAAAACCCATTTGACACTGTGGAGTCCATCGGAAGACGAAATCTTTCTTCAAAAGATGGGCAAACGACTGACATTTATCTGCGAGCTGGGCTATGAACTGTCGGATGGACTGCATTTTTCCCTGGAGGCTCCTTAACTGCTTTAGATTGCGTGGAGGCGACATATCTAGAATAGCCTTTACTTTGGCAGGATCAACTTCAATACCTCTGCGGGAGACTATGAAACCCAGCAATTTCCTTGACGTAACGCCAAAGACACACTTTTTTGGATTCAACCGCAACTTATAGTGCTCTAGTCGTTCAAATATCTTCTTCAGAATGGTGGGATGCTCCGCTCGCGTTCTGGATTTCCCTAATAGATCATCAACATAGTCTTCCATGATAATGTGGATAAGGTCATGGAAGATAACGGTCATAGCTCTTTGATACGTTGCCCCCGCATTCTTGAGACCGAAGGGCATAACATTGTAACAGAAGGTGCCCCAAGGAGTTGTGAAGGCGGTTTTGTGTTGGTCTTCAGGTGCAATTCGGATCTAGTTGTAACCGGAGAAGCCATCCATGAGGGACAACATCTCATGTCCTGCCGTTAAATCAACCAATATGTCAATATTAGGAAGAGGGAAATCATCTTTTGGGCAGGCTTTGTTGAGATCCCTAAAATCTGTGCAGACCCGAATGTCACTATTTGGTTTAGCAACCGGCACTATGTTAGAGATCCATTCGGAATAGTCAATAGGTCTGATAAAACCTGCGTCTAGTAACTTCTCCAATTCTTTCTTTACTAATAACGCAACTTGCGGATGCATCTTACGAAGTTTTTGCTTGATGGGTTTGGCGTCTGGGTGAATGTCTAAGTGGTGAACCACTAAAGTAGGGTCTAAGCCTGGCATGTCTGAATATGACCAGGCAAAATTGATGGTGCGTTCTCGGAGTAGCTGCGCGAAGATCAGATATTCTTATTTAGAGAGTGACTTGGCTACATAGGTGATCTTCGGATTTTCAGCAGTTCCCAAATTAACTTCTTGTGTCTCTTCAATTAGGATAGATGATCTCGCAGATAGCTGAGTTCCCATAAGGGGAAGATGAACATCTCCATCTTCTGGTGCCTCTTCAAGGTTTTCGCCTTCAGATGCGTCCTTTATTTTTACTTTTTCTAGGTTAGGAAGCGCCTCTGGGAGGTTTTCACTAGATGACCTCTTTTTATTTTTCTTATTTTTATTTTTGCGACTGGAGTGTTCATCTTCCCCCAATCCCATAAGATTGACGTAGGTGTCCGCAGACATACTGACAAGTGTGATGTTGTGTAGGTCCCAGTCAATGAGTTCAGGGTGACGAAGGGGTAGGCTGATGGTGCAAACAGATAGGCATTCGAACATGGAGGATAAATCAGTGTGATCTACATCATCGTATGCATGTATGATGGATTCCTCCTTGAGCATATCTTCCAATGAGCCGTCGTCTATGGTGATACTATTGGAAGTATTAGATGATATTGCAAGGCTTTTTTGCTTGCTGTCATACCCGATTCCTACCTTCTTTGGTAACTGTTGTGTATCAATGGGTTGCAATCGCCCTTGTTCCTCTTTACCTAGGCCTCTACCTTGGTAGTTATGCTTTTCCACGAACTTTGTTGGCCAAGGGTGCTTTTCTTGAAAATATTTCTTTATAGGATTTTCTGGTTCGGGCTCTTCTCGGTAGACCCACTGACTTATGTGTTCCTCTGGTGCGTCGATCTTGACACTCAGAGATCTGAAAGTAGTAGTAGGAATGTTTTTACCGCTGAAAGTGATGATATTGTCTTCCTTTTGTATAGCATGTGAAGGTTGACCATACTCATGTGGTGACGGTGGCATAGTGGCTACATTGAGAGTTGTATGCATCTCATACTCACCGCACCCTTTGTCAATGATCTGGACTCTAGTGACCGAAGGATTAGTGGCGGAGGATGGAGTGGTGATTACGGTGGATGATGGATTGGTCGATGACGGATTTGAGGATGATGGATGGGATGCCCCCATTTCGACCCCTGGACAATAATGTAAATGTGGAAAAGATGCTTCTAAAGCTCGACAATACTCAAATGGTTGGGGGTTGGCATAGATGGTGACCTCCTGTCCATTGACTAGGAATTTGAGGCATTGATGGTACATGGATGGGACGGCTTGCATAGCATGGAGCCATGGGCGGCCCAGGAGAAGATTATATGGTAAGTCCAGATCAAGGACATGACAGGTAGTATATTGGAGCACAGGTCCCACTTGGATAGGAAGACTGATGATTCCTTCTGAATTTCTCTCTGCATTTTCGTAAGCTTTGATTGTAATTATCTGGTTGCTTAGGTCCGCTTGAGAATACCCTATCTGTTTTATGAATTTCAAAGTACAAAGATTGAGGGCAGAGCCATTATCTACCAAGACCCTTTTTATTTTATGGCGGGCGACTATGACTTTGATATGTAGAGGATGGTTGTGATTGGTATCGATATTAGGCATATCATCTTGGCTGAAGTGAAGGTGATGAGACAAAGCCAAGTGTCCCACCAAAGCTTGGAATTGTGTGGGGTCGATGTCATTTGGTACATAGGTCTCTTGCAAGGCTCTATTGAGGATCTCTTGATGTACTGAGGAAGACTTAAGCAAGTCCAAAATGGATATGTGAGCGGGGGTCTTCCTTAGGTGATCAAGAATGTTATATTGGGAGTTTACGGGAGCGGGTTGGATGGGTGTAGCAGCTGCGGGGATAGTAATACGGGCTCGTTGTGTGGTCACAACACATTGAGGGTCTTTGGCTTTAACGTGTATCATGGACACTCGGGGTTCCACCTGCTCAATGTAATGAATAACACCTTCATAATTGAAGGGCGTATTCTTGTAATTCACATTATTTGTGTTGTTGTTTTGGGGATTACTAGTGGAGGTGCTAGGGCCTTGACTATGGTTCGGGAAGGCATTTTGATAGATTTGCAGCTGAGCATTGAACGATGAAGGTTGACTGGGGTCAACCCTGATATCTCCTCGATCGATGAGATCTTGGACATAATTTTTCAAACCTTGGCACTTATTCAAGGAATGTCCCTTGATTTTATGAAAGTCACAATACTCATTCTCTTTGAACCATGCCAGCTTGGGTTTGGACTCATCAAATGGTTTGGTGACAGGATATGTGATGGGGTAATTGATTTGTAACAATTTGTTAAAAACAACACTCAGGGGTTCACCCAATTGTGCATATTGACATTTGGTATTCCCCTGATTCCTTTGGTTCGACTGTTGAGGGGGACGCGGTGCCCCTTGGGGTACTGATATGGCGTTGGGTACAGACTGTTGTTGACTTTGGGATGCATTAGCCACTTGGACATGTTTGGTGTCTGTCACTCTGCCATTCACTGCATTTTTGTTTTTATTCCAGAACCGTGGTTTATCTCCAAATGACCTTTCTTTATCATGACTGTGTATTTTGATGTGTCCTTTGGCAATAAGGGCACATTCAAGGATAGGTCCCTTTTCCACTATCTCGGTGAAAGTGGTGACACAGTGTAGCCTAAAATTGTGAGCCATGTCAGGATGAGAATTTTCCACGAAAAGGGTGACCATGTCTTTTTCTTTCAAAGGATTTTTCATTCGACTGGCTAATGCACGCCATCGTTGGAGGTAGCTGGTAAAGGTTTCCCCATCCCGTTGCTTTTCTTTCAGGAGATCTAAGGTGTCTGTGTCCTTTCGCAAGTTGAAAGAGAAGTAGGATACAAACTGCTCTGATAAGTCGGCAAAAGTTTTTATGGACCCCTTTTCGAGAGTCATGAACCAATCTAGAGAATGACTTGCTAGGCTTTGTGGGAACAAGCGCAAGAGATAGTTATCACTGTACATGACTTCTTGACACTGTGTGTAAAACTCCTGCAAGTGAGCCTTTGGGTCTTTATCTCCCTTGTATTTGTCAAATTTTGGAATCTCGAAATGTTTAGGGAATGGGATCAACGAGATGGACAGGTCAAACGGATATGGGCATATATCTTCAAATTTGAATGATTGTTTTGTAGCCCTTGCTTGAAGATCCTTAAGGGCGGCTTTGATTTCCAGCAAATCCGAGCTAGTTGGTGGTGGGTTGGGGGGATATTGATGATAGAAAGATGAGGGATCTTGTTGAAAGGGTGTCGGATTGTTGAAATGCAGGTTTGGGTGATTGGATTATGATATAGCTTGCCGATAGGATGAGGGGTTTTGTTGAATTGGGGGTTGTTGTGGGGCATAATATGGATTTGTTTGGTAAACATGTGGGGTAGGTTGTTGAGGAACTTGGATAGGACGTTGTATGTTAGTTTGTTGGTATTGAGGGTATTGTTGTGATGGTTGGGAGGTTGTGTAAAGCGGTTGTTGGGGAAATTGTTGTTGGTTGTGATAGTAGTAATGTTGGGGAGGTTGTTGTTGTGATGTCAAGTGTTGTATGGGTTGAGGTCGGATATTGGTTTGTGTTTGAGCCTTTGGACGCAAAAGGGACGCGAGAAAGGGAGATATGGTTTGGGCAATAGGTTGAGATGGATTGCCTTGTGATTGGTAGGATGGTTGTTGTGAAGAAGTCAAAGTATTGGGTATAGGTTGTTGCGAATGAGACGACGGGGGTAGCGTAGGTACATTTTGTAGAGAGGATTGTTGGGTACCGCTGGGAACGTTCAGCTGGGGCGTGCTTTGTGGCAGTATTTGAGGTAGGATAGTAGGTTGGGGAACTTGTTGAGGTGGTGGATTTGTAGTCCTAGGAGGTGGAAGTGGTGTGGCAAAGGAGGTGCCCCCAAAATTGATTATAGGTTGGCTCAGTGGAGGGGGTGCAGTTAATGTTAATGGCGGAGGTTGTGGAACGTTTTGTGGCATGCCATAAGCAAAAGGGTTATTGGGATCAGGCACTTGAGGTCCTCTTCTAGCTAAGGTGGAAGTGTGTGGGTGATAATGAACTTGATAGAGAACGGCGTTGCCAAATTCGGGTTGATGCCAACCCTCGACTGGAGGACCATTGGAGAAGTTTGAACCTTCGGGTGCACTTTGGATTTCTTGGAGTACGTTAGATGGAGCACTCCTATATTTGGACAAGTCAACATTAGAGGGGGGTTTAACTCCTTTCTCAATTAGGTGGGCCAAGATTTCTTCTCCATGTTTCTCAAGCAAGCGATCAGTCATTTGAACATTAGCGAGGTTACTAAAATGTTCCTCAAGTGTGAGTTCAGGTTGATTAACCATACTCTCTTCTCCATGTGGCGAGTTGTTCTGATTCTCAGTGTTAGAATGGGATGAAGTACCATTATGCGGATCATGAGGGACGTTGGTACCCTTGTTAGGATCTGATGAGGTGTTGGTTGTGTTTTTGGGATCTTGAGGGCTGCTGGATTGGACATTTTGAGCTTGACAGTCGGCCATTTTCTTTGCCTGTGAACGGGTCTGAACGGGCATGCAAATGCTAGATGAGTAGGTTAATGTCTTTGTCAAATGATTTGATTGTTTGGATTGGATCCAATTGGATTTTGATTAATCAGATTGGATTTAGGTTGGATTGGGTTGGATCTGATTTGGATTGAATTTTGATTTGGATTGGATTTGGATTGGATTGGATCGGATTGGATTTGGATTGGATTGGATTGGATTTGGATTGGATTGGATTGGATTTGGATTGGATTGGATTAGATTGGATTGGATTTGGTTTG
This sequence comes from Sequoia sempervirens, assembly GCA_007258455.2. Taxonomy (NCBI): domain Eukaryota; kingdom Viridiplantae; phylum Streptophyta; class Pinopsida; order Cupressales; family Cupressaceae; genus Sequoia; species Sequoia sempervirens. The sequence goes on from VDFB02193867.1 coordinate 463,689,729, forward strand.
GATTGGATCATATTGGATTTGGATTGGATTGGATCAGATTGGATTTGGATTGGATTGGATTAGATTGGATTGGATTGGATTTGGATTGGATTGGATTAGATTGGATTGGATTTGAATTGGATTTGATTGGATTTGAATTGGATTTGATTGGATTTGGATTGGATTGGATTGGATTTAGTTTGGATTGGATTAGAATTGGATTTGATTGGATTTGGATTGGATTGGATTGGATTAGATTGGATTGGATTTAGTTTGGATTGGATTTGAATTGGATTTGATTGGATTTGGATTGGATTGGATTAGATTGGATTATGAAAGGTGTGAGAGAGAGAACTTAAGCTTGATCACGTGAGATTACCCTTAGTGGCGCTAGAGCTTCGATTGATTAATAGGATGATTACAGCACTGAATCCACCTTAAGCTAGGAATGGATTGATTGGGTCGAGGATAATAACTTGCAACACCGAATTCACCTCAAGGTGGAGGCAAATTGATTGGGTTTGAAGTTAAAGACTAATAATCAAGCTCAAACGCTATGGTCAATTTAGGTAACCACTTTGTGATACAAGATTAGGGCGATTTGGCTATGGATGGTGCTAAATGGTAAAGTTGTGATGTTCGTTAGGTGAGGGTATGGACTTTTGAATGGAAAATTAAAAAAAAAAAGAGGTGGATTAAAGATGATTGTGGAAAATGAATGGAGATCTATGAAGATTTGGAGTGGTAGAATAGGGATTTGGACAGATCCAATGGTGGTTTTGGGAGGCTTAGGGTGACAAAATGGAGGCTTAGGATGATGAGATAATGGTTGGGAATGATTAAATGATGATTTAGAGGTCCAACAGATCCAAATGGGGCAGTTCTGGGGCGTTGTCAGCAAAAACAGGGGCATAGGCAGTGTTCTGCAGTGAATCAGGGGCGCTTCCACCCTTTTGCAGCAAAATCAAGGGTGCTTCCATCCTTCTGCAGCAGAATCAGGGGCACTTCCACCCTTCTGCAGCAGAATTAGGGGCGCTTCCACCCTTCTGCAGCAGAATCAGGGGCGCTTCCACCCTTCTGCAGCGGGACAGAACTTGATTTCAATGGAAAAGGCTATGGCAAGGACGAAAAATGATAAAGTAAGGCCAAACTATCAAAGATTTCATAGGTTTTTCACATAAAACACTTCAAAAAAGCACAATCCTATGATTAATATTAAGGGTATGGCAAGGCAAAGTCTTAATCTAGGATGCACAAGGCTTCTAGGGAGTCCTCGATATACTCTCGGTACATGAGGCACAACCGTGAACACCGGTCTGTCACAAGCGTGAGTCGGGAACCCCAGTGAGATACTGAAAGGCTCGGACCAACTCTTCACGTCTATCTAGGTATCACCCTAGCTTTGACGCTCCGCCAATTACGACATGACTGGATTGGGGTACAAATTTTGTTATCCCCCCTTTATATACCCCGCCGGTACACATGGTTGGAATCGTCCCTTGGGGTGATGAAATCCCCAAGCAGGTCCCACTAGGAAGAAGACACTAACTGTTTCCAACTACTCCACAGGCTCACACGAAGTGCAAGGGGAAAGCGAAAAAAAGTTAATGCCCCCTTGGGTAACATAAAAGTAAACAATCATAGCAAATAGCAAAGTTCAATCCCCCTAATTAGACTATGTTCGAAAACAGTAAAGAAATTTTATTTTTTTTCAAAATTTTTGATCAAGTAACTGGCCCTGCAAGCAAATGTTAGCTATCTTCTTCTTCATCCTTGGTCAAATTTCACCACAAAAATATTGTAAAACGTTAGCAAAAAACACCACTATCCTTGCCAAAACAATGTTAGAGGGTTACTATTTGAAAACAGCAAAAAACGGGAGCGAAAACGAAGCAAAAATTATCGTTTTACCTTCCAAAATGTGCTGTTTTGGGGCACTTCCGCCCTTCTGCAGCAAAAATCGGGGCGCTTCCGCCTTTCTGCAGTAAGACAGGGGCGCTGCGTACAAGGCGGGGCGTTGCATACTAGGTGGGGCGCTACGTACAAGGTGGGGGCGCTGCCGCCTTTCTGCAACAAACTTTGTTACATTTTCAATAAAACAAGAGAGTTGTACCCCTCCCACTGCAAGAAACGTGTTAGAAAATCTTTTTAAATTTATCCCTGTTTGCAGCCAAGTCGTTAGAGGAAAGTAACACTTTAAGACGTGGGGCGCTTTCGCCTTTCTGGAACAGACCAGAGGGCGCTTCCGCCTTTTTGCGGCAAGGCAGAGGGCGCTTCCGCCTTTTTGCGGTAAGGCAGAGGGCGCTTCCGCCTTTCTGCAGCAGAAACAGGGGCGCTTCCACCCTTTTGTGGCAGAAACAGGGGCGCTTTCGCCTTTCTGCAACCTTTTCCTGCACAAATCTTAGCTAAAACAAGGATTAAATGCAAAGACCCGTTTGTGGGTCCCACCGGGCGTGCCAGAAATGTGAACCTTGATATTTATACTACTCTATCATGCAAAATAACTAAGAAATATGAAATGATAAACTACCAAGGACACCTCAAGATTAGCCAAAAGAGTGATACAACGAAAAGGAATGCAAATAAAATGAAGCACAAACACTTTTACCTCCCTTGTTGTTGATACCTCTTTGATTGGCCCTTGATAGGAATGGTTGTGTGCTCCTTAGATGATTGCTTGAATGTCTAAATGCAAGATTGGAGATGCAAATGATTAATAAAAGTGGCTAAATGATTGAAAAGACTTGAAGATTCAAATGGACAGCATGTAGTTATCAAAATGCAAAGTGTTGGAAATGCCCTTGAGGAGGGGTTATTTATAGGAGAATTTGAATTCTCTAGAGAATTCAACGGTCAAGATTGCTCCAACAAGGCCAAGATGAAGGGCTATGGTGGGTTGAGAACCCACAAGCCCTCACATCTTGACATGTGGAGGGTGAAGTGGACAAAAGGATATGAGGTGGAGATGAGTTGTCAAGAGGGTACATGAGGTGGAAAAGGACATGCACCTTGGGGAGTGAGGAGATTTCCACAAAAAGGGATTTCTTGTCCCCAAGTGGGAGTGAAAGGGACATTTTAGGAATTTTAGAATTCCTCAAAAATCTACATGGGAAAAGAAAAGGTGGTTGGGGATATAAATGTGAATTAAAAATTCACATTCTTAGGATGATCTAGAAGGTAAAAGATGGGCTCCAAAAAGGTGGGACTTGGTCACATGTGGAGATTGTGACAAGTCCAAGGTTCTAGAAGCCTTGGAAGAATTGAATGTGAATTAAAAATTCACATTTAAAGGAGGAACCTAGGACAAATAAATGTGAATTAAAAATTCACATGGGAAAGAGGGTCAATATCCAAAAAGGAAAAATGGAATAATTGATCAAAAAGTGATGCTAAATTTAGCTAATGACTTTGGTTAAGGTTGTGCAAATATTGGATTAGGCTAATTAACAGAAGATTAGAGGCAAGTGGCAAATGTAGGAGGATGTGACATTAATCTTTAATTAAGAGGATGCACATCATAATCCTAAATTAATTAAATTAATTCAGATTAGGGTGAGGTTATGGAGGATGTGACAAGGAGAGAGAAAGTGAGGAATTTTAAATTGATTTTAAATCAAGAGGGGGAAAAATGACTAAATTAAAAAAATTAGTGTATTTATTTAATTTAGAGAGGAATAAGGTGAATAGCAAAGTATTAATTATTAAATTAGATACCTTACTTGTATGAGACAAAAGGTGTAATATCAATTTGGTAGACGGAAAGGCAGTGGGTGTGATCATATGGAAGTGATTAAATTTAGATGTCTACACCAGTATTTCATAATATTGATTTTGATGATCTCTTGTTGATTCTTGGCATTTTCTGCATTGTCTCATCTACATTAATTTTATGTACTCATATGACTACGCCGAAGGCATCCCCACACTTAGTTTTTGAGAGCCCTTTTATGTCCGACGGTGCAAAATGGTCGAGAGGCAATGGACTACCATGAAATGCATCTGGGTTGTTCATCATATTTCCCAGTTGTTTTCCTCCAAACTCTACCTCCTGGTATTAACCTTTCACTTCTCCACTTGTGTTAGGGTGGCATAGCAATTATTGCAAAATATGTAAATATCGACACAATAGAAGATGTAAATATTGGCATACTTGACAGCACGACACAATTTTATGTATGTTCATCCTCTGCGGCGGATGTAAAAATAGCAATGTCCCACCCAAAATATTCCAGTCACTTCCCATTCAATGTTGCTTTGCTTTGGCTTCTCCACGTATGTAGCGTAGTAGTTATAGCATATGGGGAGGTAGGCGGCAGTGGACGACATTCGGTTTTCTGTGCTACTTGCAAATACTGCACTCTTCTTCTCATCGACATCGTTGATAGATCGACACAATTTGTGTAGAAACTTCAGGCAAGTCGCTTGCCCTCTTCCAAATTTTACCGCTGGTCTCATTAAAATTTTAATGTGCTCTGCGCCGTCGTTATTTTCATTCTAGTAAGCATACTCTAAAACCCTTTTGAAAACTTATTTTCAGGCTGCAACTCGCCAAATTGAAGAAGTGAAGTTCAATACCAACGAAGAAGAATTTGGACAAGCAGAAACCAATAGGGGTGGCAAAGCAGCAGAAAACGTACGATTCCTCTGTTTTAATTTCTCATCTTCCTGCACCAACCAATTGCATTTTTCAATTAAATTGGATTGACATAATTACGAGTTAAAATTTGTTTTCAAATATGAGGCGAGGAATGTTTCAAATGTTTGAGGTTGTTTTTTTTTCTGCTTGAGACAACTTTCAAGGTGAGAGGTGCTACAAAATATAGCGTATCGGCTATTCAAAACACTCCCTCAATAAAACTAAATTGCAAAAGTGCTCTCTAAAGTGGTCCAAATGTTAAACATATATAGTGCAGATTTATTTCAAAGAACTTGAGTCCATGTACACCGTCCTGTACATTATGTCTCAAAAAACTTTTACTTTATATTTTTCAAAGAACTAAATAGCAAACTAAATTTCAAGTGTTTGTTATATTATCAGGACTGACAACCAGAAGCCCATTTTAAGTGGATTAATTTAATACTTTTAGTGGATTAATGTAATACCTTTAGTGAAAAACCTATTTTTAGGTAGTTGTAAATTCTGATATACTTAGATATATTTTTTTAATTGTCAATAGTTTGAATCAGCAGTTGTAACGACATTGCCTTTTGGTTTGGTTCACTACTAAGCAACATCTACCCACTTTATCCTTCTGCATCATTGACAACATCATACATATTGTGCTGCATCTTGCGGTAAGTCACTTGTTGCATCTGCATGTACAATTTTTTTGTAACTGTTAAATGAATTTTATGTTTATTTGGTGGTTTAAATTTTTATCTTTTTCAGCAAAAGCTCTCAATTCCAATATTCTTAGATCTACTTTTTAAAATTGTCAATAGATAGAAACAACTCTAAGGAGATTGGTTTTGGATTATCTCGCTGTTGAGCGACTTCTACTTCTACATCGTTGCTAGTAGGACACATTTTTGGTAAAGTATTGTGGTAAGTCACTTGCCCAAACATTTTGTGTTGTGTTGTATTTCTTTCTAAACACTTTTGTTGTTATCTATCAAATTAACAGATTCTTTAAATTTTCAAAAGAATTTTATATGTCACACATATGTTACATATTTGTGCTTGTTTTCATATATGATATTATTGTGAAACATAGTGTTGAATCATCACAATTTTAGAAAACAAAAATCTTAAAGTAAAACCATATAATTTTTGAAAAACACATCATATTGATAGAATATGCTGCAAACAAAGAAATAGAAATAAGAAAACCTCAAAAGTAAAATCATCCATATGAACCAACCATAGCCTACAAACCAAGATACATCATCAAATAATCAATTATCTATACTACAAAATTCAAATATAGTTTACATTTCTCATTATTTTTTGCATACCAGTCGGAAAAAGTACAATCTATTGTAGTAAACTGAAAATGCTTAGTGGTATGATTATATTAATACCTGGTTTTCATTTTGTACACATTTATAACTGTCTTAGAGTTGTTAAGATAAAAGTCTAAATGTTTCTTTTTTACTTTTTAATTTTTTAATAAGGCCATACTATCATTTTTCTTTGATTATTGGTCTATATATAGTACTTGCATTATTATTTTAATTTTTTATTATAGATTCGTTGGTTTGATAGGAAAGTTACAATACTTGGCTATCAATAATAAAGATATTGGTCTTGTTTGAAACCCCTACGATGTTTTCTCTATTTAAAGTACTTGATAAAGGGAACCTTAGTGAAGAAGAGGTATGTCATATTTTGTTCTTCTTCTCTTACTTTCAAGGTTATGGTAATTCATTGGTTTCTTAGAAATGTCCATTTTTCATTCACAGTTGCATTTTTTCTTATCTTTTAGTGAAGTGAGATCATTCTTGTTGAAATAGGTAAATCTTAATGTATATGACTCTTTCAGCGTTTCTTAGTATAGTCTATATATGGTTGTGCTTTAAGAACTTCCTACTTTGGAAGGAATTTCAAATCTGCGCAGAAGGTTACCTTCTTTCACCATTCAAGCATTTCAAATTATTTGGGTTTGAGTTTTTTCCTATGCTCTCCCAAGTTTCTGGGAAGGGAAAATGGGTTTGTTTAAGGCCACTTTTTGGGGAACAATTCAGATGGCCATTCAAAATTATGGAATTTTTTTATAAAAAATTTTTTTCCCAAATATTTACATTGATCGAGTCTTCATCATGGATATCGTAGAACCTTTCTAAGCATGGGTAATTGAATAGGTATATTAGATCTTTATTGCTACTTCTTGTTGCTACAATAAGGACTTACACAACCTATTGTGTGTTTCTTACACTGGATATTTATGCATGTCTTCCTTGGTTTTGTAGCATACCGTATTGGTCTATTGTTGGCATGTTCTGTGCTGAAGCTGTTGGAAATCAATAATGATTATGTTGACAATGAGGAGGTAATTATGTGACCAATATTACCTTTTCAACCTTATATTTTGATGTTCATTGGAAAATATTACTCGTTCTGCATCAAATTTTTTGAAACTAATTTTTATTATCTACCATCTTTCATACTCTTATTGATTTGCCAAACCTTGGGGCTTGGATGATTTCTTTAATGTAGGTTACTTCAATGTTTTATAGGGGATGTTGCATTGGGACTCCCATATTTTAAACATCACAGTTTCTTCCGTTGCCCTATTTTTGCATCATCCTCATTTATTTAGTTCCTTCCATTCCCCTATTTTTTGCATCATTTATTTAAATTTTACAAAGACATGTTCTTTATTTGTCATTTTTCTCATAGTATGCAATAGGTTGCTACACTAACTGATTTCATTTTTTTGTCTCCTTACAGATCACTCTAAGGATAACATTGTGCCACACACCTGATTTTCATAATGTTGAAAATGCCCATATGCACTTCCACCAAAGCCTCAAAGGCTCAGCCAAATCAAATCTTGTACAACTTTGGTTGTGCTGGATGATGTCTATGAAAATCATCATCTTCAAAAAATATGTTGTCAAATGGATGAACAGTTTCTCATATCACACAAACATTAATGGAAATTTGGGTGCACATCATTGGAATTTTTTGTTCAAGCTACACAAAATTATGTGTGCACCATTTGGATTGTGGATTTTACCAATCTATAATACTCTCAACTTATTCACTGTAGAGGCTTCTTGGTGTAGCTATATTTTACTAGAATTTTCAAGGTTGGATTTTGCCACTTTTACAGACTATCCTTTATTAGTTTATTTCTCGGTATTCCATTTCAGAGTGTGCCATTCAAAATATGAATGTTTTCTTCGATTGTCATTTATGTTTGTCAATGGGTTTTCCCATTTTTAAATAAACAATATTTACAACCAAATTCTCTATGTGGTCTTCAGCGTACCTATTGCACCCCAAGGTGCAATTGCTAGTTAATAAATTCACTATTTATTTACCATTCAACACTATTCTTCACCTTGAAAATATTCAATAGAGATACAAAGGATCCTGGATTTGGATGGTGGATGCTCCTACGGATGCTTCTGCGCTCTTTGTTGTTGGTTGCCCGTGGCCTATAACAGGCCGCGTCTTTCTTTTTTGCTGCATAGGAGTCTAAGGGGAGTTGGGTGCGGTGGGTTGGAGGCTGTGTGGGGTGAGGGCAGTGGGTGGTGGAAGCGGGGGGTTCTGAGAGGAGGATTCGATGTGGGTTGGGTGTTGGGTCTCAGTGTGAAGGTATGGCAGAGGCTCCCAAAAGCCTTGTGCTTGCTAGGCCAAAGCCTTCTTAGATTTTTTCGGCAGCCATGCATGCACAAAAATTGGATTCATCCTTTGTGGGTGAGAGCTCTAAGCTCAAGAAAGTGAACGGATGCTTGTCACAGAGTCAAGATCGCCCTGTTCTGGTTATTTCTCCTGAATCGATTTAGGACATAGATTATTGGAGCCAACATGTTCTAATATGAAAGTTCTTGGGTATTTGTGTCCCTCTTTCAGCTTTAGAGTCCTGGATCCGTCGCACCTAGCAGGTTGAAGGAGATTTTGATCTTTTGGTGGCTGCAAATGGCTATTTCATGGTTGATTTTTCTTGTATCTCATATCGTAATCATGTTTTTGAGGGAGGGCTATTTTTTTACAATCATGTTGGCTTGTTCATTAAGCCCTGGCATGGAGGTTTAATGCGATAGAGGATCTTCCTACATGGGTTCCTGTTTGGGTCCGTCTTCCATGGCTTCCATTGGAGTTTTGGAGGGAGGATATTCTGCACCAGATTGTGGCTTTGTTGGGGAAGCCAGGTGCCATTGCTCAAAATACTTTGGATAAAAAGGTATTCTCTTATGCTCGCATTTGTGTTGAAATTGATTTAAATAGCCCTCTACCGGATTCTTTGGAAATTTGTATTGGCTCTGCCTCGTGGATTCATCCGCTTCTCTGCTTAACAGGGATAAAGCCATCCTTATCAGGCCCACCCTCAATCGCAGACACCTTCCCTTTATCCCCTTTCTCCACCAAAGGTCCAGAAGAAGGAGAAGAAGACACCCCTATAGCTTTGGGTGCCCGAGGACACTGGTGTTGAAGGTGTCCATACTCGTGACAAAAGCGACAATGAAAAGGAAGGGACTCATAATCAATAAAGGGAGGGGTCACAAGCGGGCCTATAAGGATAGTCAGAGTGATCAGGGTTTCAATCGATTTGAGGTCCTGGATAATCAGACTTTGGAGGAAGGGATTCATGTTGAGCTTTCTTTTGGGGCCACTGGTATGGATGTTGGTTTGGATACTAGGATGGACAAAGCAATTGTTGTTCAGAATATTTCTCCGGCATTGGAGCAGGGGAGTTTGGAGCCTCCTGGGGCCTCTGTAGATGTGCAAGATGATATTGTTTTAGCAGATTTAGCTAAGGCAGTGTTTTCTTTAGGTAAAGGTCGAGGATTGTCTCCTGCCTTGGGGGTGCTGCAATGCCCTCTCAAGAAGGGGTATTTTGAATTTTCTTCAAAAGTTGGTCGTAAGAAGGATGCAGACACGCTTAAATCTACTGGGGATCTATTGGTATAATCTGGTGCTATTAAGACCCTTGAGGCCCACTTCTCTCAACCTTCCTCATGATTATTCTCTCATGGAATGCAAGGGGGTTGAATAGCACCTCTCGTCAAAAGGCTATTCAAGATTTGATTATTGTTCATTCTCCTGATATCTTTTGTGTTCAGGGAACTAAGCTTCAGGTGGACCTCATGCTTCAACATGCCCCTCGTATTTGGTTTTCTGGCCAGTGTTAGTGTATTGGGTCTAGGGGAACCTCTGGGGGTCTGGCTCTTTTTTGGGATCCTCGTAAGGTTGTTCCTCATTGGTGGATTTTAGGCTAGTCTGCTATTTCTATGGTGGCCTTGATTTTGGAATCTGGTGAGACTATTTTGGTTAGTAATGTTTATGCTCCAATTGATATTCGTGGTAAATCCCAGCTTTGGGCTCATATTAGGTATGTTAGGTCCTGCGCTCCCTTTCTGCCTTGGATCTTAGCTGGTGACTTCAATGTTGTGTTGAGCTTGGAGGAGAAAAGGGGAGGGTTGCTTAAGCTTGGTCCTGCTTCAGATCTATTTCAGACTAATGTGGACTCTCTGGCTCTGATGGATGTAAAACCCTCTAATGGAATTTTCACTTGGAATAATAGACGGAGTGGGCCTGAAGCGATTGCCCGGAGGCTTGATCATTTCCTTGTCTCTTGCCCTTGGGTCAGAGGTAGCTTGGTCATTTGCTCTGAGATTCTTGACTGGCGTGGCTCTAATCATTGGCCAATTAAGTTTTCGACTTCAGCTTTTCCAAATCCTAAGAATCCACCTTTCAAATTCCAGCTTATGTGGTTACATGATCCGTCTTTGGGTGATCTTGTGGCTCAATGGTGGTGGGATGGCACCCCTGCGTATGGTACAGCTATGTATTCTCTAGTTAAGAGGTTGCAATTTGTTAAGTTTCATCTTAAGCGATGGAATAGGTTGAGTTTTGGTAATTTTTGGGCTAGGAAAAGAGAAGCATTGAACCGCCTTGCTGTGATTACCCGCCAGATTTGGGATTTGGGCTTCTCGGAGGCTCTTGGTCATGTTGAATCCTAGGCTCTGAAATTGGTGGAAGAGTGGGAGCTACATGAAGAGATTTTCTAGAAACAAAAGGCTAGGATTGATTGGCTTCAAGAGGGTGATAGGAATATGGCTTTTTTCCATCATTCAGCGCAAGCTCATCGAAATAAGTGCTTTATTTCTTCTCTTGTTAACTCTGAGGGTATTTCAATTTCTGCACAACATGCTCTGTCTAAAGAGGCTCGTCAGTTCTACTCTAATCTATTCACTGAGGATTTTTTACCTTCTGAGGCTGATGAAAATAGTGTCCTTGCTTGTATTCCCTCTTTAATTTCTAATGAGTTGAATGCTTTGCTTATTCGCCCGATGAGTTTGTCAGAAGTGGAGGAGGTGGTGTTTGGGATGAACAAAGGGAAAGCTCCTGGCCCTGATGGGTTCCCAGTTGAGTTTTTCCAGGAGTTTTGGGATATTGTGAAGCTGAATTTGTTGGAGGTTATTCAAGAATCTCTTCATAGTAAGCAGATGCTTCGTGCCCTAAATGCTACTTTTTTGGTTCTCATTCCTAATAAGGAAGGTGCAGACAAACTTGATCTCTTTAGACCTATTACGCTCTGTAACGTGGTGTATAAGATTATTACAAAGTTGATGGCTGAGAGACTCAAATCTTGTTTGCCTTTGATCATTTCTGAGGAGCAAGGCGGCTTTGTGGCTGGGCAAAAAATTCTGGATGGGATGGTAATTGCGTCTGAAGCCATTCATTCCATGGCTACCTCTCAGAATAGGTCTATGTTTATCAAGTTGGATATGGCCAAAGCCTATGACAGAGTTAAATGGAGTTTTCTTCAGAAGATTCTGTTGGCCTTTGGCTTTTCCTCTGATTGGGTGAGCTGAATTTTGAGTTGTGTGACTTCTTTCTCCTTTTCAATTATTGTGAATGGGGAACCTTCTGTGATTTTTGGGGCTACTAGGGGCCTTCGTCAGGGGGATCCGCTCTCTTCTTATTTGTTTATTATTTTGGCTGAGGGGCTTGGCCGACTTCTTAAATCTCAGGTTTCACATGGCTTGATTCATGGTTGGTGGTGGGGGATGGGCTTGCCCACGCTTTCTCATCTCCAATTCGTGGATGATACCTCTCTTATGGGATTGGCTTGTATTAGGGAGGCTGATTCCTTTAGGAAAACTTTGGACATCTACCTTGCAGCTTCAGGCCAAAGAGTCAATGAGCAAAAGTCTTCTATATTCTTCTTTAATACTCCTCAAGCTATCCAGTGTCGGATTGCTGCTATTCTGTAGTTTCAAATTGGGTCTCTTCCCTTTGTCTACTTGGGTATTCCTCTTGCTATTGGCCGTTAGCCCACATCCTCCTGGCAACAGTTGCTAGATAAGCTTAGGCAGAAGGTTACTCATTGGACTCACCGTTGGTTGTCTACTGCAACTAGATTGATTCTTCTCAAGTCTATTATCTAGGCCCTTCCCATCTATAGGTGCTTTGTTCAAGTGACTCCTATGTATTTCCTTAAAGAATTGGATGTTCTTTCTTGTCAATTTTTGTGGAGGGGTAATTTGTTGTCTTCAAAATGGAGCCTTGTTAAGTGGGAATCAGTGTGTAGACCAAAGCAGGAGGGTGGTCTTGGTTTATGCTCTGCTATTTTGAATGGGAAAGCTCTTGCTGCCAAGCTTTATTGGTGTTGGTGCACCCATTAGCACCAGTTATGAGCTCGTATTCTCAACCATAAATATCTTCGAGGTGTTGCTTCTTTTGAAGTCCCTCGCTATCCTCTAGAAGGGAGTGGTTCTATGATTTAGCATACTTTGAAAGTGGGGGTGCAGTTGATTAAGGATGCTCTTTTTTGGATCTGTCATTCGGGATCACAGGGTCTTTTTTGGTTAGATTCTTGGGATGGTCACCCTCCTATTCTTTCTTCTTTTCCTCATCTCTGGCCTCTTTATGAGGTTTTTAGTGCGAGTGGCTAGGATACTGTGGAGCATTATAAGGTGGCGCAGCTTGATGGTTTAGTTCTACGTTTTCGGTGGAAGCATCCTTCTGAGTGGCCACCAGGAGGGCTGAAGGGGATAGGCATGAGCTTTCCCAACTTCTGGTTTCTCGTGCTTGTAATTCTTTGAGAGGACCTGATGTCTTGGCTTGGGATGGTTCTGACTTGTCTAGAAAGTACTCCATGGTTGTTGGTTATAAGCATATTGGTAGGTAGTTGTTTGGGGACATTGAGGTCCCTTGGTGGAAGCAAGTTTGGCACAAGTTGTCATGGCCCAAGTGCAACTTCTTTATGTGGTTAGTGGCTCAAAATTGGTGTCTTATTTGGGATAATTTATGTAAGCATGGTTTCCAAGGCCCCTTTATGTGTGTTTTGTGTCATGGCTATAGAGAGAGTGTCTCCCATATCTTCTTCCAATGCTCCTATGTTAGGGAGATTTGGCACTTTTGGTGGGGGGTGTGGAATACGGCCTGCTGGCATGTTTCCTCTTTGGTGGAATTTGGGAAACGGTGGGGCAGGGCCCCTATTTCTACCTCCTTTCTTCAAGTTGCTTGGGCTCTTGGGCCTTCCTTCCTTTATTATCTGGAACCTATGGTTGGAGAGGAATAGGCGGATCTTTCAGGATTTGAGGTTGATGGCTCCTCACCTTTGGAGGAAAATTTTACACTCCTTAGGAGAAACTATTGTGGCTAAGTGTGATATATCGGGATGTTGGTTGTTGTAATCGTCTTCATCTTCCTCCTCCGCAACGACAACTCATATGCAACAGATGCAGGCATCCTACCTCAAAGGTGAATAGGGATGGAAGATGGACCCCTCCTCCCTTTGGAGTCCTAAAAATCAACTCAGATGGCTCTTCTTGTGGAAATCCAGGTCATGCTAGCATTGGGGGTGTGGGTCGTGATAGCTCAGGAGATGTTCAGTTTATTTTCTCTGTGTATAAGGGTCTTCATACAAATAATCTTATGGAGGCTCAGACCATTTTATTGGCTGTGGAGCGGGGCAGTCAGTTGGGATGGCGAAGGATCATATGTGAGTCTGACTCCTAGGTTGTGGTGAACTTACTAAAAAGGCGGTATATGGATAATGTGAGCTAGCAGTTGGCTTTGATTGTTGAACAAATTCTCACTCTCTGTGCCTATCTGGAGCATATTACTTTCAATCATATTCCCCATGAATGGAATGGTGTTGCTGATTGTTTGGCTAAATGGGCTTCTGATCATATGCATGATTGGAATTTGGTGGATTGGGGCCAACTACCCCCAGATTTGTCTCATCAATTGAATCACTTGGTTGAATTTGATAGGACCATTTAATGCCCTTGCTTTGTAACATTTCCTTGATTTAATAAATTTTTTACCCCTTTATGTTAACACTATTCTTCACCTACACTCCATTTGTAGCGTAAATCCTCAATCAATCATTTTATATAAATTTAAATATTTATCGAGTTAAATGTCCCATCCCTTTCGAAAAATTAAATTAATATATCTAAAATCCCTATTTCCATCCACTTTTTAATAATAAGTTAATTAACTCACTAATCCCTTCCTTGCACGTTCCTAGTCCTATTCAAACCTTTCAAATCATGCACAATCCCCAAATCTGAACATAAGAATGACTTTTGTATACAAGACACGACACTTTCGTACCTTGTTACATGAATCAAAGGACTTGCAATAAAACCATTCTAAAGTACCATTTCCATCTCACCAAACTACTCCTCCTAAGAGAATTCGCCACCGTGGATTCAATCATACCTACTGATTCACCACAATTCCATGGCTTTAATGGGGCCATATCTTATCTTTCCACGCGCTTACGTCCGTAACCCCCTTTTCTATCCTTCTCTTCTATGACAAAGTCAAAAAAGTCGTAGAAAGGAAAATGCTTCCCCTCTTCCTTACCTGTGCACTTTCCCGCACCAATAACATCCCCTTATTCTCTCTGCTACGTAGTTTGTTCGCTTCTTTTTCTTTGTTAACATGCAATTCAACTCCATCTTCTCTGCATCATACCAATACCACTAGCCTCCTGTCTTTCAAGGGTTTCTGCATTAAGCCAGCTTTGATTTGATTTCCTTGTTCATCTCCTCCTCAATTTATAGCAAACTCTAAGCCTTAGCCTGTGAAGCATTTCATACACCAAGCCCCTTTTATTCAGCCGCCCCCTTTGTTTCAATCTGTATCTATGGCTGCCTCTACTACCACTACTGGACAACCCAAGTATGGCCTACGAAATGATTCTGATAGCCTGAGAGGTGCCCTGCCTACTACTCCTTTTGGTAAGATAATACCTAGCACATCCCCTATGATGTATTCATAAATCATTGTGGACAAGATACAAAACACACGCTGGCAAACAGTATCTATGATTCCCTAGATGCCACGGGACTCAGAGTGTTCTTGGACAAAGATGAGCCAAGGCTTGGGGATTACTTTCCTAGAGCTTTAGAAGAAGCGATTCGCAGTGCTTCAATTCATATAGCCATTTTTTCCAAACACTATGCAGAATCTCCCTGGTGTTTGGCGGAGCTCAACTTTATGCTACAAACCAGCGCCCACATTATCCCCATTTTCTATGATGTTGAGCCTTCTGATTTAAGATGGGCGATTGAAGGAAAAGGAAAGTATGCAGGTGCCTTTTATGAGAGTGAAAAAAAGAAGAGGTACAGCTCAAATGCTCTTCATCCAGCATTTACCTTATCATATATTCTCGACTATTATTATTTTTTACAACTTTTTTGTTTGCCAAATATACCACAGTTAACTTTGTTGTATTGTGCTCGTATGCTGTTCCACCTGAGCAGATACACCTCACAACTTCAGCTTTGGAAACGGTCACTCCATCAAGCTTCCTTCTATATTGGCCACATAATTAATAATCAGATTCAGAGGTAAGTACGAAACAGTCCTCGTTTTTCATCTGGATTATCAAATCTTCCTTTTAACATATTTTATTTGGGTATCTTTTCCTTTCTTTGTTATATGTACCAAGGACTTGTTAAGTTCGTTTCTTTTGGTCTCTAGATAAAAAGATATTGATTTGTCACAGCACGTTGTTGGTAAATTTCTACAGATTACGCTCTGTTAAACATTTTGAATCGTTCTATCATAAAATTTAAATTATAAAAAAATAGATAGAGAAATAAAATATAAATGATTAATGGAAAAAATCTTCACTCCAATTTAATTACCAATGTCCAAAGTGGTTATAAGCGAGGATTCCACACATATATATATTTAGGTACGGATAGTTAAAATACAAAATAACGTTCAGTCCTCAAATTGATTTCAAATTATAGGATCACAATTTACAAAATAAAAATAAAAATACATGGTAGCACTAAAGCTTGCCAAAGTCTTAATCTACAAATAAGTTCTTGGGTGTTCTTAAATTAAAATTAAAAGAACATTTAAAAGTTTAGAATAAGTATGTTGATTTTTTCATATGTTTAACATTAATTTTGTTTAGGTTTAAATTTTATGATGTATAATTGTATTTAAATATTGTAAAATATAATAATTATTTTATGAATATTATATGAAATGAAAAAAGAAATTTTAAATAGTTTATAAAAAATATATAAAATTATTTTAGAGATATAATTTATATATTAAAAAAAATATATATTAATATTTAAAAAGAAATAAATAATAATTATTATAAATTTTTTTAAGAATTATATTGGACATCAAATCTAACATATTTAATAATAAGAATATATATCTTTAATATAGAAGTACAATTTTTTTAATCAATTAAAATTTAATTACATAAAAAGAAATTATTACCATAAAGAAAATAAAAATAATAATTAGAAAGTTTGAAAGGACGAAAAATATAATATTAAGGTCTTTAAATTAAAAAATATATATACAAGCAATCATACCTTGGTGTGCAATGGGTTCGCCAAAAAGCTTGGGAAGGTCAATTACGATTTTTTTTGGTGTATTTGTTGTATACATTTGTGTAGTACATGAGGTCAATTGGTACGCCATTTAGGAAATGATGTTGTTTGTCCAATAAAGGGCTCCATGGAGAATCAATAACTTCAAATCAACTATGCATCTATATAGAAGGAACTAAACACAATTGAGACAAAATATCTGAATTAGGAAGATAATCAGGCTCCACTACCAATATCTTCATGTTATGTTTGCAATAGGAAAAGATTGAGAGAGAGGGAGAAATAGGAAGAAAAATAAGGAGAGATAGAGGGGGAAGAGTGAGATAGAGATGGAGAGGAAGATAGAGATGGAGAGGAACATAGAGATGGGGAGGAGAGGAAGAGATAATGATAGAGGAGAGAGGGATATATAGAAATAGAAGATGAGAGAGATAGAGAAGTAGAGACTCTATCTCTCTCTTCCTCTCTCTACCCTATTTCTCTCTATATTTATTTTCCTTTCTATTCTTCTATCTATTTTTATTACTTCTCTCTCTCCCTCCCTTTTCTCTCTCTATTTATTTATTCATCTCTTTAGGTCATATTTATCCCCTTTCTCTCATATTCTTTATATATGACATTATATAACATATTATACAAGTATATCTTATAAATAACTATAATATATATTCTATTATTAATAACTATTTTATTATAATTATTAATATATTAATTTTTAATAAGTATATTATATAATATGAATTTATAATATAGTTATCATTAATATTAATATATATAATTATGTTATTACTAATATATAATATTAATACTATAGTTATTAACAATAAAAAATAGTATTATCGACTATTTTATTATAATTATTAATATATTAACTTTGTAACATTTATTACATATAATACTATTTTATAATATAGTCATCAATAATATATAACTTTAAAATATATATAATTGTATGTTATTTATAACTGTGATAGGTCGAATGTGAGTGTTAGAAAATGAGCAGCAAGCAAAAGAGTGCAAATAAACACCAAAACAACCTACACCTCAAGATTAGCCTAAGTTGGAAACAATGCAAGACAAAGCAACGAAATGGAACTTTATACCTTGCATTGAGTCGATCCTTTGGTTGGCCCTTCGATCTTTGATGTGTATGCTCCTTGGATGGCACAAGATGCAAACTAAAAAGTGATGTGAGGATGAGTGCAAGTGGATGAAAACAAGAAAATGGCTAGGTATAAGTTGAGAAACAAAACTGCAAGAGTTTGGCTAACAAAATGATCTTTTCAAAATGAGAGAAAAAAGGGGGTATTTATAAGATTTTTGAGAATTCCTAGAAGAAATGGAGGGTCAAGATTGAGCCACCAAACATCAAGATGTAGGGCTAACGTGAGTTGAGAACTCACAAGCCCTCACATCTTGACATGTGGCATGTGAGTTAGCTCTAAAAGGTGAAGTGGGCATGAGGTGGAAGGAGAAGGACATGACATGGAGGGGGGTACAAAGTACCTTGGGATTGGACAAGATCTCCTCATAAAGGAGGTCCTTGTCCCCATGTGGGTGAGAGGACATGTGAGGAATTAAAAATTCCTCAAATATTCTCATGGGGAGATGGGAAAGAATAACGAATAAGTGAAGGACATGTGGGAAGAAGTGAAGGAATTAAAAATTCCTTTTGGGTGCCTTGGGGGATTAAAAGGTGAATTAAAAATTCACATGGGGAAGTGGAGTGCCTTGTCCAAAAGGAGAAACCTTTAATAAGGTTGACTAAGGACACATGTCATAAAGGACATGGGGAAGAGAAAAGGAATTTAATATTCCTTGGAAGGATAAAAGGAATTAAAAATTCCTTGAGAGATTGATTAGGCTAGTTAGTGAAGGATTAGAGGATGGTTAGGTGGATTAAAGAGATTAGAGGCCAACTTGCAAAAGTTGGAGGATGTGACACATCCTAATCAAGGATTAAGCATGTGCACATCCTAATGATGGGATTAGAAGAAGGATTAAGATTAGATAATAAAAGATGGAGGATGTGACATGAAAGGAATTAAATAAATAGAATATTTATTTAATTCAATTGATGAAAGGAGGATTAAAGAGATAAGGTATTATTGATTAAATACCTTAAGAATTTGGCAGAATTAAAGATATTAATTAAATAATAGCAGTATTACTTAATTAACGAAAATAAGATGAAATGGGATGAATTTGGATAAATTAAGTGTCCAAATTTAGACGTCTACAATAACAATAATTATGTTTTTACCAACATATATATAATATAATTATATAAATCAATCTTATAATTAATATAAATTCATAATATTTTAATATAATATAATAATTTTTAATATATTATATCATAGTTATGTATAATAAATATATTAATAATATAATTAATAATATACAATTTGAATTTAAGATTGTTACAATTGTAATACTTCTTAAATAATTTTACTAAAAAAATATAAGCTTGCATTTTTTAATTGAATAAAAGATTTATTTAGAAAGGAAATCTAAGCATGCATTATGGCAACCAAATTATAATGTCAGAATTATGATGTCATCAAATTGAAAAATAATAAAGAATTTTATTTGTTTTTATTAAAACTTTTTGATTTGTAGGGCATGTTGTAGATTTGTTGGAGTGTCACCCCATGGTAACATGGCAAGTAGCACTATAATATGAGACAAAGAAAAAGGGTACCTTGGACACAAGGAACAAGTGTTTTAAGCTACACATATTAAAGTTGGAATGGGAAACTTTTGAAGTGAATATTGTATACTGATTTGATTGATGAACATAGATGATATTTATACATGAGAAACAGTTCAACCAACGACCTAACAAAACTGACAACATAACCACACATAGCCCACATAGCTAGTCAATCACAATGTAATATAACACTAATATAACTAACTATGTTAACATTCCCTCCTTTATTACATTGTTCCTACAAATGTACTCCCTATAAACTCTTATTCACTTTGCTAAGGGACCCTCGCTTAAGGCTTACATAACAAAACTTGCTGATTACAAAATATATATACATCTTTGTGAAGATCTTCGTTGAAGAAACAAATCTTGAATTAGGTGGAACTCCATAAAGCTACCTCATGACCCTCAGAAAGGTGTAGCCCCTAGTTGAATTCTTGAGTTCTTCCTCCCATGAACTCCCGAATCATAGCCTCATAAGCTTGATGGACAACCATCCATATTGAGCTCCACCAAACCCCTTACTTGTCTCTAAAAATCAAACTTCACGATATATGTATTCTTCAAATTTGTCAACAACAATGAAAAGCTAGAAACTAAAGCCAAAAACGCTTCTCATGCAAAGCATCATCTCAAAGTGAGGTGGTGGAAATTCCTCCATCCTCCAGTGCCACCAGCCTCCAGTATGATCTTGTTAGAATTTATCCATTTAATATCTTAGACAAGTATTTGGAGGCCTCATTAGGAATAACAAAGATGGCCCCAAAAGTCCAAGCATAATTGTTTGAAGATCTGTTGGCAACATTGAAAAACTCATCTACAAGATGCTGAGCAATTGTTTTAATGTTTTGAAATGAACTTTCCCAAATGTCGATAGTAAGGAGATAGATTACTTGATTGGAACTTTTTAGGGAAGATATATAAATTACTTGACATCTTAAAATATTCATAAAAGTAATTTGAGTAACATTTTCTCTTCTAAAACAACTTACTTCCAAGTTACCACTAATAAGAAATGCATTCAAATGACTAAGTAACCTTTCAAGAATCCTCATATATCACAAATGAATTATTGGTGGGTCCTCATTCTCTTGGCCTTTGGATAACTCTCCTTCCATACCCTCACCAACATACCAGTGTATAAATACAGGCTTGGATTTGAGAGAAGGCCTTAACAACACCTTTGGAGTTAGATATTACACAAACTAATAACTTCAGGTGTACTACAATGTTGCACTGTTGGTGAAGTTTTTTTTCATCAACTGTTATGAATTCTTTAGATATAACACTCAACTACCCCAACGAGTGAGAATTATCTAGATCCTTGATGTCTCTTATTGAATCATAAATATCAAGGGCATCAAAGACATTGTTAAGTTTTGTATTTTCATCAAATCTTGTAAATCTCTACTTCGCATGTAGCATATGATTCATCAATATCATTCTACAAAATAAATTACTCTTCCTACATGTATCTTATTGCATGCATCCAAGTTTTTATTGCTTCCAATAAATCAAATGTAAACTTTATTTTTGGGTCAAATGCATTGGGAGGTCTAAGGTGCTCTCTATCTTTGTCGAAAGCCCCACTACTTTTTAGTTTCTCTCTCTAATTTTTAATTTAGATTTTAAGCTTGAAAATTATTTTATTATGTAAATTAAAATAAAAATTCAAAATATAATTAGTCCAATGTTTTAGGTAGAAAATAGGGTTCACCAAAATGAATCAACAAGATGATGAACCAGTAGGTTTTTCCATGCAAAACATGCAATTATGAGAGCTAAAAGATGCAAATAACAATAAGAAATGATTCCTAACTATTACAACAACTATGAGGGGAGTTTTTAGAGCTTAAAATGATGTTTAGCTTGCTGCTAGAAGCTTGTTTTAGGGCACAAGGGACTCATTTGCCTTTAGTGGCGAATGGGTCCCTATTAGGGTTTTTGAAACTGAGATCTTGGTTATTTTCCTTGATGTCTGCACTCTCAGATTCCCAGTTGTTAGCTCTTGAAAACCTATAATTAATTTTGTAGCTTCAATTCTTTGTTCTTGCATTATAAAGTTCAATCTTCCAACTTGACAACTTTTACAATTTTGCTCTAAACTTCTTGCCCACTTGATCTTCAACCTGTAAATCTGCAAACACACAATCAAGGGAAAAAAAATGTTGATTGTTAGTGAATAGGGGTTTGCCTAAGTCAAACCCCTTGTAGGTAATTAAACCAAATGATGAAATAAGGAGAATGAAGCATGAATCATGAAATGATGTAATGTTGATACTTTGGAAGTTATCTTGGAGTGTAAATTTACAATCTAACATGAAGTGGCCATGAAGAATGCAGATCTTGATCTTGAATAAGATGTGTAGCATTGCTTGCAAGTAGATGTTCAATGCTACATCAACTATCTTATCTTAACAACATGCATGAATGCTCCAAACCTTGGACATGATGAAATGATCTTGAATTGCTGCAATAAACTCTAGATTATCTACCTCAAAATTCCTTTGAAATGCTCTTGTAAACTCTATAACACTCTTGTGAATGTACTCTTGAGTGCTCATGAAATTCTAGGATAAAACAATGTGAATTAACCCCTTATTTATACTAAATCAAGAGATTAACCTGAAAATTCAAACAATTCAAGTCGACACCAAATCTAGAAATTAATATTATTAAAATATCGCCAAAATAAAATTCAAAAAGGGGGTCCTCATTGAGGGAGGACCATTCGCCACCTAGGGCAAATGTGTCTTAGCACTATTTTCTAGGACCTTGCCTTTAGGGAATGAAAGAACATCAAAAACTCAGGTAGAATCAACAAAGAAAGGGAGGTCCTATAGAGGGAGGACCCATTTGCCACCTGGTGCGAATGGGTCCTAGCACCAATTTCTAGGACCTCAAATTTTCCCAATTAAATGATATGTAATTTGAATTTTGGGTTTTGGGATAGATCTTCGGGAGGTGTCATAAATACGGCTTAAATTTGAATTATAGGGGCAAATTAACTCTAATTAACCATAATTAATTAAGAGGACCCTAGATAAAAGTGAAAGTGTGTTACGACACTTTGCAACAACTAAATAAAGGTACAAATAAGGTACATTTTATTAAAAGCGGCCCAAGATCAATGTGAATGTGTTACAACACATTACAACATTAAACCTTGACAAAATTAGGTTAATTCAATGACAATTATTCCCAAATTAAGTGAGGAAAGATGCTACTTTTTCCATCACTACACCAATAAATAGAATTTTAATAAGACAAGCAATTATAAACTAAATAAATTCTTATAATTTTTTATTTTATTTTTAATTTCATAAGAAAACTAATTAGAATAAATTTCAAGCTTAAATCTAAATAAAAATTAAATTAAAATAAATTAAATACAAAGTCAAAATATATATTAAATAATAATTTATAATTACAAAATTTATAACCCATTTCCTTTTGCAATGTTTCCATTGCTAAAGCCTACTGAGGCTAGGGCTTGCTTCATGCACATAAGGAGTGCTCCTATGAGCTACAAACTTGAGGAAAATCTATCAAAATTCAAGAACACTAGCCTGTAGTAGGATCAACATTATGTGGAGGGAGGCAATTGGGAATCATTTTTATTTGCATCTAGGAGAGAAGGGAGGGAAACTACTATTCTCATGCTCCAACCAAGGATCCAACCCCTTCAATACTCCATTGCTTCCCCAACAATGATTATTGGTGAGGAAATAGTGCATGAGGTTGCTAAAAGTGAATTTATTTTTGTAGAGAAAGGTCTAATTATAAGATTTAGAGGGTTTTGGTTGAGCCTCTCTAAACTACACAAATGGATCCAAAAATATGGTGCCCCATTTTGGTTGGCGATCTCAAAATATACCCTTGTGCATGGGGGTTCTTTGTGGTGATCTTTGACAATGCCCAGGATTGACACATAGTTATCTATGACTATTAATGGAGCTATGAAGAGCATGTGCCTATGTGAAACCTCGGTACCACTCTTTCAATCCCACCTTTTAATTGTTCAAAACTATTGCAATTTGGGTAAGACTCAAATCTTCCACATTAATTTTGGTTTAATTCATGTTTTAAAGCTATGGGCAATTTTTTGGGAAAGTTTTGGATGTGGATCAAGGTTTATCAAACTACCTAGATACCACATATGCTTGTATAGTGGTGGAGATAGATATCACAAAGGATCTTCTAGTGGATATCTCTTTCAAAATTGTAGACAAGATGTGAAAGGAAATGTTAGATTATGAGGGATTACCTTTCCATTGTTGTAGATGTTTCAATACCAACCACATTGCAGCCCACTACTCCAAAAAAAAAAAAAAATTTAGGCCACTTGGTGGAGAGACATCTCCCTCCCCCACTACTTAGTAGAAAAAGATGAATCCAACTTGTGCCAAGAAGCTAATGTCCAAGCTACCAAAGAGAAAAAAAATATGGATGGATTCCCAAAGGATGGCTATGAATGGCTCGACTCCGTAAAGAATAGATTGTGTGAAGGCTTCAAATGTCCATAAATAGAATGAAGAATTGAAAAATCAAACAAAGGATTGAAAGCTTTTGTATCTCGGAGGGAAAATAGTTCCCCAAAGGAAAAGGTTGCAAATACAAATGGTGTGATAGATGAGGGAAAGTTGAAAATTATTCAAAGGAAAAAAGAAGAAAAATGAAGTAATTTTTAGCATGCATCTTCATTCACACTCTAAATGTGGAGCTAAATCTATGAAACTCTATGATCTAATTGGATCTTCCTTGAAAAGGGAACAAATGTAAAATATTAAAGGCTCTCTTTTAGGGACTGTAGTGTTCTTTGGTAAAATGTAATGGTGTCAATAGTTTTTTAGTGCACTCAACATTCTAGAAAGAATGAGCAAAATTAGAGGTCTTTATGCATCCTTATGTCTATGGCATGCACTATAGAAATTTTATTTTCCAACTATTTTATGGGGTGTTACTCCCTTAAGCCTAACAAATCGCATATATATATATATATATATATTACTTTTTTATTTACTAGAATTAAAATATTAAAAGAATATGTACCTAAGAAATATAATAAATACATTACAAACAATATAACATTAATTGAATGATAAGTTTGATATTAGTAAATAAAAAAATATTTTAAAGTTGAGGATAAATATAGTTATATTGTTAAATAAATTAAATTTCAAAAATTAAAACCCTATTGAACTATATTAAAATTGTCAAAGCTCAAATTTTAACCTCTATATTAAGAGCTAAAAAAGACACTTGAGCTATAGAAAAGGTCCATCAAAGGGGTGCATGATATTACAACTTTGAGCCATTAATACTAATTTTTGAACGTGAGCGTAGAATCATCTTATGGATTCCAACATCTTTTTTGGAGATTTATTTCTTTTTACCTTGTACCACTTTCCATTTAGAGGAAGGAAACGAATACTATTCATTTGTGACTAACCGACCACCCTCCCTAAGAAGAAAAAATATTGACAACATTTGGAGGGGTAGCCATTGGTGAGTAATTTCTTTGTATAGGACATAAATTCTCTTCCATAATTGAGGTAGATTTATTTGGTGTTGACACAAGCTCAGAATATTGTTCGATTTTCCTATTTTCAATTTGATAAGTAGAAAGAGATTAATAGTTCTCCAAGGACCATATATAGTGAAGTATTGAGGGAGTGAATCTTTCTCTCATGTTGCTTTATTTTTGGAGTTGT
Source organism: Sequoia sempervirens (assembly GCA_007258455.2). Classification (NCBI taxonomy): domain Eukaryota; kingdom Viridiplantae; phylum Streptophyta; class Pinopsida; order Cupressales; family Cupressaceae; genus Sequoia; species Sequoia sempervirens. Next base: position 463,714,638 of record VDFB02193867.1, read on the forward strand.
GCTTGGAGTAGAGACATTTGGCTATAGTGTGCCCCATACTAAAACATCAATGACACCAAACTTGGGTAAACCTTCATAGTCCAGTATTTGAGATCAGTCATGCTCAACAAATTTGAAAGTAATATCTATATGAAGAGCCTTTGAAGTATCCAAATCAATAAGAATAAATGTAAAAGTCACGTGTGTAAAATCATGTGTTGTGGTCTTTATCTAGGAAGTTGTCAAGATAATTTCCAATAGCCTCAAAACATGCATAAAACGAAAATTGGAGTGACATGTTTGGAAGAAGAATCTACATAGGTTTAACTATAAAAAACTCGATTGAGGGATAGAATTTAAGATGCTGTGGTTTGAGCATAAGAACATTCTGGCCCCAAACCCAATATTTTTTATGTAGGGGCAATCATTTTATTTTAAATCTTTCTTATTTTCCCTCACTAATACCATATGATGGAGCTACTAGAAGTTTTAAAATTTAAAATGAATTTTGTTTTTTTTGAGGATAGTAATACTTATTGTAAGCTCATTTAATGAGCAACACAAATTTTAAAAAAATGACAAAGGAAAAATCTGAGTGGGAGATTTTGAGTTCAAAAATAGTTAGTTGGAGAAATTAATGACAAATTTAGGATGTTGCAACTCTTTAGGGAGATTTGGGCAGAAGTTTCTAAAAATTTTAGGGAATTTTTGGGAGAGAAATAGAGAACAACAAAAAGAGGGAAGAGAATAATAGAAAAAAGAGGACATCAAAGGGTCAAGGTAGCAGAAAACAGAGGGAATAGAAGGAAGCAGTAGAGATTATCAGAGGATCACATAAGAATGTTTTGAGGGTAGTCAGAGAGGCCTGTAGCAAACAACAAGTAGACAAAGTGGAGGATAGTAGACTCCGAGTTTTATTGTAGCTGTTATATAAATGTGTAAAAAGATTGTAAATGTCTTTATTTCTTGAGTTAATGAAACTAGTTTTACCTCTTTTCAAGTCATACTTCTTTGCAAGAAATATTATAAAAATGTGTTGTTCTAAGAGTATAGGTTTTTATTTGCATGTTTAAAGTATTTTATGAAGCTGAAATTGTTGATAGTCACCTACAACCATTGTTGTAGCTACTCGCAACAATAATGTTTTTGACAACTTAGTTTGTCTTTGCAGTGGATTTTATGCCTCTTAAACCTTTTGTTTAACCTATAACACATGCATAGGCCACTATAAAGGTTATGTGAAGTTGCTTACAATAACACAACCTCTCTTTTTTCACTTGTTAGCTTGTTTAAAGTGGGTTTTTAGGTGCCTACATGGAGGTGGGTACCATCAACATGGTATCAAAGGAAAAATACATCTTTGGGAAGAAAGTGGCTTGAGATTGGGGTTAAAGGAAGCCTTTTGAGTGTAAACTATTGGTGTGTCCCTAAAACAAGGGATATTGTAGCTAGGAGACTACAATAAGAGAGAAAAGGAAAAGGAATGTGAGTTGGAGCAGAAGGATGCCACCAAGGAGAAGGATGGCAGAGGTTGTAGCTATAAAAGCAACATGGAGAATAGATGAGGTGTTAGAAACCTTAAGGGGAATGCAGGAAAGAATGAATGCAATAGAAGGTAAAATTAGAAGAGGTAGAGCACATGAAGAAAGTGACAGTGAATATGATAAAGAAGGAGCAAATATGGTTGGACAAGAAGGTGAAAATGCATATGGAGATATGGATGTAGGTGAAAGAAGACATATAAAAGCTATTTCTAACATTGGGAAAGAAACAAGGGTAGAATTACCAAGCTTTTTAAGAAGTTGATGAATTAATTGATTGGATAACAGAGATGGAGGAGTACTTTGAATATAGTGAAGTAGAGGACCCTAAAAGAGTAAATATTTATCAAACAAGGTTGAAAGGGCATACAATACTCTGGTGGAAAGAGGTGGAGATTGAGAGAAGAAGAAATGGTAGAGATAAGATCACACGATGGGATCAAATGGTCAGCAAAATGAAGACTAAATTTTTACCTGGTGATTATCAATTAGAACATTTAAAGAAAATGCAAAATCTAAAGCAGAGATAGTTAAGCGTGAACTATACAAAGGAATTTTACAATATTTTTATAAGATCTAGTCATAATTAATTAGACCATGAAAAATTAGAAAGATATGTTAGTGGATTGAGGTTGAAAATTCAAGATGAACTAAGCATGATAATGCTACGAAATATGGAAGAAGCATATCAGTATGCTCTAAATATTGAAGATAATTTGGCAAGAAAGTAAGGGATAAATAAAGGTAAAGGTGGATTTAGCAAAGGGAAAGTGCGACAATATAAAAATTATAGCCATGGGAAGGAGGCTAGCCCTTCACAATGTCAAAAAGATAAAGAGGAAACAAGATCAAGACCATACCCCATGAGAGGTAGAAGTGGTTATGGAAGAGGCCAAGGTAGAGGGTTCCAAGGCACATGTTTTGCTTATAGATAGTTAGGCCATATATTTTATGAATGCCCACAACACAAACTAGAAGGATCAAAGAGAACAAAGATAGCAAGTGCACACATAGCAAAAAGGGATACCGAATTTGTAGGGTTTGTTAGTCAACTATATGAACTTGAGAGAGGAGAAGCACTTATGATGAAGAGAACATTGTTGAAACCATCCAAAAGAGAAGATGAAATTTCCCAAATAAATGTTTGTTTAGGAAAATATGTAAGTTAGGTGGAAAATGTTGCAAAGTCATAATAGATAGTGGAAGCATTGATAATTTAGTTTCTGTTGAAATGGTGGACAAGTTGGGGTTAAAAAGGATAGCTAAGGGTGTGTGCAAGAAGTTGAGTTCACTTTTTGGCCAAAAAGTGGAAGTGTTTTCCCTTATTTTCAGAATTTGTCACATTTGACTTTAAAATTTGAAGCACTTAGAGATGTAATCTTAAAAAATTTACTAATCTTAAAATGTAGTACTTAGAGTCTAGTTTCCAAATATGTAATTTATTTCAATACCTAGATGATAAAAAATAATTTTCAATGGGCGCTTCTAAAAACCATTGTTTAAAAGTCACATTTTTTACCATGCCATGGACGTGTACGTCATCCATATTTTAACCTAAATAATCATATTTTTCTAAATCCATGTGGGAAAAGATTTGCAACTCACTGAAACACATTTTCGATATTTTTTTGTAATTTTTTATTGAATAATTCTTTTTTGTTAAATTTTTATTGGCCATATTTGTTGTTTTGAAAAATTTTCGTGTACATCATGCATAAGATGACCTAAAATTATCATTTTTTATTTTTTTTGCAAATTGAAAAGAATTATCTGAAATACGTTTTGGTGCAATTCATTTTACACAAAAATATTTTAATAAGAAGTTATAAAAATATTAAAAACCTCTGATATTTCAAGTTTATGGACCTGTTTCATCAGAAATTAATTGAAAAGTAGAAAAAATAATCCAATTGTAAAAAATTAGATATTTGGAATCTGCACTATCTCATCTATAATGGGTTTTAATTTCACAAAATTTTTTTCCAAAATAGGTCTTTACACATATGTCGAAAGTCACTATTTTCCTATGACATTGACATGAACTTCAAGTTGCAGGTCAAATAGGTCCAAAGCTTAGATTCGGGTCCCCAAGCCATTTTCAAATCGAAAAACAAGCCAAAAAAAGACTAAAAGTTCATATTTTTAAAAACAAGATCCTGTTTATACAAAACGATTCTAAAACATGATCTCGTTTTGTAAAAAAATATTCTTTTTATGGTTCTACAAAATGGAATCCTGTTTTGAGAAGTTGCCAAAAATGGAAAGTTTCCAAAAATAGAAAATTTCAAAATAGGATCTTGTTTTGAAAAGTTTCCAAAAATGGAAAATTTTCAAAAATAGGATCCTTTTTTGAAAAGTTCCAAAATGAAAAGTTGCCAAAATTGGAAAATTTTCAAAATGGGATCCCGATTTTTAAAAAATGCGATCCTGAAACCTAAATTGGATCCCATTTTGTTGAAGCCGATTTAGGTTTTTTTGCTAAGGAAAAAACTTCCACATTTCGTGGACTCATCTTCTTGCATTTAAGGTAACCCTAACCCTTACAAAGTTTCATGGTTGCAAAAAGGGCACCTAGTCTTGGTTGATCAACAATACCTAGTGATTTTTCGAATGAACACTTATGAAAATGAGGTGTGGTGTGATATCATGTGCATGGATGTATGCCACTCTTAGGGAGGCCTTGGCAGTTTATAAAGAAGGAAATCTATAATGGAAGAGAAAAAATTTATACATTGGAGAAAATGGAAGAAAACACACTCTTACACCATTGGTAACCAAGGAAGAAGAGGTGGAAATTGGTCCAAGAATGCTTCTAGTGACAAGGAAATAATTTTTGAAAGAGATTAAGGCAGAAAAGTTATGTTGTTGCATAGTTCCCAAGAAGCTAAAAGTAGATGTAGCAAATGACAATAGTGACATGCCTTTAGAAGTAAAGGAGTTGCTTGAATTTTTTAAAAAAATTGTGTCTAAAGAATTATTAGAAGGACCACCACCTATTAGGAGCATCAACCATCATATTGATTTAATTCTAGGGGCAAGTTTACCCAACAAGGTTGCCTATAGATTGACACCTATAGAAAACAAAGAATTGAACAAACAAGTGCAACAACTATTGGAAAGAGGACTGATTAGCGAGAGCCTTAGCCCATGTGCATTATCAACCGTGTTAGCACCAAAGAGGGTTCGTGGATGGATAATTTACATAGAATCAAGATCCATCAACAAAATAATAATAAGGTATCATTTTCCTTTACCAAGAATGGATGATCTCATAGACTCTTTGGGAAAGGCTAGATAATTTACAAAGATTTATTTAAAGAGTGGATATCACTAAATTGGGATAAGAGAGGGTGATGAGTGGAATATTTCTATTAAGACAAAAGAGGGATTATATGAGTGGTTAGTAATGCCCTTTGGGTTAACGAATACACCCAACACATTTTTGAGGTTAATGAATGAAGTGTTGAAACCATTTTTAGGAAAGTTTGTGATAGTTTATCTTGATAATTTTTTGATTTTAGCAACAAAGAAGATCATTTGTTACATATTAAACAAGTCTTACAAAGGCTCAAAGAAGAAAGCTTATTGGTGAATTTGAAAAAGTGTAGTTTTATGAAGGAGAAACTAGTTTATTTCGGGTATGTTATATCACAACAAGGGTTGCATATGGATCTAGAAAATGTGTACTATTATTGAATGGCCAATACCTAGGAGTGTACATGATAAAAGCTTTCATGGTTTAACAAGTTTCTATTACAAATTTATTCAAACTTTTAGTGGGATATGTGCACCCATAGCTGAAACTACAAGGGGAGACAAGAAAGAGTTTTAGTGGACAACAACAGATAAAAGTTTTGAGACTTTGAAGAAAAAGGTCACCAAGGAACCAATATTAGTATTTCCCAATTTTGAAAAGGTGTTTCAAGTGGATTGTGATTCAATTAGGATAGCCATAGGAACATTTTTAAGCAAAAAGGGTGGACCTATTGCATATTTTAGTGAGAAGCTTAATGATGCCAAGAAGAGGTATTCAGTTTAGGATCAAGAATTTTATGCCATTGTGCGAGCTTTAAAGAAGTGGTGCCACTATTTTCTTCTAAAGGATTTTATTATTTACATGAATAACCATGATTTGTAATTTATTAAAAGTCAAACCAAGTTGAACCAATGACACATGAAGTGGGTTGAATTCCTACAAGGATATACTTTTGTCCTCAAGCATGAAAGTGGGAGTTCAAACAAATTAGCAGATTGAGTAGTGTTAAACAGGTGGTTGTCATTGACGCAAAAGATCAACTTGTTAATGCCTGATATAATATCTAGATTTATACAAGATCAAGATCCACAGGAGGTGGTTAAACCATGTCACGAAGCCCAAGCATTGCGCTGGACTACACCTAACACAGGAAGAGGAGACCAAGGGTCACACCTTGCAACAAGTAGAAGAGCAACACTATTGACTAAAATGAGAGATAAAGCAGTTGGATTTGATTCTATGAAAGATATGCAAACATGATTTGGATTTTAAGGATGCATGTGCAACATGTATGGAGCCTACTAGTGTATAGGACACCGCGGATGGATTATTTTTTACAATATGGATTTTTGTTCAAAGGACAACTTTGCGTACCTCAAGGATCAATGAGGTAGAATGTAATAAGAGAAAAACATTATGGTGGTTTAGCTAGTCATTTTGGGGTTGATAAAACAATGATAAAACTTAGTGAAAGATATTTTTGGACAAAGATGAGGAATGTAATAAAAAAATTGTTCAAGGATGTCAATTTTGTCAATATTCCAAAGGCAAGAGTCAAAATATAGGCCTATATCAGCCATTACCCATATCACAGAAGCCATGGGAAGATGTGAGCATTGATTTTACGATTAGACTACCAAGAACATTGAAAGGTAATGATTCTATTTTTGTGATTGTCGATAGATTTTCCAAAATGACTCTTTATAGCACGGAAGAAGGAAGATGATGCATCACACATAGAAAGTCTATTCTTTATGGAGGTTGTTAGATTACACATGGTTTACCAAGAAGTATAGTTGCAGACTGTGATACTAAGTTTGTAGGACATTTTTGGAGGACTCTTTGGAAGAAATTAGGGACTTATTTAAAGTTTAGTTTTGCATCCTCATATGGATAGACAAACTATTATTGCTAATCACAACTTAGGGAATTTGGTAAGATGTTTAGTTGGTGATAAGCTTGATCAATGGGATTTGGTATTGCCTCAAGCTGAGTTTGCATACAATGACGCAGTTAACAAAAGTATAGGTATGACTCCATTTCAAATTGTTTATGGGCATAGTCTTAGAGGTATTTCAAAATTAAGGGAGCTTCCAAATACAGAGGGATACAAGAGAAGTGCTAGAGGTGAGGAGTTTTCCAAATATATGCAAGACTTATCCCAACAAATAAGAGAAAAAAATTGTTGGAGCAACCAACAATATAAAGAGAAAGCTGATTTGAAGAGGAGAGAAAATAATTTTGAAGTGGGAGATATGTCATTGACACATCTCTAAAAGGAAAGATTTCTAGCCATACCTACAACAAGCTCAAGTGGAAGAAGATTGGACTATGCAATATTATCAAAAAGTTTTCACAAAATACCTACGAATTGGAGCTACCTAAAGGTTTGGAAATCTCTCTAATTTTTAATGTTTCTGATTTATATACTTACCATGAGGGAGAGACATCACAACAACAAGAAAAGAAAACATTACCAAAGAAATGGAAGGAGCGGCTACCCAAGAAAGCACAAGAGGAAATTGAAGACATTTTGGATTCTAGAGTTGTTAGAAAGATAAGGGACAAAGAGTAGAGTGAATATAATTGGGTGAAATGAAAGGGTAGACTAGTAGAATATGTAGCATGGATAAGCCTAGCAAAGCTGGAATCATTCCACTTAACATATGATGAAATAATTTCTGACCCGTAGCAACAAGAGTATTAACTTGTAGCAATAAAAAGTTTTATACAGTACCCAGGGGCTCACAAATTTTTTCTAGCTAAGTAGTTTGATGTAGGGGCATCATTTTATTTTAAATATTTTTTATTTTCCCTCACTAATACCACATGAAGAGGCTATTAGACGTTTTAAAATTTAAAATGAATTTTGTTTGTTTTGAGGATAGTAATACCTACCATAAGCTCATTTAATGAGCAACACAAATAGAAAAAATGACAAAGGTCAAATCTGAGTGAGAGATTTTGAGTTCAAAAATAGGTAGTTGGAGAAATTAACGACAAATTTTGGATGACGTAGCTATTTAGGGGGATTTGGGTAGAAGTTTCCAAAAAAATTAGGGAATTTTTATGAGAGAAACAGAGAACCATAAAAAGAGGACAACAGAGTGTCAAGGTAGCAAAAAACAGAGGGAATAGAAGGAAGCAGTTGAGATTATTAGAGGATCACAGAAGAATGTTTTGAGGGTAGTTAGAGAGGCCTATAGAAAACAACAAGAAGACCAAGCAGAGGACAATAGACTTCGAGTTTTATTGCAACAATTATAAATGTGTAAAAAGATTGTAACTGTGTCTATTTTATCAGTTAATGAAACTATTTTTACTTCTTTTCAAGTCATAGTTCTTTGATATTGTGTGTGTGGTTGCAAGAAATATTATACAAATCTGTTGTTTTGAAAGTATGTGTTTTTATATGCATGATTAAAGTATTTTATGAAGGTAAAATTATTTATAGTAACCTACAACCATTGTTGTAGCTACCCGCAACAATAGTTTGTTTTTTACGACAACTTAGTTTGTGTTTGCAGTGGATTTTTTCCCTTTTAAACCTTTTGTTTGACTTGCAACATGTGTGTAGACCTTTGTAAAGGTTGTGTGAAGTTTCTTACATAAATAAAAACCTCTCCTTTATCACCTGTTAGCTTGTTTAAAGTTGGTTTTTAGGTGCCGATAGGCACCATTAATTTTATATAGAGTATGATATCTTGATCATTCACATAGTAAAAAACAACAATAAAAAACCACAAGCACATGGGTCGATTTCTAGACTACTAGTTTTTGGAACCTTCAAAATTGAAGGGTTCATGATAAAAAATTGATTACAGCATTGAGAAATGCACTTGTGAAATTTGTCCCACTAGCCCTCTTAGGAGAGTCATAAGTTGAAACCTATTGACTTTTATGCCAACAAATTTTGCAAGCATACTCATTTGCCATGTGCAAGTATGTACGTTTGATTTTAGCCTCTTATGATAAGATTTGATAGGGTTTTAAAATGCCAAGTAGGAGGGTTTTGGAAGAGTTTGTTGTCTACACATTCTTAAAATTATTAAGCCATTCATCCCCAACTAGAGCCATTATTAGGACTAATACAAAATTGTATAAGCCTATCTTTAAAAACCCTAACCCTGATCCAGTGACAAATTGTATTTTTCTATGATCCCTTTATGTAGCCTATCACTCAAATTGTCATATAAATTTTCCACTTTAAGTACCCCATTTGTTCTCCCATAGTCATCTTCTTATTAAGCTCGTACTTGTTATCGAGTCCTAATGTGAAATAACTTATATTAGAGAGACTACACATTATTGGAAGGAGTTACTATAAGGACCCTTCGATAAAACGATTTACATGAAAAGGCATAAACTTCATCAAAGAAATTGCAACATATCGGGAGATGTTTTAGAGTCCTTTCGATGGAATGATCTGCATTAAAAAACATAAAAGATCAAATCTAATTATAGAAAGGGTAAATATCACATCGATCAAATCAAAAAGATATAATTTAATATAAGGTTGGCCTATAGATACATTGAAGTAATAACAAAAATTCGAAGAGATAGTTTTCAGACTTCTCCGATGGAAATATCGAAGGGACTTTTGGATATCAGATTGAGTAGTTTTAAGTCCCTTCGATGTGACAAAAAATAGGAAGGGCATACAATTGAATTAAGGAAATCATTGAGGAGAAAGATAAGTATTGGCGGAACAAATTGTTGGTCCCTTCGACACAACGAAGGAACATCCCTGCCTTATTGATATTACATCAATGTTTCAATGAGACAATTGACAGGGATGATAGACTAATCAACAGTCAATATTTCTGATGACAAAAAAATTGGCATCAAATGACATTTATGAACCAGAGCTGAATGAGCTATAAACCAAATCCTAGTTTTATTTTGTTTTAAAATCCTTAAGCATCCAAAATGAGAAGAGAAATGAGGACGTGTAGGGTATGGAAGAGACAAAAGGAATAATTTGAAGAATCCCCATAGCTATCCGTAGATAATCAACAAAGAAAGTCATAATGAAATAGATGCTAGAAGAAAAGATGATTCTAGAAAATTCCTGCATCACTATGAAGACCCGGTCATAAACCTTGTGGTGTTGCGGTTAAGCTCAAAATATTCCCCACATCCTCGCGAGGACCAAGTCAGAACAATGTAGTATTGTAGAGAAAGCATAAGTGAAATATTATTCAAAATATTGTTTTAATAAAATGTGGCAAAAACTTTATTACTTAGTAAAAAAAATTTAAAGTCACAACATTTATTTTATTTTGAGGAGTTATATAGTTTACCGTTGGCGTGATTTAGCGAGTGTGCGGGAGAGCGGGTAAATCACAACCTTCCCCACATCCCCGCAAAGGTTAGGTGAAGAAAGTGTGGTATTACGTTGGGAATAAAATGTGAAAACATAAACAAAGAAAAGTGAAAATTTATTAAATAATAATCACCACGTGAATGTAATATCATTTTGGGAGCATATAATTTTTGTTAATAATGTAAAGTGCAATTTTAAAATGTTTTCACTGAGAAGTGTAACATTTTTACCCAGGTAATTAAGAGAACATAAATATCTTAGAGTGGGTACATATTCTTATCTAAAGGGATATTTTTATTAAATATGGTGGAAATGCGTATAAGTAAATATAAAAGTGAAATTGTCGGCAAATAAGGATGATAATTATTCTTCAAATTAATGCGAAGACAAAGGAAGTTAAATTAAATATTTTTTGCTGAAGATAATTAATGTAATGAAAAGTTGCATTAGATGGATTATTAAAAATTGTGAACGGTTTGATGCTTGTCGCTTTCTTCATGTATTTATAAGAAGGAAATGAAGACTAAAAATCATCAATAGGGGAGTCAGTTAGGATAAAATTTTGAGACATATTGTAAAATATTTTGAAGTAGATTAATGGAATGAAGTTATAACTGGTGGTCGAATTCTGGTTTCAATTGTTTGTTAAAGTCAATTGATGATTGTTATCTTCATTTCTCCAGTTTGATCTTTCCTTTTTTTTTAAATCAATATATCAAGGGTATATCTAGTTTATCAATACACACTTTTTATTTTTGTGTTGTTAATTTATTGGTTTCTTCAAGTAATGATTAAATTCCTTTAAGTAAATCGTAGTAACCTGAGGAGAATCATTGTGATCAATAAGAAGAGCCTAGTAACTACAGTCTTGCATGTTTATACAAGGTATAAATATACCAAGTTCTAAACAATTCAAATTTCAACCAGAAGAACACATATCATTTTGCATTCTTGACTCCATTGCCCAATAAGTAAAAGACACTAATCATATTTATTATAAAACAATATTTCACAAAAACTTATTTATACAATTTAATTTTCTATAATAGGAGTAGAAGTAAAAGTTAGTTATCTATTTCAAACCCTCATGCTAGTTTGAAATAGACTATGAGTGGATAAATGAGTTGAAGAAACTGAGATTATATAAACCCTCTAAATTTGTGTGAGGATATATTCTACTTAATTGTCACTATTTAGTTTTGGAAGAGTCTATATTTATTGGTGATCAAGGTACACTTGACTAGGCATAGTAGAGCCCGAAGAGCAGGGAATTCCAACCATCTTGGTTGATCCTATTTGTTGGCCAAACCAGTGTTAAACTTGAACATAAAGCTTGGCATATTTTTAGAGTTTATCAATCTACAGATTGGCGACTTTGTTGGGGAAGAACTTAAGAAAATATGGTTGAAGATCAACTTGCCTTACAGAGTCATTGAAGTTTCAAATCATGTTGTGACCTGATTCACGGTTGAGTAATTTACACTCCCCATTTGAGTCACACAACCAATAGATTGGTGACTCTATTGGGGAAGAACTCGAGAAAATCTAGTAGAAGATCATCTCTCCTTAAATAGTCATATTGGTTTCTAGTTTGAGTATCACTAGAGATTCATAAAGTGTGTAATTTGCACTCCCCATCCAATTCTACACCAACGTATTAAGAACTCCACTGGGAATATAAGTAACCATCATTGGGAAACTTAAGAATCAAAAGGTATAAGTGAGCTCACTGGAAGAACAAACCCAAAAAACAAAACTCATTCTTCTTTAAAAGATGTGGCAACTTTGTTAAGATTTTGATGAAGAATGCACAAACATCTTGGAATAGTAGCATTTCCAGTAAAAAATAAGGGTTATAGGCTGCTACAAATTTCCTATTGAGTGTTGAGATTTGTATTGTAATTCTTCTTTTCCCTATACAAATTATGATACAAGGGAATTAACTGAGCTAAGGGGAGAAGTAGAATAGTCATCAGAACAAGTGAGAAGGCTTGAGTTGATAAGGCAACATTAAGAATTTGCTTAAAGGCTACTAGAATTGAGAGCCCAACTTGCTTTAAATACATCACAATATATACCAGTCTCTATTCAAGATGGATATGTGAATACAAGTGATCCTTTGACCCCGCAAGTGCTTCATAATATAGTGGAAATCTTGGCAATGGAAGTAGTGCTCATCATGCACAATAAAACATTTTTGCACCACAAGCCTCAAATCAAATAAATACTTATCCTATCCCTCCTAGTGAAAGAGTAGTGAGCTACCAAAATCATGGATATAATCAGTTTGTCAAGCATTGTCCATATCAATATCAAGCTCCATATCAAAATGTGCAAAGAAATGCTAGCCCTCTTGGAGGTGTTAATCAAAATCTGCAGCAAGATATACATCAACAACAGTTATACTCTCAAAGGAGGTTATTTTGTCTTGAAATATACAAACCACTTGATTTCAGAAACATTCAGGGTTACCCACATCCCGTCCCTTTGAATGTAAAAAAGTGTTTGTCAAAATTTAATGGATATAAATCAAAATCAACAGGCATGCACTTACAACAATTCATTAATTTAGTGGTGAATTGTCAAATCAGTGAAGAGGATTTTATAATTAAACTTTTTATGAGAAAATTAAAGAATATTGCTAAATATTGGTTTTCTAGCTTACCTATGCATGGCATAACTTCATGGAATGAACTTGCAAGTAAATTCATGCATCAACTTGAGGAGAAAAATGATGAGTATTTACACATTCAAGAAATAAGTTAAGGTTCCATCATAAAATTAGAATATTGCACATCCCTCTTAGATGCATTTTTTGGCCTAAGAAGACATGAAGGAGAATCTAGATTTGCTTTGTTCATAAAAACATTGAATATCTATATGAAAATACCTTTTAGTTGCAAGCCTGATGAATCTATATGCATTGAGTTGTTCATGAGAATATATGAGTGTAATTCAGTTTATTGGTCCAAGTCATTAAAACTAGTTACTCTTGAGCAAGTGTATGAATTGATTGGTGTTATAGAGAAAATTAGGTATGCACATGCTAGCAATGTTACATCTAATGACACAAAAAAGGGTGATATCATTAATAGATATGGATAGAATAATCAAACAATACATCAAATAGAGGAAGCATGTGCATGTGAAATTTTCAATACTAATATTCTAGATTTGAACAAAGATGAGATTGTGGAGGCAAACTCTTCACCTTGGAGAAGGATTGAAATATTGAAGATGTAATTGAGGACACACTGCCTAAGGATTGCATCAGCAATGAGGTAAGTGAAGGAGCAAGTCCACTTGACAGTGAACAATTGGCACCTCCATTTACAACTGAGTGCCATGATAATATAATTGGTGAGGAAGAAGTATGCACACTTGAAAATGCTTTCATATTATTCAAACCCCTTGTATGATGAAATAACATAAGAAAATCAAATGATATATTGCCAAGGTGTGTAAAAAAATGATATTCATGTGTATTCAAATCCAATCTATAATGAAGATGAAGGATTTTCAAATGAACAAGATGTTGTACCAAATGTTAGATTTGGTTGTAAAACCACCCAAGATCAAAATGATTGAAGGAAAGCAAGAAAAGAGATTAGTAGATGAATAAACTTAACACTCCCTTAGCATTGAACTAGCAGTCCATATTACTAGCCAAGGGGAGGTGTGAGTGTTGTTTATATAGAAAAATAATCGCAGATAATTCCAAGAGGAGTAATAACTCCTAAGTGTCCATAAAAGGTGGGAGGTTAACCTACTTGGTAAATGCCAGATTACATGGTTATGCATACTTAGGTAAAGAAAATAAATAGTTATGAGAGGTGGCTAATAAATTTAGAAGACGATGTGAGACTCAACTACCCAAAAGTGGGTGTGACACATGAGAATGATGGATTTATGCCACATGTCCACATCCTAAGGGTTGATGCAAGAAGTTTGGTACACAAAAAGCTCAAAAAGTGGAAGTGTTTTTGTTGTTTTTCAGAATTTGTCACACTTGGACTGAAAATTTGAGGCACTTACACAATGAATCTTTAAAAAAGTCAGCAATATGAAATTTAGCATTTTGAATCTAGTTTCCAAATATGTAAATTATTCAAATACTCAGATTATAGAAATTAAATTTTGATAGGGATCTATAAAAACCACTTTTTAAAAGTCCCTTTTTTTTACCATACCAAGCACGTGTACGGACACCACTTTTTGACCAAAATAAAAGTATTTTTCTAATTCCTTTTGGGAAAAGAGAGCTAACAACATGAAGATTGATATGGATTTTTTTTGTAATTTTTTGTTGAATTTTTTTTTTGTATTGAATTTTTATTGGCCTTAATTGCTGTTTTTAAAAATCAACGTATACAGACAACATAATTGGACCTAAACTAAACATTTTTTTAATATTTTTTTTCATTGTGTAGAGAATTGTCTGAAGTTTGATGCTATATAATTTTTTTTACAAGAAACTAAACCAAAACAAAGTTATTAATTTTTTTTAAAAAAAGCCTGATATTTCAAGTTTAAGGACTAGTTTACTTGGAAATTGATTAAAAAATAGCAAACATAATCCAATATTAATAAAAATTATATATTTGGAAAGTAGACATTATGTTCTCTAATGGGTTTTAATTTTATAGATTGATTTAGAAAAAAAGTCCATACGCGTTACAAAACATATGTTCTTTATTTTCTTGATTATTTAGAAAAATAATTTTTTTTTAGAAACGTGTACCCGTTTAAAACGTGTACACGTTTTGTTTTACAAAACACATGCATTTTAAAATGTGTACATGTTTTGCATTACAAATCGCGTACATGTTTTAAAACGCGTGTGTTTCTTTAAGGTATTTTTTTTTTAAATAAATGACTTGTACATGTTATATAACACGTATGCATTTTTTAGTGTATACGTTTTTTGTTAGGCTCAGGTACCAGAAGCGTAATGCATACGCATTTTTTTAATAACATGTAACGGTTTTCTACAAGATTTTTTTTGGCCTAAACTTTCCCTCTTCGTGTACCCAACTTCTTGCTTTTACCCCTAACCATTTTAATATAACCTAAACACTCTTAATAATGTGTGTAGGAAAAATAAATATTCTCTAACCTAAGAAGAATAAAAAACCTACACTAATATCCCCCTAAAGTGTAGCTTAGGTGGGTTAAAAGACACAAAGATGGGTCCCAACTACTAGGCCATGTTAGGTACCCATGTACAAATGCAGTCTCTCACAAATGAAGAAAAGGAGAAAATCCAATTGGTCAAAACTCCTCCCCAAAAGAGAGAAAAGAAAACAAGTTTCCCAACACAAGAAGAATCCCATGCAAGGAAGAAGTCCCATCCAAATTAGAAAGGATAAGAAAGACTATGTAGCCTTTCCTCAAGTAGTCAACTATGCCAATGGATGATGCTCAAAAGTGAATGTAGAAGATGGTCCACAATTGTCGAACAATGTTCCTCCCCTTAGAAAGAAACAAAACCAAAGGTGCATGAAGAATGTCTTCCCAGTCCTAAAAGGAATATAAGGGAAGGAAGCTCAAAATGTATGAAGTCTCTAAAAATTTCTCATGTGTCTCCATGTCAATGTTGAATGCTACCACGATCAAATTAGATGTTCTAGGCCACACTGACGAAGATGACAATCCAGAACCTAGGAGAGATGCATGTAGAACAAGATCCAAAGACTCAACTACCTCCTCTGAAGACAAAGATGCCTTCTTTAAATGCTGCTCAAAAGTATCCACACTCATTTCAAACTATGATGAATAATCATGTGGAGAATTAACAAGAGGATCCAAAGGTTCCTCCACAACAACTAAAAAATAATCAACTTCATTAAAGAGAAGATGAATGTCATGAATAGTGTATCCCAAATTTGAAATATGAGACTGTAAAAAAACTTGCAATGTCCGCCAAGTAGTCATCCCAAGAAACTATATCAAGAAGACGATGTAGATCTTACTACATTGAATCACAAATAGCCAAGAATGTAGCTCACCACTAGTATCCTGAATATGAAGATGTTGCCAGATAGATCCTATCATTGCAGTGTGGAAGTGGGAATAGCCTGAAGTGCAACAATCTTCCTTGAAGCATATTGTAACTCGGTGAAAGACCATCGTGGTGTAAAAGCAGTTGCATCATAATAATGGCATTGATCATGTAGATTTGTGAATCCAAAGACGTAGCCACAATTTGGTGAACTTCATTACCAAATATTTTCTCTCTTTTCTTGGTGCATGATATTGTTAGCTTTACTTTCCTACATTTTATGTGTTTATTTGCTCAATTCACAAGCAACGTCAGTTTCAGTCTTAAATGAAATCTATATCTTGGTGAATCTAATAGTTATTAAGTGATTCATAGTAAGGATTTTACAAATCAACATCCCTTAGCATTATTGTTGCCTCTGCCATAATTCACGGCCTCTCGACCGTGTCCTTTTGCACTCATTATCCTGTAGTCTCCTTGGTGAAGGCTTTACTTGTGGACCCCGCATGATTCATGGTCATCTTCTTTGTCGCTGCTTTTGAGATAACCAAGGATGTTCAACATAAGTCGGGAATGATTAAAAATTATTTCTAATTAAAAGAATGGATCATTGGGAGGCATAGTGGCTTGGGGTATAAAATGTGACTTGGTGCAAATCATTGGATTGCTCCTACAACCATGCTATGAGAATGTTAAAGGAGGATGTGACTTAGTAGATCAAAGTCATAGGGGATGATAAGCAGCAAATAACTCAAACCAAGCTGGTAATTCAAGCAAGCTCAAAAACAAAGAATTCTTGAAGCTCTATATGGCTTCCGGTGTGGACAGTCATAAACTATCCTTCTTCTTGGTTGATGACATTAATTAAACTTAGAATAAAGAACCACTGGTGGAGAATCGAGCTTGACGAGTTTAAACATCCCTACTGACATACTCAACTTGCCCCTAATGAAAGCTAAATCTATTCTAGGAAAGGTTGAAATCCCAAAAAAATGCTTAAATGATAAAGGCACGAAGCCCTAAATTGGTTGTCCCTAAGGATGGGTAATGTGATATGAGCAAGGGGAAAAGGGTAAAGCACGACCGAGGGGTGATCGCTAAGACATGCGGGTTCCACATTCTTATGCACCATCGGTCATTGATGTTTCTACCACAGCTTGTTCACAACGTCCTCTCACCTCCTTCTTTCCACACGCGTAGCCCTGCATCCTCTTCGATGGTATCCAACTATATGGGGCCCGCTATGCGGGTTTCCGTCTATGCTATGCCATTTCTGTGGCAGCCATCAAGCGTCGCCTTCCCCCACCTTATGTCTCACAAAGCATGCGAGGGTCGCACTCATTTTATTTGTGATTAGAATGGAGGATGGCATGGGTATTTGTGAACGACACCACCTACTTATCCCATGATCTCCGTAGTATTCCCACATCGGGCTCATTAAGCGTACTATTCATACCAACAACTTAAATGTGTTAAGATGACCACCCTTAGACTCATGATCAAACTTCAAAAACATGAAGTTCTTCGCACCAAAGCAATAGTAATGGGGAAACATCTTGAGGATTTAGAACTAGTGAAAAGAGGTTTATACCAAACTCCTGAATTAGCAGCGGCATTGGAGAGAGTTATGCATAACGTGAAACCTGCCATTCACTCACCTTCACGACATTTTCAGCTCGCGACTCCTACCATTTCTTTGGCTCTCTAGCTTGAATAAGAGGGAACTCAATACAAATAGCAGGTATCGGGCATCTTTGGGGGGAAGGACTCCATCAAAGAATGACAAAGCGGGTCCCTTTTTGTTATCCTGAGGGCATACAAATGGGTGAATATGCTATAGAACTTCCTGAATAGACAACAAATCTTCTCGTAGAAAGGAGGATTGTGGGTGTCGTCATAGGCTGGTATGATTCTGTCAATTCAAAGCATGATTTTGATGGTTGGGCTTTGGATTTCTCATTCGATTGTGAGATTTGAGGCTAACAAAATGGGGATATGAATTAGGTTTGATACTTAGCAGGGGGTATATCGAGGCATGAGTTAAGGGCAATGGGAGGTCAATGCTGGCAGAGGCACTCTATCCCACTCAATGGAAATTAAGCTTGTAGGTTCCACAAATTAGGTGGTGGTCATTGAAATGTCATTTCCTCAATGACCTTGTCCTAGTAGCGTCCCAACCTCTTCAGCCCGCACCTTGTTAGACGGACGTCATTCATGCAGGCTCGGCTATCCCTCTGGCCACCACCCAGACAACCACTCATAACGAATTTCTTAAACAACTTTCTTGCAATTCATCCTCGCAAAGGGCAGTGTCACTTCCCTGACCTGCAAGCTTGGGCCCTGCAAATTTGGCATGATTTCAAACTGTATGATGGCGCATTTGTTGGGAACCAGTTTAATGTGATTCCATGTTTTAAAGGCTTGACCTATGTAATTGAAATGCAAATAGATCCAACATTGCACTCTTTAATGGAAATATTTAGAAAATTTGGATGATGAAAGGTGGAATTGTGAGTAAAGATCATCACCACTTAGGCAAAGTACCTGGAGTTTAAAATATTGCATGGAATCTGAAAGTGCACGATGAAGGGATAAGCTCGGGCAACGTCAAGTTTAAATTTGGTGACCCACGGAGTTTCTGCTTGTGGGTTCCGTCACGCGAGTGACAGTCATCAAAATGTCATTTCCCTTATGGCATCCTCCTCCCGATGGCCTGCGTCCATGCTCCTGCAAGTGGCGTGAATGTTTGATATTCCTGCAGGCTTTCAAGAGAACATCAGTTAAGCTTGGCTGCACTTGTAACACACCGATATTGGTGATGGAGAATGTGTATCAAATCTTAGACCTGTAGGTGTCACCTCTATTCGCTTTAGGCAATGGGCACATCGAGTATTACATGAAGGATATAATTATATTCTGTGCTCCTTAAGGAAAGTTTGATAACTGGCTCATAATCTTCCTGACTGGTTGACATAAAGCGAATCACAATGGGGATTCATTGATATGAGGATTTTAGAGACTCAGTGCCTACCCTCTGACAATTTACAGATTCCCTTCCTTGGTGGATCTCGGGTGTATCTGATCAGTCCTGGGCATGAGTAATATTCAAATGGGATCAATCTAGCTTTGGCATGGGATGGGAGTAAACACTACATCGTGACGTTATGATTTGACAAGATTGGTTGTCACAAGACCTTCTTGTGGTCCTCTCTCTTGCCCAATGGTGTCCTCAAATGACTAATTCACCTTTTGCTCCTATGTGCTCCTGTAAGACCCAGGGCTATCCAAGAGCATCTAAAGATGCGACGATTACTCTCCACTCCTTAGAATATCTTGAGCATTCGCAAATTGCAGGACTTTGTGTGCCTTGAACAATCAGATACTCATAACAAAACTCATTAAAGTTGCACAAGGGGGTGAACGTTTGAGAGAGTGAACGTTGGCTATGGCTATTTACTCCATAAGAACAACTATGAAGACATTATGGCTTTCACCCTAGAGGATAGTGATTCCCTGACATGTGTAAGACAAATATTTTAAATTGTAAAGTCTTGAAGGTTCTAGCATTGTGGCGAACTAATGATTATGGATGCACTATAGAGATTACAGTCTGATAAGGACCAAAAACGTTGATGAAAGATACCACCATATTGCAAACTGATGAGAAGAGGAAACTCGGGAAGACAACTGAGTGTAATTCCAACCTAGCACACCCCTCAGGATGATTGAGTGGAAATAGAGGTTGTCTCGGTTTGTCGCAAGAAACGCAAATGATAGATTTGAGTTTAGCTCAATGATCCCTTTCTTCTTATATAAGATTAATTTTCTTGTAGGTGGCATCCTTTTAACATTGATGACAATCGCACATGCGGATGTCACAGTGCGGGTTTCCGTCCACTCCTTGTCGTTATCTCAGTGACATCCCCACCATAGCATTCCTCATTCTTGAACCCACATGCCTCCTTAACAGATATCTTCCTTGCGGATTTCACCACTTGCGATGATGTCGTCTCTTCACAGGGTAGCCACAACAGACTACAACTAGCTTCCCGCAATACTCGTTCTGCTACTAACCCATGTCTCAGTAGGACAAAATAAAATTTCAAGTCAAGGCACCATCAAAAGCTTGTTTCATATACACCTAAGCTTTGAAGTATTCTTTGACATGTATTTGTGCAAAGTGAAACTAAGAAAGAATCGATAGCTGCAAAGAGAAGACCATCGAGGATTGTTAGACTGATACCATTGAATTGATGTAACCACTTTGTTTTCCCTTAATTCTTTAAAGGAAAACTAGGAGGGAATTTTTTTCCACCACAATGAAGGTGACAATGATCCTCGTAATGATTCTCCTAATGTGTGAGGCCTGCTACTCTTACTACTATGAGGATTCTCACCACCGAGGACGTTTCCTAATGGCGATCTCATAACTGCCACTCGCACTCATTCATCCGCTGGCATCTTCATATGCACAACTACAAATCCTCATGGATGACCGCTCAAAGGGAACTACCTCCCCACCATGCCACTTAATATTCCATAAACCAAATGAAAATGTGAAAGTGAAGTACCTTGGAAAAACAGGGTTCACATTCAAGAAGAATGTGCTCAATATGATTACAAAGAATGCACGAGTGTGAAAGGGGTGCTAGTGTCTGTGCGATAACTTAAATATGTGATAGAAGGGGAGTCCCAGAAGCTTAGAATATTGTGTGAGCCATGACTTGATAACGGTTCAAAGGGATTAAATAACCATTGCCTATGACTTAGAGAATCCCATATTTTAGTGATTTGCATGGGTCTAATTTAATTTTTATTTCGGTGTAGGAATTTGCTTATCAAATGAAGATCATCAAAGAAGCTCACTGCAGGAGAAGGTTGCTCATGATGTGCCTGCCTGCGAAATTATGTTGAGAACAAAGAAAGGGAAATAAGTTATAAAGTGTGAAATTCAAAAGACACCCATGTTGCCAGCCAAGTTTGCAGAGGACATGATAATCCCGAGGACCACTTACCAAACTTGGCAGGGGTGCTGAATGCTAAAGATTGCTTGGGAAATTTTGTATAAAAAGGGACAACTTGTCAGGAAAGGACTGGTAAACCAATGGCTCCCTATCAAAATAAATTCAGTCCAAGGAAATAAAAAAGTTGCAAACCAATGACAACATGCCAAAGGAAGTTGATGCCAAAAACCCAAATGGTTGTCTGCTATAGTTTGAAACAAAGAGGTTGTTTTGTCTTTTCCAAAAAATCATGGTCCATCTCATCGAATTAGGAACAACGAATCCATTTAACTAAAATGTGAAGCTAGAAATAGAATGCACTCGATTAGCTAAAAAATGTTGCTAATCCATCAAGTGGGGGCAGCGTTCAGGTAGTTTCATGTAATGACCCTCCTCAAATCTGATTGAAAACTTCTGATTTTTGGCCTTGGTAATTTTGTCAAACACTTTGCATACAAGGGTCATATGACTGATATAACATTTCAGTTTGCTTTAATGACTCTTTTCATCAATTAGCATCAATGAGAATGTTTACAAATGACTCTAAATTGACTAAACTATGACCTAACATGAATGTGCAACTTATTTTGACAACATTGAATGCATATATGAGTTCTAATCATGAAAAATGATCACCTACAGCCAACTGGTATTTTGTCAAATAGTTGGTATGCATACTAAAATATGAGTGTGAATAATATGGAGATGCTCATTGACAACTTATTAACAAACAGCAACCTATATCTCCAATTTACACTACAAAGACTCAATACATTGCTCATTAAGTGATTTCTACATGTGAAATATCCACCTACAGCCAAGTGAGTTTTTATCAAACACTTGGAATGCATCCATCTATAATCTAGAAGACTATGAATAAAGTTACTAATCTAAACTAAACACCAACACTTGTTAATAAACCAAAATGCAAAGCATTGCCAAGACTCTTGGCAAGTTGCAACTTTTCTGAAGTTTGCTAATTTCTAAGTACAAAATTAGACTTCAAACATATACAAATATGACATGTAAATGAGTTCCAAACAATGCAAATAAAATTGGAATGAAGTCGCCTTGGATTAGAGATGAAGTAACAAGCAAGAACAAAGGAGAGTGCACCTTAGGCGTGATGGATGATGTCTCAGCCCTAGCCGCCCCTGCTGGATATTTCAGACTTCAAGAATAAATTAATAGCAGTTGCAACCTCTTATTTTAATCACCAAACATCATTGTCCATCCTCTAGAAATTGATTGCTCCAATACCCATAAGCCAAAAACAAGTGTATGATTTTTTATGAATTTATTTGTGCTTCCCAGCCCAATTCACCCTTGTTCTGGTCTGATTGCAATATTAAATAATCTCCAATGAGCTTTGACCTCCGTATGCTCCCAACTAAGTCACCTAATCCTCTACATTCAAGCACCTCCCTCCTCAAGAGAAATCAATACCATATAATGCCTCCATGAATAAATTCGAATTTCTCTAAGGAGTTGATATATGACTACAAATTCTGATCTTTCAATCAGAATTCTCCAACAACGAATTCATCCCTCAAAATGTGCAAACAATGAAGAATGAAGATGCCAAAATATCCTCCAATGATGCTCCAATTCGTCCTATACCAAAAACTTGGCCAAAGGCCACTAAGTTTTTTTGCAATGAAGCACAAATGAAAGTCTGAAGTAACTTTCTCCCAGCTGCAATAATTCAAGTGATATTTCACACCCTCAAAATTGCTTACCAATTGAGAGTTTTCGTTCTCAGTGGCCAAAGACAACTGCAGAAACCCTAGGCTCCACAACCATCAAACATCAACATCAACAACAACAAATTTGGATGATAAGAATGAAGCCCATGATGTTTATTTATACTTTTTCCTTAAGAGGTCGGCCTCCTTCTAGAACTTTCCCAAGTCACCTTCTAGAAGGAATATTCTTTTATTATTTTATTATTTTAATATTGCACTTTATAATAATATAAAATATAACCCAACTCCTAAAGTGCAATATAATATTATAACATAAAATAAGGTTTCCAAAATTAGAAACATCCATGGTGATATTGGGAAAACCTTCATATGACCAAGAAATAAGCCAACCAATCAACTGGGTATCTACCAAATGACCCTTTGATCAAGCCCCATTAGCCTACGAGGATCAGGAATAGGCTAATTCCTCAAAACTCTATTGCTCATGAAAAAGGGGACATTACAGTCCGCCCTCCCTGAAATTGCTTGTCCCCAAGCAATCTCAACAAGTACAACTCTTCTCCTCCTGGATCCCAAATGAAAATCTGTGTAATGTCCCAAACATCAACAAGCAACTCTTGCAGCACTAGCACAACTTGTTGAATCAACTCAATAGCTGATGTAAACCACTGCAAATATGAATTTGCAATGAAAACCCAAGGAAGACAACCATCAATCAATGAAGAATCTAAAAAGATCAAGTCACCAACCAACAAGTAGATAGCTGCCCTATCATATGTCATAGGTAACCAATCCAAAGATGGGTTGAAGATACCTTCATTACCCTCCAAGAACAAATCTTGAGTGGCTGATCCACTAAGAGTGTCATCACCAACAACATCATCCTCCACAAAAGAGTGATCAACCTCCACACAACATGAAGAAACCTCAATTGGTACCAAGACCTGTGATTGACCAAGCTTATCATCTTCATCACTTACATTAGAACATAGAGCAGAATCATCCTTGATTTGAATGAGGAGACTTCTAATGTTATATATTCCTTTTTGTCTTGCCATGTTGGAAAGATTGACTTTTTCTTTCACTTGTTCAAGATGTTGTCTCACATTTGCAGCCACTAACCTAGCCTCCTTGGCCTTCCTCATCCACTCTTCATTCATCATTTGAGACCTTTTTACTTCTTCAATGCCAAAGTACTCAAAATTAGTCCTCTTGATATCTTCATGTCCACTAGTAAATGTAGGGCTGCCATCAAAAGATGATATCATATCACTTGCTTGTTCATGATCACAAGCTTCTTTTTCATGAAAATGATGAGGCACCATATTGCTGTCCTCAAACCAATTTGTGATGACATCATGCCATTGTAAAATACCTCCATCATCATGTGAAGACAAAACACTAGTGGCTGCTCCACTAAGTAGAGGATCAAATTCTACATCCTCCTTAACATATTGTGCCTCCAATAGACTTCCATCTGAATGAACAACATTTATTGAACTACTATCATGAGAGGAAGAGGCAATGCTGAACTCACCTATTGAAGCATCACAAAAAACCATATCCTCAAGTGGCTGCTCCAAAGCAACTGATTTGTCTTCAAACACCTCTTGCTCTTCTTCATCTTTGAAGTCATCCAGAACTATCATGTGCCCATCTTCTTCCTCTATGCTAGTCTGATTTTTATTCTCCATGTGATCAGTTGTATGCTGGTCACTAACTACTGCAAACTCATCGTAGAGCTTTCTAGACACCTCACTCGTAGAGACCTCTTCTTCTTCCTCCTTTTCATTTTGTGATGTAGGCTTCTTAGAAATGGAAGTCATATACCGAGATAAACTACCTCTGGTTGTAGGGTCTCTAAGCACTTTACTTATTTCTTTGAACTCTTTCAAAAGCTTGTTCATACTCTTCTCCCATTATTTTTGAGTACTTGAAGTAGCCATGGTGCTCTCTGAACTACAGCTGAAACTCAACCAACAAGATGGCAGGACAATAGCTCTGATACCACTGTAATGACCCTGCTCAAATCTGATTGAAAACATCTAATTTTTGGCCTTGGTAATTTTGTCAAACACTTTGCATACAAGGGTCATATGACTGATATAACATTTCAGTTTGCTTTAATGACTCTTTTCTTCAATTAGCATCAATGAGAATGTTTACAAATGACTCTAAATTGACTAAACTATGACCTAACATGAATGTGCAACTTATTTTGACAACATTGAATGCATATATGAGTTCTAATCATGAAAAATGATCACCTACAGCCAACTGGTATTTTGTCAAATAGTTGGTATGCATACTAAAATCTGAGTGTGAATAATATGGAGATGCTCATTGACAACTTATTAACAAACATCAACCTATATCTCCAATTTGCAATACAAAGACTCAATACAATGCTCATTAAATGATTTCTACATGTGAAATATCCACCTACAGCCAAGTGAATTTTTATCAAACACTTGGAATGCATCCATCTAGAATCTAGAAGACTATGAATAAAGTTACTAATCTAAACTAAACTCCAGCACTAGTTAATAAACCAAAATGCAAAGCATTGCCAAGACTCTTGGCAAGTTGCAACTTTTCTGAAGTTTGCTAATTTCTAAGTACAAAATTAGACTTCAAACATATACAAATATGACATGTAAATGAGTTCCAAACAATGCAAATAAAATTGGAATGAAGTCGCCTTGGATTGGAGATGAAGTAACAAGCAAGAACAAAGGAGAGTGCACCTTAGGCGTGATGGATGATGTCTCAGCCCTAGCCGCCCCTGCTGGATATTTCAGACTTCAAGAATAAAATAATAGCAGTTGCAACCTCTTATTTTAATCACCAAACATCATTGTCCATCCTCTAGAAATTGATTGCTCCAATACCCATAAGCCAAAAACAAGTGTATGATTTTTTATGAATTTATTTGTGCTTCCCAGCCCAATTCACCCTTGTTCTAGTCTGATTGCAATATTAAATAATCTCCAATGAGTTTTGACCTCCTTATGCTCCCAACTAAGTCGCCTAATCCTCTACATTCAAGCACCTCCCTCCTCAAGAGAAATCAATACCATATAAAGCCTCCATGAATAAATTCGAATTTCTCTAAGGAGCTGATATATGATTGCAAATTCTGATCTTTCAATCAGAATTCTCCAACAACGAATTCGTCCCTCAAAATGTGCAAACAATGAAGAATGAAGATGCCAAAATATCCTCCAATGATGCTCCAATTCATCCTATACCAAAAACTTGGCCAAAGGCCACTAAGTTTTTTTGCAATGAAGCACAAATGAAAGTCTAAAGTAACTTTCTCCCAACTGCAATAATTCAAGTGATATTTCACACCCTCAAAATTGCTTACCAATTAAGAGTTTCCATTCTCAATGGCCAAAGACAACTACAGAAACCCTAGGCTCCACAACCATCAAACATCAACATCAACAACAACAAATCTGGATGATAAGAATGGAGCCTATGATGTTTATTTATACTTTTTCCTTAAGAGGTCGGCCTCCTTCTAGAACTTTCCCAAGTCACCTTCTAGAAGGAATATTATTTTATTATTTTATTATTTTACTATTGCACTTTATAATAATATAAAATATAACCCAACTCCTAAAGTGCAATATAATATTATAACATAAAATAAGGTTTCAAAAATTAGAAACATCCATGGTGATACTAGGAAAACCTTCATATGACCAAGAAATAAGCCAACCAATCAACTGGGTATCTGCCAAATGACCCTTTAATCAAGCCCCATTAGCCTACGAGGATCAAGAATAGGTTAATTCCTCAAAACTCTATTGCTCATGAAAAAAGGGACATTACATTTCAGCTACAACAGGAAAGGGCCGTCAGCTAAATGACAAAAGTGCTACAACACTTGGGCACTACAAGAGAAAATAAGAATGAGACAAATGATGTGTTTTAAATTGCTATATAATGGGGAGTAGGTGAAACCCTAATGTAAGACAAATTTGAGCCACACAATGTAATTTAATCCTAGCCATTCATTTGGGCTTTGGAAAACTATAAATAGGGGCCTCCCCCTCATTTGTAAATGGTTGGAGAACTAGTGAAAAGGCATTATGCAACAATGCAACATTGCATGTTTTATGGGTGTTCCTTTTGAGTTTGTTCGTTATGCATGCATGGATCTACCTTTTATGTTAGTTTAGTTAGTTTCTTGAAAGGCTGTGATGATGGATATTGTTGTTATGGTATTTGATGAGCTTTTAGTCCATACTTTTGGCATTTGTTGATGACAAGCTACTATGCAAAGTTAGCATGGGCTTCTTTACTTCATTGTTGCAACTTAGTCGAATTGCATATTCATGATGTGTGTATGCAATTTGAAAATTTACAGTCCTCAGAAGATTGCACTAGTTTTATGTAACTGTAGGTTCCTCTTGGCCAAACAAAACTTAGTTTAGGGAGTTTGTCTACTATAGCAACCTCCATGGTCATTGTTCATTCGTAGTTTTAGGTCTAAGAGCTTCCTCTCTTCCCTGCCCTTTTTTCCTTTTCTTTTTAAATAGTGACCTAGGCTAAGGTTCATTGCACATTGTAAAGCCAAATCTAATGATAAAGGTGGAGTCCTAGATTACTCTTTTGAACCTACAACAACTGAACAACAATCTCTACACCCTAAGAACTCCATTTGCAGACCCAACTTCCTTGCTTTGTGACTCATCCGTAAGTCTGCCTTGTGATTCCAACAAATCACATGAATCGACTAAGGTATTCCAAGCACTGTCAAGACCTAACATTAGAGACCTTAGGATAGTGTTCTGCAATTTGATTACGGAAGATTATCTTTCAAGAGACATGATTCTCCTATTCCTTACCTATATTGAGAAGTGCATGAAAACACATCAACAATAACCAGATTTGGTTCGCTAAAAACTATCATAACTGACAATGCTCAGAATTTTGTAGGTTCACGGTGTTAGCATATTGTTGTCATTGATGTCAAAAAGGAAAATCTAGCAAAGGAGATCATTGGCATGATGACAAATGATGTGTGTGAGAGTAGTGGATTTGATGGAAGATTTGATCTAGGTTTCTCGAGAGCTTTCCAAAAAGGTATTGTGTAGGCCTAGAGGATGTATAACACATCCAAAAATGAATCTTTTTTTCTCTTAGATAGAATTAGGGTTTACTGGTTAAACCCTAGAGTTGCAGTCATGGCGTCCTTAATATGTTCTTCTATTTTAAAGTTGATTGTCAATGATTGGTAACCCTACACTTAACTTACAACTTATGTCATTAAAATCCCTAGGGTTACCAACCCCTCTACATAGCGCTCAAGGTTACACATATCCTGCGATTCAGGGTGACAATTCAATATCAGCAAGAGTCAAGCAGGAGTTCCTTTGATGGCCTGATGGTCACTTTGTCGGTGTGACAATGTATAATCAATGAGAGAATATAATATGTCTCTATGATAGACTGATAGCTATGTTATCAGCGAGAGTCTAAGAAAAGTCTCTTTGACAGAGCAATAAGGAGTATGAAAGTGTTTTCGATGATACTATATGGCATCGGTGGGACCCTTATCGATGTCTCTCTGACATGGCCATGTGAAGGCAATGCTCACTATGAGACCCAGTAAGGTTGACACGCATTGATGATAGGGACGACAAAGAAGATGCATGGCGTGACAAGATTGGATGAATCATAATCCACGTCCTCGTTATGGATTACAATGCAGTGACATGGCAATGAGTTGGACTGGTGACAACATCAAGTATCTTCATCAATGTGACTAAAGGTCTTCATCAGGACTTTGAAGGATGTCTCCCCGACAACCTGATGACTCTTTCATTGGTGAGACATTGTTTTATCGCTAGGACTTTGAAGCATGTCTCTTCGACATGACGATAGGAGAATGTGATGCCAATAGTGGGACTTTGTAGGTTAAGGATGACGTGCATTATTGCTGAAATAGCGATGAAACAAATGATTCAATGAAACATGGAAGGAAACGACAATGGATGGTGACATGTCATAACACGATGGTGTGGGGACCACTTTTCCATAAGAGCGACAAGCAAGATAAGATTTATTGGAATGACAACACCATATCGGTAGGAATCTAGAAATTCTCTTTGACAGATCAATAAAAGGAAAAGCTAAGTGGGACCCATTAGGAAGGTGATGGTGTTGGATGATGATGAATGCTAACAAAGGTGACCAGTGATTGCTCAATAGGAAATTCATATCCTTTTTGTGAATTGTGTGGTATGTGGGCCTATGCACTTGTGGTAGTTCACATCAAAGAGAAAGATGGACATCAGTAGGACTTTAGCAAATGTCTCTTTAACAAAGCACTACATGATGTTAAGAGAATAATGCAAGATCGATGACAGTGATTTGATCGACTGCTTATCCAATAATAAGGATTTAAAGGCATGAAAAAGAATTAGGATCTAAGGGTCATGGCGTGAAAGGAGAAGATTGACAACCAAAATTCAAAAGTAGAGATCTACAACGGTTTGGTCTATGTGAATAGGGGTTACGACTACAAATTGACACAAGAGATAGAATTAATTTGTCTAACTACCTTAGCGACCAAAACATGAAGATTTGATCTTAAAGACAGTGGAATATATTGTAGAAGTGATTTAGATCAAAATAGGATCGAAGGATCATAAGAGAGCATTAAATGCATAATTAGATTTTAGTGTTTGACAAAGACAACAGAGGAAAATTCTCTATATTAGAAATAAATGTTGTGTGGCTCAATGCAAAGGTAGCTTGTTGATGAGTTTTGCAAGTGAATAAAACCCTAACAGGATGAGGGAGATGATCTAGATGATGTAGCAGATCTCGAGGGAATGGTTTCAGGTTGGTAAAGAAGGAAGACAATCAGGTATTTTCCAGTTGATTGAGTCCACAACAGGGTGGTGTTAAGTATGCTAGTGCATAGAGTGTTGAACAAAGAGATGTACATCTGAGAATATGGTAGAGAAGGAAGTGTAGAGTAGAGGAGAGTGTATAACATAGTCATGTGTTGCTAAGAGTGTAGTTACAACAATAGAGTGTAAGTTGCAGTAAGTGCAACATTGTATTGTATGTATTGATGCTTCCTCAGGTTTATGTAGAACCACTTATATGAAAATTTGAACTTGTAATTATGTAAGAGGTTGTAGCCTCCATTTGCAATGAGTTGTAGCTCAGATAAGCGTGTTGTAGCCTTCATTTGCAATGAGTTATAGCTCAGATAAGGGTGTTGTAGCATACTTGAAGTTGTTGCTTCTGAAACACTGAGTTGAAGCTTCCTTGGGGTTGTAGCCCTTAAAACTTGTAACCGAACTTTGATGCTTGTGAGGTTGGATTAGGACATTAGATCCTAGCAGCATTTCTCATTGTCATTTTTCCATCTTGGGTTTTCCACATATATCTGGTGTTATGTGTTGATCTCTCTTGTGCGTGTAATTATTATATATGTTCATGTTTCAATCTATACCTCTAAGTTTAAGGCTGAATTTGCAAAAAGCTTTTAAGGACTAAAAGTTTTAATATCTACTATTTCACCCCACTCTCAATAGATCATTGTGTTTGAACAAATAGTATTATATCCCTAGGTTCCCTAGGGGAGTCTTAATTAGCTCAAGTAGATATTGGATAAGCAAGCACAATGGCATGTCAGGAGGTTTCAAGCAAGCCACATAGATTTAATGGAACAAACTATGCAAAATGGAGCTCTTTGATGAAAGGATAATTAGGTTCTCTTGGACTTGATGTTTGGATGTCAATTAAGTACAAATATGTTCCTCCTAATCATCCTCCTACTAATGTTGTAGTGAAGGACTATGAAATTAATGAGAAAGCTTGGTTTGCCATTATGAACAACTTGTATGATTCTGTACATAGAAAGGATATGCATTGTGAAACTACTTATAATGTTTGATAAAAACTAAATAAGAGAAATGAAGGAGATTCCAAGGTGAATCTGGCACATGATATGGGGGAACACAATACGCACATGAAAAAGAATGTACAAGAAAGTAATGCAAATTCAAGGCAAATAATGTCCAATAGGTCATCCGCCACCCAATCATGATCATCAAATTGTAAGGGTGATTGACTATCTAATGGAGGAATTACAAGCGCCAAACTAGGAGAGTCACCAGGTTGCACACTTGGAATAAGAGATTTGTCATCTAGACTCATATAAGAGGAAAATAAAATATTCAAATCAATATGCATCTCTCCATCAATTTTAGCTACCTCTTCGTCATCATCCTCATCAAGATTAATGACTACAAGAGGACAAAGAGTGATCTCCAAAGAGAGGTGAATCAATAAAGGTTTGGGTAGGATAGTTTTAGGTTGTGGGGATGGAGGAGATGGAGTGTCATGTGGTATGTCAAGGGGAGTATCAGGAACAACTTTCGACAAAGGAGAAGGTTGGTTTTCTTTGTTTGTTTCATTTTTCGATTATCTAGTGAGAAAATGACGATGTCGTCGATGCTCTCTAGCAGCTTGGTTGCATCTAAGTCTATTTTGAATTTGTTGTGGTGTCAAGACAGATTGATCAACTTGAGGCTCTTTTGTTTTAGAAGGAGGTGGATCAATCTCTTTCTCTTTAACTTTATAAACTTGTTTAAGGTGAGGTTGTGAAGTTGGGCTATTCCCAACCTCTCTAGGTCTTTTAGATGAAGGGGTTGAAGAATCTAGAGGTGATGAAGTGGGTAAATGGTTGATTATCATTTAAGGGAGTTTCATGCATGGTTTCATCTATAACAAGAAGTTCGGAAGTTTGTAGGGAAACACCACTAAGAGACAATTCAACAATCCTCTTCGCCTTAAATTTTCGATAGGAAATGAAGAAGAAGTCTTTTCGAGGTGTCATAGGTTCAATAGGTGTAGACCAAAAGGATTTTAGAGAAAAGTTACCTTTGGATGATAACATATTAAAGTGACTATGATGGATGGTAAAAACTTCATTGTCATGCAGAAACTTTAAACACTTGTGAATGACTGAGGAAATTGCTTGCATTTTGCAAAAGCCAAGGATTACCTAGCCGCAAACAAAATTGGTCAGATTATGAAATAATAGAAAATCTTGCATCAAGGATTTTTGGTCCTATTTGTAAAGGTAGCACGATTGATGCGATTGTAGTTAAAGCAAAACCATTATGATTTTTTATCCATGCAGTTGATTTATCATATACATCTTGATATAAATTATGTAATACCAAGAACTCCTTTGTGACCATGTTTTCACCACAAGCAGGATCTATTAGTATCCCATTAGTGGGCTTATCATAGATTCTTCTAGCAATGTAGAGAGGACCGTCAGGAAGTTTTGATAATATGTCTGTGTCAGAAATGATAATATCAAGAGATTTATTAGCTTTTCCCTTACAAGGGATAACATTTATCGTAGCCACAAGAGAATCCATAAGACTACGTTCAAAATCCATGGGAGATATGTCATTTTCCTCAATGTGTATCAACAATCATTACATCAGGTTTAGAAGGTTCACTAGCCTTGAAAATGAAATTGTATGTTTAGGCATAGGATTTGTGGAGATTTGCAAGTTTTGATTAGGTGGTGTGACATATTTGTTACTTCTATTCGTGATGGTCAAATGTCCTGAATCAATGAGGTCTTGAACAAGATGTTTAAGACGCTTGCAATGTTCGTTGTCATGCCCATTCTGATGATGGAAATAACAATAAGCATTAGGTTAGAAAGAGGGTGGTAAGGGTTAGTTTGGATCAAGCAGACGAATGGGTGGCAAAGTGATCATATGTGTTTTCAAGTAATTGGTTTATGGTATGATGGAGGGAATCAAGTAAGGGAGTGAATTGTCTATTAGGTTCCCCATATTGATAAGACACAACAGTTTTAATAGCAGTCATAACATTTTGAATGGGTTGGATAGGTTGTGGTTGGGTAGGTAGTGGTTGCGAAGATGGAGTAAATTGTAAGAAGGTTTTTCTTGGTCGTCAAAAATTTTGATTATTGTTATTGTTTTGAGTAGGATTATTATTTTCAAGTTTTTTCTATTCGGTTAGAAGTGGATTGGGAATCACAACTTGAAACCGAATTATGATATTCACACAAAGTCATACATAAATGCATGAACGAAGGGAATTTCATCATTGTTAACTTGTCTTGAAGGTTTCTATGCAAATTCTCAATGAACATCTTTTGCAGATGTGCATCAGGAATATTAACATCAATTTGGGAATGCACAAATTGATATTGTAAAATCAAATCAGTAATTTTCTCATCTTTGTGTTGTCTACATCGCATGAGATCGGCCATAGTTTTCTTAGGTTGCATATGAACTTGGAAGTTTCTTATGAAGGCATCCACTAACTCATTAAAGGAGCAGATGGAATGATTAGGAAAATTTGAAAACCATTCTAAAGCACTATCTTTTAAAGTCCTAGGAAAGGGTTTGGCCAAAAGTCTCTCATCGAGGAAAAAGTCACTACATAATGCAGTGAAGGAATTAACATGGTTAACAGGATCTCCTTTACCTCCATATTTCTCAAATCGAGGCATTTCTATCCCTTGTGGCAATGGGGTACATAGAATCTCTAAGGATAATGGGCTACTATGGACATGATATGTAATAGGAGTGAATTGACTTTGGCTAATGGCAAAAATTTGATGTTGCATAGATGATATTGTGTTAAGGAGTTGGGTAATAATGGGATCATGGTATGTTATAGGTTGGGATGGAAGGGAAAAGGGTGATGGGGTATAATGAATAGTAGATGAAATGAAAGGAATTGTGGAAGGTGAAGTGAAATGAATAGTAGGAGGTGTAGTGAAAGGAATGGTAGGAGGTGGAAAGGTGGTTGAAGGAATTTGGGGTGCCACAAGGGAGGGAGGAATGCTAGATGGAGCTGTGAAAGGAGTCACATAACTAACCTGTTGAAAAGTAGTAGTGACTTGTGGTGGGGTATAAGTTGCAATAGATGTCATAGTGGAAGGGGGGGAATTTGAGATCCTTCTTGATTAATAGGAGGGATTGCAAATTGTTTATTAGGAGGAGCATGTTTATTACAAATCTTAGAATTTTTTTGAAAAATAGTCAAACCATCATCATGTTTGAGTAACCGATGAAGGTTATCAAAGACGGGTATAGTAGTTTTAGACACATTCTCAAGAGTCAAGTCATGTTGTAAATGTGCAAATTCTTCTCGAATGCTAATCCTATCTTGAGAATTTATTTGAGGTTCATCTTGGATTGGGTGAAAGGTGAAGGCATAGTAGTATTGTTATTGCCTAATCCTCCATTGTCCATACTAGGAGTAGGAGCTCATGAGATCCCAAGGTCCACAATGAAAGCGCTATCGTGGGAGGCCATGAGTCTAGAACTTCTTCTCACCAAGGTATTATCAATGGAATACCAAATAGTCATACAAGTACTACAGATGGGAAAGGTGACTCAAATGCAAGACAACTAGAAGATATGAATGCTTAAAAACTAAATTAATGCTAACTGTAATACAATGGAAAGTACAGAAAACAGAATGCAGAACAAAATACAAAAAACATAGAAACAAATGCTGAAAATTTCAAAAATGGACTTATTCACCCAAGGTGGTGAATGAGTCCAACTAGGCAATTTTTTGTGATTTTCAGAAATTTTAAATGAATCTAATGCAAGAACATAATGCAATTAACAACACAGAATGCAAAATGTTTTGATTTTTCAGTTTATATAATATTCAATAATGAATTCTAAATGATCTTTCACTAATGCAAACAAAAGAGCTTGTAAAATGCAAAAATAAATCAATACCCTAATTGAATTGTAATGAAAAATGAACTTTAACTTGAAAAGAGAAGGTGAAAAGTGCCCAAAATTTAGGTTCACCAAAATGAACCGTGGATTTTTGGCACTCTAATGGGTCTCTAACACTTTCAAGGTGTTTCACTTAAAAGGAGAGAGATTAGGGCCAAAAGTCTAGGGGGTTAATTCAAATTATGTTATGTGTGATGTTGTGCATGCTAAATGAACTAAACTAAGTGCAATTAACTAATCTAAATGACTAAAAATAGATGCAAAACTAAGATTTATGTAATGCTGGAAAACACACTGTGATATGCAAACAACATGAAAATTGAAGAAATAATGCAAAATAGAAAGTACTAGGTTGAATCTGAGTGCACCTAGGGTTGATTTGAAGTTGTTGGAATGTCTAGAATGTAGATTTGAAATTACAAAAATTCACTGATGGACTCATTTGCCAAGGGTGGCGAATCAGTCCACTGTCAAGTGAAAACTGTTAGAAACTTATTTCTGTTTGCAGGGATCCTAGACCTGATAAAATCTTGAATTTTGATGTCAGGGTGGACTCACTCACCAAGGGTGGCAAATCAGTCCAATCCTAAATTTATGGAGGTACAGTTAGTAACCCCGTAACATCAAATATGTGCAATCTTGAGTGTTTGGTTGCTGATGTTAGATTTTGCATAAAATAGACAAAAAAGTG
Organism: Sequoia sempervirens; assembly: GCA_007258455.2. Taxonomy (NCBI): domain Eukaryota; kingdom Viridiplantae; phylum Streptophyta; class Pinopsida; order Cupressales; family Cupressaceae; genus Sequoia; species Sequoia sempervirens. The sequence goes on from VDFB02193867.1 coordinate 463,749,933, forward strand.
CGTAGAAGAAGAGAAATGATGATGTAATGTCTTGAAGAGCTCTATTGATTGATTCCACTTTTCAACACCTTCAAACCTGTCAAATCTACAACATAACACAAGCCAAAAGGGGAAAAATGTTGGAGGGTTAGCAAATAAGGGTTTGCCTTGGCCAAACCCCAGTTTGGTACTCAAACCCAATGAAAATATATGAAATGCAAGGGAAAGGATAAATGAACAACATAAAGTATTGCTACTTACCTCTAAACCCTTGAAGATGCAACTCCAAATTAATGTCAATGGCTACTTCAAGATGCTTCAATGATTATTTAATGATCCATTGCAAAAGAACTTGACAAAATGGTATGCTTTAATGCTTGAATGCTTGTATGAAGGAAGATGAATAACGAATGTGCTTAGATATGTTGGATATCATAAAATGAGGTAAAATTAGCTTACTTATACCATTCTTGTGTCTTAGTACCAACTATACATCATCATAGGCTGACATCAAGTGTAAAATTGAATAAAATCTTGAAAGAAATTTGAATTATTTTGAATTTTGTGTCAAGGTGGACTCATTCGCCGCCCATGGCGAATCAGTCCAACCTTGAGGGTGTTTTTAGGTGTTAATAATTAAATGCTATTTAATGTTGTGTGTCAGGGTATCATTCAAATATACACTTAAATAAACCTTATGAGTGCATAAAGAGGTTCAAATAGACATAAGAAAAGTGCAAATAATGGGGAAATGCCTAGAAAAGCATGAATCTTGATAACAAGACTTAACAAAACTTTAAAATAGGACTTGTTGATGTGTCAAATGATGATTTTTAAGTGAATTGTATTAAATAGAGTCTAGAATAATGTAGAAATGTTTTACAACACTTCACAACATATTCACAAGACTTCAATATTTAATAATAAGTATTAAAAATAAGCATGTTCAAGCCATGTTGCAATACAAGATTAAGACAAAACACATGAAACATGATGAATCAAGGCCTAAAAGACCATGAAAATGACAAAGGGCCATTTTTCTATGCAAGCTACAAGTCAGGGGCATATCAATTATCAACGCCTGAAGGGGAACCTTTGCATGAGCCCATGAACAACTCCCATCTCAAAAATTTTTATGCCTAATCTTTCAACGTATGAAACCAAAAATACAAAAAAATATAAAAATATAAAAATCCAAAAAAATAGAAAAATGATTGAAAACAGTAAAGAGAAAAATCACTCTCTAGTGAAAACCACTTCGGTGGCACTTTGGGAAAGTACCTTGGTGAAAACCTGGAAAACAAGCACCATGTGTAAATAAGCACTCTTCGTCCACCATGATCTCCATAGCTTGTTCTAAATCATTCATCTATTGCATTTCATCACATTCATTCCATTGCACCCATCTGCATCCGCATCATAGCTTGGTCCTGTGTTTGTATCATGATCCTTCCTACTACTACTCGGCCCATTCCTAAGGTCATTTTGTCCTACCTATATTGGAGTAGTCTATCACACCACACTGGGTGCATGTTTTTATACCTACATCAAATTGGATTTGTGTATATTCTTGTAGTCTTCCTTAAAATAAAAAAATCAAAAAACATTCAAAAAATCAAAAAATCCAAAAAATATCAGAAAATAAGAAAATCCCAAAAACATTCAGAAAATAAAAAATCCAAAAACATTCAAAACATATAAAAAATACCAAAACATGTCAAAAGTCAATAAAAAAACAGAGTCATTTTGTCGAACTACGGGTCTCTAAGCTCTGAACGTAGGCAAGGTTGATCTTTGATCATCCCCCAAGACACTTAGGTCAATCCTTTAGGAGTTTGTCACAATAAATTGACAATTCATTTGTTCATATCTTCATCTTGTAATTTGGTCAAGTCGTTAGTTGAACTACATGGTCTCTACATGTATAATGTAGGTAAGACTAATCTTTGATCAACCCTTGAGGCCCCTAGGATAGGTCTTTAGGCTAGGTCTTTGGTCAAAATCTCAAAGAACACCAAAAATATTTAAATAACCCGAAAATACCAGAAACGGCCTCAAAAGATTTCAAAAACATCCAAATATTTGAAAAATCCATCTGTCTCATCTCGCTTTCACCCACAATAAACAGTCATTCATAATAAATCAAGCATCACCCTCAACCTTTGGGTAAACAATCAGAAACAATTCTAGCAGATTAAAAGTGAAAACCTAAACGTCATGGTCTCAAGTCTAGGTCAGTAGGTAAACAAGTTGGTCAACTCTTGGTACTAATAGCTCATCGTCCAGTTTGTCCCAAATCATCTAATAACATCATGTCCTAGGATGTATCCTTCCTACAATGGACATCAACATCAGGCATCACCGTAGTTTAGTCTTGGCTAGTGATATGAAAAACATTAGCTTGTTTGTTTACTTTTTCTCTGTCTTGTTGATTTATCTTATTGCACTCATTCTAATGACCTCTCGATGTCTAAACAAAAAAAATTAGAGAGATAGGAAAGGGGCAATGATCATTATCTTTTTATTTGTTGTGCTTGTTGGATATTCTTGTAATATAACCTTGGTCATCCGTGCTTTGTTTAGTTTGTAGGGAGGATTTTTTCGCTATCTTGTTGACCACATAGGAAGGCTTTCCTTTCTATGCTTTGGTCTGAGATCTTTGAAATATCTGAACTACATCCTAAATAGGGTTTTGTATGTCAGGTGTAAACATGAGTACTCCTATCTGATTATCGAGTCACAGTCCATCACACTAGGTGCAATGCCATCCTGGTTCTTTATATCTTGATGCATCATACCTAAGTGTGTTATCATTGATAATCTCATATGCATTGCATTTTCACCCTTGCATAATTTAGATTGGTTATTCTAAGCATCTCATGAAACCATACATTTGCATCCATCATATAGGCATCATATCATTCATACATGAAAAAGATACTAAAAAAGAAAAGGAGCATATCATAACATCTCATAATCATCACATCGTCCATGTTGCATAATCATTTAGGGCGTAATATAGACCTGTTAGTATAAATCATCTACATATCATAAACAATTGCATCTATATTGCATCCATACACGATCATCATAAAAATGCATAGAGATAGTACGAAAAGAAATGCATCCATAAACATCTGCATAATCATCCATCACATAAAGTAAATTTCACATCATATAGAATCACATTGCACCAAGTGCATCCATCATAATGCATAAATAGAATAGACACATTGCATCATAAATAAATCGATCATATCATATATCATATATATATCACTGTCATGATACAAAATCAGAATCAAATGTATGTATATCAAACAGGTGTACAAAAGCCCATGAGGCTATCAAAAAATGGAGCCTGTGAGTATCAAAAAATGGAACCTGTGAGTATCAAAAAATGAATGTTGTCAATAAAAATTATATGGTAGCTAGCCCTGTTGGTTGCTCCCCTCTCCTGGATGTCTCTCTCCATGGCCCTCTAGCTGCCTATACCATGTATGCTATGAGAACTTTGGGACCCGTGCAGTTGGAGGAACTACCTGTCGATAATGCAACCTATAATTCTCAGCCTTTTTGATAGCCTCGTGAGACACCCACATAGATACTATGCTCCTAGAGGAAGAGGCAGCCATGGACTCTAGCTATTGCCTCCTACCCACCTCCTGTGCCATCTACAACTCTATCGCCCGCCGCTACGACACTGTCTCTTTCCATGGCGCTCTAATAGCTTATACCATGTTTGCTATGAGAACTCTGGGACCTGTGCAGCTAGAGGCACTGCCTATCGATAATGGATCCTATAATTCTCAGCCTCTCTGGTAGCCTTGCAATATGCCCACATAGATAATATTCTCTTGGAGGAAGAGGCAGCCATGGACTCTAGCTATTTCCTCCTACCCACCTCCTGTGCCATCTGCAACTCTATCGCCTACTGCTACTGCACTGCCTGATCCCGCTCTATTGTGAGGGCCAACACCTGCAATCTCACCTGGTCCTTCTCTGCCATAAGGGTCTATATTTGAGCTTGCAATCTCTAGACCTACCCCTATAGTTGCAAAATCTGGGTGTCTCTCAGGTCTGACTGCAGTGGTGGCTGGAGGGGTGGTTGGTCCTGATGACCATCCCTTAGTGGGTCCTGTTGCCTATCCTGGTCCGGATGACCATCCCTCTGTTGATCTTAGTGCTCATCCCTCAGGGCATCTCTTTGATCTTTGTGCTTCTCTGGCTGTCATGGAGGTGGCCCACCCCCCATCTCCCCTGAGAACTTGTCTCACATGTGCTCGTCTGGTCGTCCTGCCTTAGGGTCTGCGTCATAATGGTGTTTCTCATGGGACTGTCAATCTAACTGGAGCCCTAAACCAATCATTGTAGGCATGTGTAGTGTTTGTATCTACTTGTCATTGGTCATAGGCCCATGACCTAGCCACCAACTATCTGAAACTGTCAATAGCATCCGATGCAGGGATCGTCTGACGCCATGTGGTCTCCCTAGTAGACCGAGCAAAAATGGCCATGTACTAGTCATCCAACATGTCCTGGGTGTCACCAAACTACCGTGCTACCCTATCTGGAAGGTAACACTCAATCATCGTGTGCGCTCTTCCCTACATCAATCTATCTTGTTTGGTGTAAAATAACTATTGGACATTGTCATACTAGCCAAGCATCTGCAACCAAGCCCTCCAAGTAAAGACTGTCATCTCATCCAAAACATGCTGCCAGTGAGGAATACCTAGTTGTCCTGTATGTGTAAAATAGAGGTCACCCCGGTATCTCCAAATGGTTGGGTCATCGGACTCCATGTCTACCACTGTAACCCTTGGATGGAGCACGACAATGTGCTCCCAGGTCCAGATGTGTAGTAATGTGACATTGGAACCAATTGATTTGCTATCACAATAGGCGAACTCATGAAGATCATGATATAATGAGGCCAACATCATT
>VDFB02193867.1:463754958-463776652 GCA_007258455.2 Sequoia sempervirens
ACAAGATAGTAAATGAGAAAATATGAAAGGAAAGTGAAAGAGAGAGAGCATTATTCAAGGGCCTAGGCCCTCTCTGAAGCACACAGATGTACCATTGAGTGCTTGCTTGAGAGATGTTGCTATTGTTGGGAGGACCTCAATCCAGCATGGCTTCACTTGTGAGAGCACTGCTATCAAAGATGAGGAAATCTTAAAGTTGGAGCAAAGTAACAAGAGAGCTTGAGTGATGTCTTTGAACCCCCAAACAAGAGTCAAAAAGGGGTTTTAATGCTTGCAAGGGTGGAAAAGATTTGTTACTTTTAGAATGTAACCGCTAGGACACGTGTCTCAAGGGTTAGCCTTCCGGATTCCATGTTTTGAACTTGGGAATCCGCTAGGACGATAGCGCGTCGCGTAGATGTCTGCATGCTGCACATTCATCCAAAGCCTAGATTCTTGGAAAACACGTTGCCAGGATTCTGTCACTCAGCCACAAGTCCACATGGAGTTAGAATCACGAAATTCTAACCCATGGTATTTTTTCATTAATGTTTCAAGGCATCATAAATGCTAGGAAAAAATACCAAAATATGGAATTGCCCCTAGGTGCAATTCTACGACATTACAAGATGACACCAACAACTAAACATACTCTTGCAACAATCTTCTACTCATCAATGACAACACAAGCTTGTTGAAATCAATGATAACACCAACTGCTCATACTTGCAACAAAAAGGAATATTGTAAAATGTTACCTAAGATGCAATTTAATTAGGGTTTCTATTAAAAAAGAGGGACCTTGTTTAAAAAGAAATCACATGTGGCATCAATAAACTCCCAAAGAAGCAAACAAAATAAAAAATAAGGAGTTTGTGTAACCAAACACAAAAGATTACTAACACCCACATCAAGTGTCAAAAATTTAGCATCACCATAACTATACCATTGCCAATTGTTTTGTTGCTTGCTATTTTTCAACTTAATTAAAATTATTAAATTGATTAAGGAGGCTTGATTGCAATTAAGAAAATATCAAGGGTTCCAATGATGTTCGTAAGCACCACAAAAATTTCAATTGCAAGTTCATACATAAGAGAAAAACTATTATACATATCAAAGTCATAATAATCGTAAGGTTAAATTCATACCAAAATTTTTAATTTCCACAAAAAATCAATCACACAATTGAAACCTTGAACCTAAATAAATGATGAGAACAAACTAATTTATATTTTATTATTTAACTTCTAATACATTTAATTTTAAATGATTTTGAATGCCATTAAAAAATGATGATTAAAACAAAATAAATATGCCACAAAAATTAACTAAATCCTTACACTCTTATAAAATTATCTACCACAACTCTTAATTTAAATGAAATTTCCTTCTGTATGTTTAGAAAACCTTATTTTAGGAAAAACAAATTATTTTGTTTATTTTGAAGAAGGTAGATAATAAGGTAAGGTGTAATTCCATTGTCTACGTAGAGTCAAATTGAATAGAAAGATAAATAATTTTAGCAATATAATACCAAAAGAGGTAGCATTCATTTATATGTGCTAGAATAAAACTTATTTAGACAAAGAAAGTCTTTAATGATATGGTTTTTTATCAATTCATAATGTAATTGCAACAAGTTAATTTACAAAACTATATTTTTTTAGTTTCTCTTTATATGAAAATGGAAGACCAAGCTTTATACTTCGTTCTCCCACTAAATTCTAAACTTATCTCACAAAAAGTGAGCTTAAGATACAACCCAAGCCCTAAAAACTAATGATATTGTAAAATATTTAGTGTTTTATTAATCTGTGCCTTTTGATAATCACATGTATAATTAAACAGTAAGCAATTACACATTTTGATAATTATTAGATAAACAAATGTAAAAAAATGAATTGAGTTTTGCATCATCTTCCATCTAGTGGAACTGTTTGATTCAAAAAAAAAAAAATCCTTTGGCAAATATAAAAGCTCTTAAAGGTAAACATTTATTTAAAAGAGGCATCCAAGTTTTTCGTAACTTGTGGGACCTAGTAAGATTTGGATGGAAAACATGGCAACAACTCAAATCTCAATTTAACTTGCCCTCAACATTTAGAGCCCCAATTCAAGAAACTCAACAGCTAGTCCCACTTGAGCTTTCTTTTTTGTTGTCCATCCCGTGTCATGATAATTTCCTCAAAGATTGGAAATGGCCAAACAATCAACACTTCCAATTTTTTCCTCTCAAAACTGTGTATAAACAACTCCTTCCTGCCATTTCTCTTACTCCCCGATTGAATCTCAAATGGCATTGTAAGTTCAGTAGATTGAGATGGAACAAATTAAGTTCCTTAATCTAGAAGTCCAAGGTGGATGTTCAAGCTCAGTTGCTTGCCTAGAAGATTCTCCATGTCAAAGTCCCTATTGGTGATCGCCTTTCATTCATTTCACCAACTCCTTCATGTCCCTTCTATGCTGAAAAGAGACCATCAAACACGCTTTCTGGTTTTGCCACCATCCTCAACACCTTTGGAACTTCTTGTTTGCCAATTTTCTAGCTCTCTTTCCTCAAGCTTGGACACAAAGAATGGCTCTTCTTGGACTTTCCCATTTCCATAACAATATCACCCAATAATCCTTCAGACACATCATCCTCAAGTTCTTATGGCGACTCCGCTACTTGGCTGCCCTCTCCAACACTTATTACTCCTTGCAAGCTGAAATCATGCTCCTTTGTGCAAACTTCTCTCCTTATTTCATTAGCCTTCAGTCTTGTTACCAATCTAAGCCTGAGTTCAGGAAGATAGTGAATGAATTACAGGCTTAGTTCAAAGCCCTTGAGACAAAATTCAAATTGTAATGCTATCTAGATTATTGTCATTGCAGATCAGACAAGAGACTTTATGCTTGCTCATTGAAGGGACTACTATGGAGTGTGCCTGGATTCATCAGAGGATGCTCATGTTGGACATGCTTGTTGTGGATTATGTTTCATGGTGGATGTTGCACTGTAAAATTGATGGTTGTCTGGTTGGAGGATGTGTTTTTTGAAGCTTAAATGGGGACTTTGAAGGTGCCTGTTTATTTCAAGCAAGCCATTATTGTGTTTCTAGGAAGGGGTGGTTGTTACTTCAAGAAAAATTTAGTTATGTTGTAATAGACCAACTGATTTTCTTGCTAAGGAATTTCTCTTCAGTGCTGGTTAGTGAAAGAAGTGTTGATGTAGATAGTTTACAAGTTTCTAGGGGAAATAATCCATGTTCTACAACAAAAGAGTTGCAGCTTGTTAACAACAGATTTTTTTGTGTATTTTTATTGTTTAGTTGGGACCTCTTGAGATATTTTTGCTGCACTTCGGTGCTTTTGGTTAGATTGTAATTTTTATATTTCATTTTAATTTAATTTTTTTCTTCCAATAAGAAAAAATGTAAAAAAATGAAAATATATTAAAAATGAAGAAATATAAATAGTTTTATTTTTAAATGTGATGAAGTATATTCTATTTTAATGTGTACATTATGTTAGCTAAAAAATACTACTATCATATTTATGTTTGTAAAGTTCTAATAAACTTAAAAATAATTGTTCTCTATCAAGGATTAAAACCACATGAACAATCTTGACCATTATATTCATAACCCTAAATTTTGTGTTCTTGCACCTTAGAAACATGTTCACTTATGCATATCTAAATTGAGTGATTCTTAAAAGTGTTAGAAGGACATTCTATAAAGTGAGGGAAATACATCTTAATTATAGTCAAGCCATATGTCTCAACTAAGCAGTGTCTAATAAAGATAGAAAACATGCCATGTAGAATCATAATGCCTATATATTTTTCTTATCTACACAAATGTTGATTAATGATAATTCTAGATGATTCATTTACATATGATCATGTGTAATGATTGAAAGAAAAAATAGATCAAACTTTCCACACTTAACTTATGGGGAGAGAATTGCATTACTATATATATATGCACACACAAAATAATAGATAGTATAGTGCTTTACCCTACAAAAACCCTTTCAAGAAAAATCCAATATGTAAATTCTAAATTTATATTACCAATAACTATAATGATTACAATACAATTGAAGACTCAAGCCTTCATAGGAGATCACATCAATTAGTATATTTTTTTGAGATAATTTGATAGTATAATGATACCTACAATACAATATGATAGTATATGCACACACAAAATAATAGATAGTATATACACACAAAATAATAGATAGTGTAGTGCTTTACCCTACAAAAACCCTTTCAAGAAAAATCCAATATGTAAATTCTCAATTTATATTACCAATAACTATAATGATTACAATACAATTGAAGACTCAAGACTTCATAGGAGATCACATCAATTAGTATATTTTTTGAGATAATTTGATAGTATAATGATACCTACAATACAATATGATCATAACTCCAACCTAAGAACTTAATGTTTAAGAAAGATCAAAACAACAAACCATGAGTAGTTTTTAAACCTATGTGTTAGAAATAATTAGATAATTTAGAAATCACACCCATGCATAAAATTCAATGCCCAAATACATGTTGAGATCACTACCCAACTTAGATGCTAAAAAATGAGTTATCCCATTTTTTTAAAAGATGCTCCATGATTTTCTCCTAGTCTATAGTTATTTTCCTCTCAACATGTTATTTATATAATAAAAAATGTTAAATCTTACAAGTTTCCATAGTTGCATTTAGCAACTTTTATGAGACTAAGTGGGTCTTACAAATTTCCAAGTTTAAAACTACAAGTGGCACATAATTTCACTCCAAGTGGGGACACCCCAAATATGTGGGTGTGATAGTAATTAAAAAAAAATCTATAATTTTAAACATTAGGATTTTTTTGGTATCTGAAACCTATCCCAACCAAATTTTTGTATAAATGACAAGAACATAAGACAAACTACCTCAAACTACATGAACTAACTATTTGGGGCTATGAGGCCAATTGAATTATTACACTAGAGTAGAATTATTTGTGTTCACTATATTTTTCAATGCCTCAATTTTTTTTCTAAACCATCAATTCTCTCTTCAAATACCCTCCCATCCTTCACCATATCATGAACATAGGTCACAAAGGGGAACCTCATCCCTTTTTATTAGTGTGGGAATTTTAACCTAGCCCATGCTAGATGAGGTCACAAAGGGGAACCTCATTCCTACAAATCCATTCCAAGAAATCACATAAACGAGCTACAAAATGGAAATCACATTAGTCCTTTCAGTATCATAACATCTATGATTTGGCTCCACATTTGGTGTGGGAGCAGAGATGCAAGTTGAACATTACCTCATTTTTCTTTTGTTTCCTTTGCACTACTATCCAATTTTCCTCTTATGCCCCATTACTCCCAACCTCATCTGATTTGTTTGGGAATTTTTTCCCTCCATTAGTAGACAAATGTTGAGCTCTCTATCTAATCCATCAACTCCTCATTTGACTTAGGATCTTTTCTAGCCATAATGCTACTTCTCCCCATAGGATTAGAATCATTTGTGGTTCTCTGTGTGGCCTAAAAATTACTTGGTGAAGCCTTTGTTGGAAACAAGCAACATTGAGAGGGGGGGTGAATTAATGTTCTACAAAAATTAAATTTATTATTTTGATCATTAACCCACTTTAAACATTCAACTAAAAGAAATACGTAGAAACAGAAAGAAAATAACCACAACACCATAACACAAGGATTTTTACATGGAAACCCTGTTAGGGGAAAAACCATAGTAGACAATGTATTGGGAAATTTTTTGGGGGTGGATGAGGACTCCTCAAATGAACACAATGATATTAAAAATTAATGTACTTAATTTGTACATGAAAGGATAAATTCTTTGCCAAGTTAATGACACTATTACAATGAACTCTAACTATTGTTGATGAGTGTTTTTCACAAATCACAACATAGAAAAAATACTAAATATTTTATCCGTCTTGAAAGGAAATATAACCCTTATAATTTAGAAATATATCCCCAAAGATTCATTTGTCAGGTCTTGAATGTGCAAAAATGACTCAATGGTTCAGTTTATTTCTATTTAACAAATATAACTTATAGTTACCTCACTGGAACATGACTATGACAACTTATAATGATTTAAACTTAATATGAAACCCTAACTATATTTCTAGATGTAAGATTTGAAAATAATATTTAACATCATATTTTGTAAGTTATATGATGCTTTCTTCCTAACTAAATGATACAAAAAAATTAAAAAAGGATATGGTAAGAGTAAATCTAAGTTAAGAAACCTTAAGAAAAATAACAATAATTATTCAATGCTTCAAATAGACGAATCCCTCACAAACCAATTATTGCTTAATCAGAGGTAAAATCACAACACCACAAGAATAGTGTGATCTTCAATGGAAATGAAATATTTTCAAATAATAAACATTCATATTTAAGTACCCAAATCTAGTGCAACTTAAATAAATCTTCATAATTGAATTAATTTTAAATAAGGTTCAGACTAACCATACAAAGAAACTCACAATCAACAAGCTACAAATGGTATGAACTAGAGATTTGTCAAATATCTTAACACTTCATCATCATCATTATTTGCAAGAGGAAAAGGGGAACTATAGTCTAGATATTTGTACCCTAATATCCCTTATGTAGTTTAGTTATACCTCAAAGGAAACATTGAGAGAAAAGAGTAATTGCAGAAGGGAAACTAGATCAAAATGCATTCCACATATAACATTTATAAGAATCACATTGATTCATCCATAACACACATATCTTGATCCTTATATCTCCACATATATTATCTTATTTCAGTTACAACGTAGATCTCTCTCTCTCTCTATATATATATATATCTTCTTCACTTCTTGTTCTATTATATCTATTAAATTCATGTATTTTTACATTATCTCTTAGAGAGATGCGATCCTTATAGAGCACCTCTTGCTTATCCTCCTATGTCGACCTCATGTTCCACAAGTTCTATGTGGTAGCTTGTGGTAGGATTTGGCATTGTCCTGTGACCCTGCTAACATAATCCCTCATTTTAAAATGATGTATTATCCTCAAGACATGATGTTTAGTTTTTTGGGAAGAATGTGTTTGTAGATTACCTTCAGTTGTGTGAGTGTAGTGTCCAATTGTTTATTTTCTTGATGTAGGAATTTGATGTGTACTTTGGTGTTGATGTGTGTTTCCTTTGCCTCCACCAAGCTACTCAATATCTAAATTTTTGTGATGTATTCTTGGCTTGCTGAAAAATTATTTTTAAGTGTGCCAATTTTATAATTATTGTCTCTCTTAACTATTTGATCTACATCTTGATTTTCTCTCTTTGATCCTATAATTATTGTAGTTGTGCATGTATATTTTCTATTTGTGCTCTTACCACACCATTCATATATTTAGTGGTTCATATGTGGAGGCAATCTACACTATTCGGGCTTCTAGTTGAGTGATTTGATCTTTAATATTTTTGGTGAGGTTGGGCCACTAAAGAAAAAATTGGTATATGACATTGGCCTCTGCTATGATTCCTTCAATATTCTTTATTTGTATATTTAATTAGGAATGTGTTATGCATTTCTTTGTAGCCTCATCCACTTTTTTCTTCAAAATTTCTTGTTGGGCTTGTTGCCTTATATTGGCCTTTTGTGACTGCATCTAATTGCAAGTCATCCACCAAATTTTTGAGCTATGGTAGAGGAGGGAAGTGTTCCTTAGCATGTATGACATGTTATTTTTTTTTCTTCTGTTAACTGCCTCTTGTAATTGCTCCACAATCTCCACATGTTTTTATAGGATATCTTCCCTTGTGGTAGCATGGACTATATCCCAAAGATAATCTTTTTGGAGTGGGGAGATATGATAGGTTGACTTGGCAATCTACTATTGGTAACTAGAGTAGTTGTAGTGTTGGGGTAGGTTGTAGCTACATTTATTGTGCTAAAAATTCCTTTATTGATTGTATTGGGGAGATAAATGTAGAAGCTTTTGCAATATTGATCTCTTGTCCCCCATCATTTCTCACACTTGGTTAGCTTCTTTTTGAAGGATTTGTTTGCTATTTTATTCTTTCTTCCTCTAGGAGGGAGTCATGGAGATTTTTGGTGAGACTTGTTTATTTATGTACCTTGGCTATTTTGGTTTTATCTCCCTCCATTAGGGTATCTACCCTTTGTTTTTTTAGAGCTCCTTTGCCTATGCTTATGATAATTTCTCCTTTTTTGTGAGTTCAAATCAAGTCCCATTACCTATAGTGCCTTTTCCATTATTTCTTCTTCTTGTTTTAGAGATTTTTCTCTCTTCTCCCTTAGTGTATCAATGATTTTCTCTAGGAACCCTTCAACAAAATCCTACTATATCTTGTTAAAATTCTTGATATATTTGACAAGGAATTGTATTATTATTTCTTTATTCTTGATATCTACTTCTTCATACATGTTGAGTACTTGTGGTAGCATACCATGGTAGATTATGGAATTTGTGGTTACCACGAAATCAATTTTTTGGGGTTGATATTGTTTTGGGACCTCTTCTTGTGATATTTCCATAATTTTCTCCTTCTTCTTCTTCTATTGTGGAGGATTTTGCACTTCTCAATTATTACTTCCTTGTATTTTCTGGAAAGCTGGATTACTTTATTTTTTACTGGTTGTTTGGACCTTTCCTTTCTATTCATTTTCTCCACACTCATCTAAATTAAGGTCTCTTAGACTTCTTGGATTTTTGAAGTGGACACTATTTTTGAATATGAGGTAGATCCCACGAATTATGCACTAGCAACTCTACATAGTCTATCAAAACTTCTTACCAATGATGTGCTTGTTTCTAGGAGTGGTATGAAGGAATATGGTTGTACTAGCCATTTCAATGGGATCCCTCACTGTTTGTACAATTGTTTTTTCTTTTCCAACCTTTCTTCTATATTTTTATTTTCTATGTTGTCTATGATCTCTTTGTATGTCCCACATATCTTCACATTTAGGTCCTTAGGTTTTCTTAGTATGTTTGTGGCATAAGAATTAACTTCCTTGAGTGTGAAATTATATGGTAGCTTAAGTATCCATGTCTTCCTTGGCTCTACCACCTTCATATATGTGTAGTATTTGTTGACCAAGAAATTTATAGTAATGATGTTTTGTTTGACAGACTCATATGGGATCCATTCTTTGGTCTACATTTTTTGTTGAAGGATTTTGAAAAAGACCTAGTAGACAACAATGAAGGTTTTTTAATCTTTAAATTGGTGTGTATGGTACTTGATTTGTGTTGCTACTATGATATTTGTTTGCCACACTTTTCATTTAAATGTAGGTAGTTCATGAAGAAATTAGAATACCGAGAAAATGAGTAGTGTAAAATATTAGAAATTGTGTTGGGAATGCTTTATGTTTTGAATATTTTCCATTAGTTTCTCCCTCATTATTTTATAGAGATTGAAGTCCTTCCTTTCCACTAGCATTTGGTATGTAGTGTGTATGGTAGTTGTTGTGGCCGAGTCTTCATGGTTGGCATAGTAGATTTTGTAGGTGATACTCATGGTGGTGTACTGTACCATAGGGTTTGTAATTTCTCTCACACTCAAGTTGCAAAAATCTAGTGTAGCCCTAGTTAGCTTGGTTACCCAATCATTTTTTACTATTTTCCTTGTTGGTATTTCCCCTACCATACTTAACCCTATGATGAAGTGAATTTCTTACTTTGTGATCCAGTAGGGTTTTTCCAAATATATGAACTCATTGTGTACCCTAATCAAAATTATTGTAACCCAATTGTGTTCATCACAGAAGTCTGGGTGGTCTCTCCATATGTCTAGGTGCTTCTGCCCCACCTCTTGGTATTGTGGTTGATGTATGCTTTGGTCTGGAGTTAGTAGTGTGTGGTGGATCTCTTCAAATTTTATGTGAGAAATTTAAGCTATCATCTCATGGATTTACTTCCTTGCATCTTCTATGTGATATTAGCAAGGTAACAATGCAACGTCAAATCCTACCACAAGATACCACATATAAATTTCAAAACTTGAGTTTGACATAGGATGCTAAGAAAGAGGTGCTCTATAAGGGTCGCATATCTCTAAGAGACAATGTACAAATACATGAATATAATAGATATAATAGAACAAGAAAAGAAGTGAAGAAGGATATAATTAGAGTAAAGACTAAGACCTACCTTGTAATTAATATAAGATAATATTTATGGAGATATAAGGATTAATATATATGTATATTATAGATGAATGAATGTGATTCTTATAAATGTTATATATGGAATACATTTTGATCTAGTTTTACTTTTGTAATTACTTTTATCTCTCATTCTGATATAAACATACTACATAAGGGATATTAGGGTGCATACCTTTGAACTTTAGTTCCCCTTTCCCTATTGCCAAAAATCATCATAACTGAAATTTTATCCAATATTGAAGAAAAAAACCATGCAAGTATAAGAAACCACAAGTAAAATACCAAAATTCATTTATTTATTATATTTATTTCAAATACCCAATTTCAACAATTCTAGTTTTAACAACATTTTTAAAATGAGAGAATATTTCCTTTTATAGGAAAGGAAAGAAAAATATAGGATATAAAAAATGGTGGAGATTATATCAACACCAAGGGTCAAGATTGCATGTGTATTTAATAATTGGAGCATATTAAATATTCATTATTATCTCCAACTAAAT
Source organism: Sequoia sempervirens (assembly GCA_007258455.2). Lineage (NCBI taxonomy): Eukaryota > Viridiplantae > Streptophyta > Pinopsida > Cupressales > Cupressaceae > Sequoia > Sequoia sempervirens. The sequence continues at coordinate 463,765,631 of VDFB02193867.1, forward strand.
TCTATTACAATATTTCTTGGGGTATACAAAATTTATAGCTCGATAAAACAATTTGGTTGTCATATAATTATCTTCAAACTCTAGATTATATATCCCATGAAATATAGGGCACAAATTCCCAAAAACATACACCTCTAGGTCAATCCAAGAAACAAGTTGCACTGAAATCTTTTACAAAATACTTATCATTGATAAAACTTCTACTTTTGGACTTCTATTTAATGGAAAAATTCAAAAACTATGTCAAGGAAAGAGTGACTTCCTCAAGTTGTGGGCCAACTAAAACATGAAAAGGTAGCATTGGGTATCATATTGATCGATCAATTAATTGTGCAAAGTCATCCTTACTAGCTTTTGATCAACAAAATTTTATATTTTGACTAAAATTTTAGTAGCTTCATCTAAATATTTTGAAGATAGTGATCATCAATATGCTCTCTACAAATCTTTGATTTTCATTGCTGATTCAACACTTGAACATCTAATTTCATAGTTAGATCAATTTCCAACTTAGTTAATGTTAGAGTAATAAGTTGTTTTACTTAATTAATTTAATCATATTGGTTATTAATTAAGTCATTTGTCCTCTTTATTACTTAAGCTAAACTTAGGCACATGTAATTAATTATTAATTATTAAGTGTGCACACTAGGGTTTCATTTTTAGGGTTTCTTGATCTCCTTCATAAGGATTGATCACTTTGTAATAATTGATTCTCTTAATGCATTTTCACAGAGAGGTTTTCTGAGAACATTGCTTTTTCGTTCTTCATATCTTTTGCATGTGACAGGTATCAATCTTGCATGCAGGTGATCTTGGTGATTCTAACATGGTATCAGAGCTCCAGACCTGCAGCTGCTTGTTCGTGATCTGAAGATATGGCCTCTTTGTGAGTTTCCGGTAAGGGTTTCAAGGCATCTTTTCTCAAGATCTAGGTACCCATTTTTGGGGACACAATTTCAAACATCGCGCCATCACGTTCATAGCGTCCCAAAACCCTAGAAACGCCTGTCAAATCATTCATTTTGAGCAGTTGATCTAAAAGGCAATTTTTTATCGAAGGTCGACGGGCCTGCATACTCGTACCGCCGCAACGGGCGCGAAAATTCTTTACGCGTACCATGATGTTGCGCCAAATCTGAAAAAGTCTTTTTGAAATGTAAAAAAAAATACAAATCAAATGAAAAAGTTTTTTATCATGGGGCGCATTCAATCCGCCTGCGCACAGGGTACAGTATCGTACCCTGGCGGCAGGCCCGAGCAGCCCCCGGCGGGCCCATCTGTCGCCGACCGCACAAACAAACCGGCGGCTACCGATCACATACCGCCGGCATTAAAACCTCCGGCGGTCATCAATCAGTGGTCGGAATCTTTCAAAATCCGGCGGCCTCCAAAAACCGGCGACATGCAGTTTTTTCCGGCAGCCAAAAATTTTTCATTTTGCGGGGGGGCGATTTTTTGCCCTGACGGCCAGACGGCCGTCAAATTTATGCTCATGAACTACTGACGTCAGCATGACGTCAGCGTACGGCCGGCCCTCATATGCCCCCTCCTAACCCTAGTTTGTCCTAAAGAAGCAGTTTTTTTCTTTTGGCCATAACTTGGGCATACGGTATCGAAATCGGGCAAACGAGATATCGCCGGAAAGCTGATTCCGAGCTCTTTCCTGTAGTGCAGTTTATTTTACAGTATTTTTCTTTTTTACTGTATTTATTACTGTTTGAAGTCAGATGTTGTTTTTGGACTTCCGAGCTCATAACTTTTTGCCACGATCTCCGTTTTTCGCCTCGTTTGAAGTGTCGGAAAGGTATTAAGGAGATCTATGTTGTTGTCCATGCATGTTTTATGTATCTGTCCCAAGTTTATCAATTAGTCCAGATTTGGCCCGATGGGTTGTTTGGCGATTACTTGGATATTTTTGCAGTTGGGAGAGTGCATCTTGCATCTTTGCACTTCGTTTACAGTAATATATCATTTAATAATCACTTGCTGCATCATAGATTCCAGAGTTGTTCCAGTTTGGAGTTTTCGAGTGTTCCGTGGCATCGGGTTTTCTGTTGCTTTAATCATGATTCCTTGAGTCAATCAGTGACTCTCATCCGGTTTCAGTAGTATACAGAAGAATATTTCCTTGCTTGCCTATATCAAGTTCCAGTGTTACTCTACAAAGTTCTTCCAGTGCTTCTTTGCAGCATGTAATCTCATTGTAGGGGGGTTTTGTCCCACTGGGTTTTTCCTTCTCTACTCCTTTTTTGTGTTGTATTGGGTTTCTTGCACATCACTTTGTGCCATATTTTGTACTCGCACTGTATTATAAAGTGCCATGGGGGGTTGTGTAGTGCCTTTGTTTTGCCATCACACCTTTGTCCGGTGAGTGTCCCTCCACGACAACAGTGAATCCAGATGATTCCAGTCTCATGTATGTGTGCTTTATTTTGCACACCACTTTTTCAGTTGCAGGTGCTTTCTTGTGCACTTTCAGATGTTCTTGGTTCCTTTTCCTACACTACTTTCTTGCATTGTAAATGGGTACCTGATCAGGCCTCGTTGCCGGGACCCATCTTTGCTTTCATGCATCCTATTCTAGTGTTTTAGCTTCTTCCTAAGTTCATCTTAAGGGGGGGTGTTAGAGTAATAGTTGTTTTACTTAATTAATTTAATCATATTGGTTAATTAATTAAGTCACTTATTCCTCTTTATTACTTAAGCTAAACTTAGGCACATTAATAATTAATTATTAATTATTAAGTGTGCACACTAGGGTTTCATTTAGGGGTTTCTTGATCTCCTTCATAAGGATTGATCACTTTGTAATAATTGATTCTCTTAATGCATTTTTACGTAGAGGTTTTCTCGAGAACATTGCTTTTTCGTTCTTCATATCTTTGCATGTGATGTATCAATCTTGCATGTGATCTTGGTGATTCTAACAAGCATTCATTCAAAAACAAGCTACATGAATTCAAAACTTATTTTATTTAAACATTTCTTTGTCTTACTTCCTTCTCCACTTGGCACACTATTTCTCTTCTAAATTTCAAGGCATGTACCCAATAGTGGGGCTCTTTGAGTTTAACTCTGCTCAGAATACCATCCTTTAGAAAAAGTTCATTAGGAAATTTATCTGTGTCCTCTAACTTTCAGAACGTCATATCATGGTGTTTTCATTCTCTATACAGTTCTTAGACAATTTGTCCACTTCTTTTTTAAGAACAAGAAAATTCTTCTGCACTTGAATGATAGCGTCAATATCCTTATTGCCCCTATAAAAAATGTGACCTATCCAAGCCTAGTTGGATTGGGCCTAGGATTTTATTATCTCCATTTTGTCAACATCTTCCTTGGATACACTAGTACAAAAACATAAATAAATGATTGAAAAAACTACTAAAAATTGGTCACATGACCATTAGTTTAGTCACGTGACCATTAGTAGTTTACTGCTAGTCATTTATAATGTGACCAAATTTATGACTAAACCAATTTTAATCATTTATTGGTTGTTTTGATTGATCAATTTGGTTTGGTCGTTAATTTAGTCAATTATTGTTGTTAACTAGTCATTTATTTAGTCATGGTAGTAATTTATTTAGTCATGATAGTCATTTATTTAGTCATGGTAGTTGTTTATTTAGTCATGGTAGTCATTTATTTAGTCATGGTAGTCATTTATTTAGTCATGGTAGTCATTTATTTTAGTCATTGTAGTCATTTATTTTAGCCATTGTAGTCATTTATTTAGTCATTTTAGTCATTTATTTAGTTATGGATTAGTCATTTATTTGGGTGAATTAGTGATTCAATTACAAATAAAATCTAACTTACTTAATACTCACAAATTCATGCATATAAACTTCAAGTATAATAGATATTCAAATGTTGAGAGAAGCACCATGAAATGAAGACTAAAATGTTTGAACAAATATGATTGAAGAATTGATGTGCCTCATACATATATTTACAACATACATATAAATGTATAAAATTGGTGTGTATCATGCATATAAATGATGTGCCTCACTGGCAACTTGTCTCACTGAGTGTTCTGCAACATTTATTGAAGAATTGGAAATTTTAAAATAGCATAAAAATAGAGAATCACTCTGTATCAATGCATGACTCGTCCAACTGAAGACAAGAGTTTATGAGTTGCTAGAAAATTTTAAAAAGCATAAAAATAGAGAATCACTCTGTATCAATGCATGAATCGTCCAACTGAAGACAAAAGTTGATGAGCATCCTTGAAAGTCTTGGAGAGTTTTGCCTGGTGTTTTCCCAACATTTTGCAATATGCTTCCTATTAAACAAAGAATTAGCAAGCTTAGAAAATAGGGTTCTCTATTATTTATTTAATTTAGAAAAACTCAAAAAAGGGTAATATTCAAAACCATGAAATTAATATAACATTTAAAAACTTTTGGCCATCTGTGTTGCTAATACAATCATGTTGAATTGTTATGAAAAGAAACACTCCAAAATGAACAATAATTTTGACAAAATTATTTCAGAAATTGCATTTTATTGTCTACTGAAAAATTCAGCTTATCTAGATTATACATGTGCTCTGCATGCATATAGTATGGCTCTTCATGACCACCATGTTCTGACATTTTTTTGCACCCCATGGAAGGCACTAAATAAGAAACTGTTCAAGCAAACACATATTAATAAGCTTATATTAGAGACATAATTTATACATGTCGCCTAGGTAATGACAGTATGTTGAGAGTTAATTTCAACAAAATAAGCATTCATACTATAAATGTTGTATATTATGTTGAGTTAAAACATGCATCAAACCCCGAGGATGCCACGATGGATGGATATGTATCAAGATTACAATCTACTTGAAATAACCCCCAACTATTAAAATAGATCATACCATACAATTGGACTTTTACCTTTGAAAAGGGCTAGGCTAATTCTTCCAACAATCCTAAGGCTACGACGGTTGTGTTTATACATAATAAACATATGATGGACATTATATATTACAAACAGATCTGATCTACTCTGCTCCAAACTAGGAAAGGGGTAAAGAAACCCTAAAAATAGAAAAAGAATTATGAAACTCTAATTATCTGGGTCGGGGATATTTATATTTCATCAATTATCCTTCTATGTTGTGGGAAAATATCAGAAACCCTTGAACAATAATGTTTAGAGAACAAGATAAAATGATGAGATTGTGAAACTTATACGCGGATGAGATAGAGCAGTATTGGCATTCTAAGTGAGGCCTCTTTTCAAAGCATTATAAGGACATTCACCATTAGAAGATGATGGTTGTTTCAAAACCAACTTCCATTGTTGGCCGCTATTGGTTTCTGCTCCTCCAAACTCTTCCTTGCTAGTATTCACCTTTCACATGAGCTGCAACTTGAAAAATAAGGTTTCGATGAGGGTTTTAAAGTATGTTTATTAAAATGAAAATTACGACCAAGATCCTAATAATGAGCACATTTAGGTTTTGACATTACGGTTTCATTTAACCTACGTAGCTAAGTACACTGGCCACCCCTATTTCAACAATAAAAATAATAGAATAGAAGGTAAACAGGAAAATAAAATGATCAAAACGAGGCAGGGAACCAACTCGCCAGGTAGAAACCCAACCGAAGATTATTTAGTTCCTGCTACATCTAGAAATATACAATGAGTCAAGCTAATGCCTCCATTGTGAAGCTTGTATAGTGGTTATCCCTGTCGTGTCGCCTCTATTGTGATGCCTAAGCAGTGGATTTGTTGTAGCTGCGCCACCAACAAAATATTTTTTTCCAACTGACAGAGAGTGCGTTAGTATGAGGGAGTGAGAATAGTAATTAGGGAAAACATATTAGGTCTTCCCTTGTTTCCTTTCTTCACTGTGAATGCTCCCCTTCCCAAGCATCTAAAATTAATTTTAAAATGGATGCCAAGTAAATTAAACTAGAACATATAAATTTCCTTACCTATCCAGCATTGTAACTTGCACAATAATATAATATTCTCCATTTTTATGAGTTGCAGCCTGAAAATAAGGTTTCGACGAATATAAAGAATATAATTAGCCACCCATTTTGAAACTAGCACAAAATTTAACTCAATATGTTTAAACTAATCTCAATTGTTCGATATTTTTTGCCATTTTGGGGTTGTTTTTCGTGTTTCCCTCCAAACTCATTTCGGTGAGGGTTTAAGAATATGTCACAAAGATCCTAGTAATGAATATTTTTATATTTTAATAGTTTTATAAATATTATATTATAATATAATATAATATAATATAATATAATTTATATTATATATATATGATAATAATATATACTATATAATAATATAATATTATAATATTATATAATATTGGGTTCACCCTGCAATGTGATGGCAAGTCACTTGGCCCTATTGATAGGGCATCCCAGGCTTGAATAACTCCAACTCCTAAAATTGGATAGAAGGAAAAGCATGCAAATGGTGTTGCTAGCGGCTTAGTACGACACACAGAGTTTGGAGCTTGGCGGTAGAGCCTGTCAGAAGGAGATTGATGGACGGGAGATAGTGGATGGAAAAAAGTGGTGGTTTGATGGAGGATGAAAGGAGCGCCATGAATACGAGAAGAGTAGGAGGAGGAAAGGAAAAAGTGAGCCAGTTGGAGGGTGGATGGGTGGCAGGAGAAGAGAAGCGGAAGAGAGGTGGTTGCAGGAGGAAGGAGATGACACAAAGAAGAGAAATGGAGTGGGGAGGAAGGTTACGGGAGGTAGGAGGTGAGGTGGTGAAGAGAAGTGGGAGAAGAGGAGGCTGTGGGAGGTAGGAGTGGAGGCAGAGAAGAGAAATGGAGAGAAGAGGATGAGGCTGCGAGAGGAAGGAGTGGAGGCAAAGGAGAAGACCAAGGGAAAGAAGAATAGAAGAGCTAGAGGAGAAGAGAGGGAGAGGAGAGAATGAGCAAAGAGAAGAGAAGACAAAGGAGCTAGGAGAGAAGAAGAATAGAGGAGTTAGAAGGAGGAAAGTGATGGAGGAAAAAGAAGCGGAGAAAAAGGAGATGGACTAGTGTCAATACCAGATAAACATGGGGATGAGGTCCCCCATAAATTCTGGCCTCATTGATTCAAAGCTCCAGTCAAAAGTGATCACCGATCAAAAAACAATAAATTATATAATATTATAATAATAATATAATATTATATAATGTAAATATTATATTATATTATATAATAATAATATATTATAATATTATATAATAATAATATATTATAATATTATATAAAAATAATATAATATTATATATATTGTACAATATATAATACTATTATATATATTATACAATATTTTATAATAATCTAGTATAATACAATAATATTATATAATATTATATTATGCTATTATATAATATTATATTATGTTATTATATAATATTGTATAATATATATTATATTGGTCCCATGAGGGGGGCTTAAGCTCTATGGATTATGATCAAATTCGAAAGAAAAAAGAATAGAGGAGTAATAGTCATTTATTTAGTCATTTTTATTTGTTTGACCAATTATTTAGTTGTGATTTTACTCGATGACCAGATTAGTCATTTATACTTGTGAATTGAAAAAAATTAGTAGAATTTAGTCATTTTTAGTCATGTGACTAAAATTTTTAGTCACATAGTCATTTATTTGCCAAATTCTGCTAGTGATAATACCACATGAGTCATAACCTTACCCTGCTCACTTTGAATTGGGGTAACCAAATTTTTAATGAAAGCAATGAGCTTTGCCACTTGAGTTCTCAATTGGGGTTTGTTAGCTTCATCTTTATTCATTATTTGTACAATATTAGTCACAAACCCCTAGATCTCTTCTATATCTTATACTCTATTAGTAGGGCCTAGGTTAGTGGTAGAAATATTAAATTATTCTAGAAAAATTCTCCTACTATCTTTATCTACCATGGGGGTGGCTACATGAAAAATTTTGGATCCTAAAGCATCTTTGGTCATATGAGACCTTATTTTTCCCTTTTATTTTCTCTTGGATTATCTATCCTACTTAGAAGGCTTTCTAAACTCAACTTAGGGGTTTCAATTATAGGTTTCTTTTACTTTAACTGCCCTTGAAACCATTATGGAGTAGTATTTTGATCAACATTCTACTTAGGCGGGGAGGGTGGAGGAGAAAAATTATCATGGATGTTTTCTAAATTTACATTTGTTTCCTCCATAGATTTTTTCTCTATTATAGGTTCTATATCAAGTTCATATTCTAGTTGTACCTCTTGTGAAATAGGAATTTCATCCATTTGGCCCACGTTAGCCATGTTGTCCCTTTCTTGTGTTTGTAGATTTTCAAACACATCCTTAGTATATTCCATGCTTGGTGGATCAAGAATATACTAGGAATTAGGAGTAGGAGCATCCCCATCAATTTTACTTAGCAAATTTCTATTCACCAAAGGCAACACTATAGATGCAACCTCCTTACGTTTGTGAGAGAGATGGGCTATGAAAGTTTGAGGGGGGTCAAGAGTAGTAGGATGGATAGAAATAGATGGGATGGTGGATGATATGATAGACATGGTGAATTGGGGAATTTATATGGAAGGGGAAGATATTTGGGAAGTAGGTGAAGTATGAGGAGAGAAAAAAATGGCTATGGGTGCAATACGAGGAGTGATGGAAAAAGTATAAATATCTAAAGATATATCAATAAAAAGGGGAGAAGTGGAAATGGTGGTTGAGGAGAAGATGTAGAAATGGTAGGGGAAGGTGGAGAGATAGAAATTGAAGGTGTAGGAGATGGAATGGGACAAAACTACAACAAGTTTTTTAGCTATGTTAGGCTTTATCTTTTTGGTAGTTTTGACTTGAGGCTTCAACCCTTCAAAAAAAATATATTTTCTCTTATACACTCTTGTTTTAGTATTAGGCCACCTCTCTTCCTCATTTGTCTTCTCTCCTTTACCCTTATATCTAGAGTAAGTTCTTGCCTCACCCTTTGTTGGCTACTTTTCTCCCTCAACCTTTTCTTTTTCTTTCTCTTCGTCATCATCTAGGGAATATTTCTCCTCTTCCATCTTGTCAAATGATAAATATATTTGTTGGTCCATAAGAGTTGAAGACTTAGATTCTACCCATATTTTTTTGAACATGATCATGACCAACCTTGTTACTATCTTGAAGTCTATAACTTCCTCGCCAATACAATTTGGAAGTGGTATTGGCTTATCTACCACTTTATTATATTCCTTCTTTTGTAAGTTATTTTCATCATCTTGAATTTGATCAGGAATAATACATAGGTGAATTATTATTATGTATTCATTCAACAATTAATCTAGAGTAAGCCCTCTTCCTAACCTCCAAATCATCTTTACAATTGGCACAAAAATTCTCAATATCTATCTTTTGCCTATACTTCATGCTTACATATTTCTCCATTTTTCCATAAGGATAAAAGTGTCTTCTAATACCATGAAAGTTAAGATGAAATAATTGTAGCTCCACATATAATCATTTGCCTTACTGGTGAGAAGGAAAAACACATAATCCCTTGTCCACCATCATGGGATAGGGTTACCCAACCCTATGAGTATCCTTGAGTAATTCTTTGGAGGTGCACAATTTCCTAGTCATTTCTAAAAGCACCATTTTATCAATGGGCTACTTGGGAAATCTATAGGGTCCACCAGATAATCCCTTCATTATTGGGTATGTGAATCTTGGGAATATAGTGAACCAATAAAAAAAATTCTATATTAGATCCATAGAAAAAGAGGGGAGCCTTTTATTGAGATATCCTTGTAATGTTCTCACAATGAATATAATGAAAGAATCATTTACCCTCTTGTAATGGTTCATAGCATTGTGCATTTGTAGACAAGGGTAACAATCATAAACTTTATGTTGATTAGGGTCATGACCAATTGGTCCCAAACATGTTAATTGATAGCAATCCAGGAGGTGATAACTCAACCCGCTCAAAATGATCAGGTTCAAACAAGAAACCAACCTCTTCAACCCTATCCACACAACTTGTCTCAAACACACACCTAGTGGCTTGTAGCCCTCAAAATCTGTCTTTTCTCAATATCTTTTTAGGCCACCAATTAGCCCTATTTTACAAAGGAAGTGCCCCCAAAACAACTAGTTAACCTCAAAAATAAAAAAATAGTCCTTGATTGTGTTACAAAACCTCAAATTCCACAATTATCCATTTGAGCCCTGACCTCTAAGATATCAAATCACAAAACCCTCAATTTTCATGAAAATGACAAGGGTTTATTGAAACTCCTATCACCCAAGCCTATTTAACCCAACCAATACCACTAATAGATCAAAAATTGTCTGCACATACTCAAAAATCCATCACATGGATAGTTCCATCAACCCTTTGACAAAACCTTGACTCAACACCCCATTTTCACTTGAAAAACACACAATTCTGCCCTAGGGCATAACCTAAATCCCAACAACTTACTTCCTCTTCCTTCTAAACCATGAGAAAACGTAACCTACAATGGGAGAAGTCATTCCACTGAGTTACAGACCATGACAGTGGGTGGAATGACTTAGGGCCTCATTTAAACTCCAATCAAACCCTTCACTAGTTTTCAACAGGCTGTTTCAGAAAATGGAAAAAATATCCCACAAGTCTTAATGAGAAACTCTCAAACTTGCTTCAAATGAAAGCTAATCCATGCCCCTACATAAATTAATGAAGTTCAAAGCAATTACAAACTGTACGGGTCCGTATAGTTCCAGGAAAGAACATAAAATAGTGAAAAATGCAGAAATAAATGTAGTATTTGATAAGGAATCTTCAATACATCATTCAACAACCCCTAATCAAGCCTTTTAGGGGATTTATATACTAATTAAATTCAAATTATAACCACCCAAAAACTATAACTACTTTTCAAATTCCTATGACCCTTCAACTACCTAAAAGTTGCAATTTTGCAATTTCTTGTCTTGACAACATTTAGCATTTTTTTGCATTATTTACAAATGGACTCTCCTAATTACCTACAACATTACAAATGGCCTATTTAGACCTT
>VDFB02193867.1:463776752-463931271 GCA_007258455.2 Sequoia sempervirens
AGTCTATATTTTTGTCTTTTTGTGTGATAATGGATGACAATGCATAGAGATGATAATGCAAGTATGTCAAAAACCAAGGTGACTAGGATGACGATGTTGACTTGGATGACAATTTTGATTAGGAAAATGACAATGTGGACTAGGAAAATTGCAAGGTCAAGGTGCAAAATGAGGACTAAGGTGATGAAATTGAATAAAGAGGTAACTAATATAAGTTTTAGGTTCAAAATGACGACTAAGATGCATAATATTTTTGGATTTTTAGGAATAAAGTATACAAGGTATGGACTAAAATGAATGCAATTTGGAGAAAGGGGTACCTAAGCACTCTAAGCTTAATCTTTGTTTTCGATTTTGGTTACCAAAGGACTTGTTGAAAATGACAAAGTGACAAGGTCAAGATGACTAGGGAGTTTTCCTAACTAGACTGTTGAGTTGGAAATTCTCACAAAAAGGGACAATGATTGAAAATAGGAATGATGACTAAGCCCAAGATAACCTAGTTTCAAAAGCAATGATTTTGCAATTGTGATGAGGTTAACCTAATCCAAAGTATGCAAAGATGAAAACCTAGGGTCAAGCTAATGCTAGAAATTATGATTATGAAGCCTAATGTATGCAACTAAAATTTGAAAGATTAAGCCTATGGTCAAGAATACAAACTAATGGTTGAATAATGAGGGTTTTGAGCAATTTCAAAGCTGATTTTTGACAAAGACCTCTTAGAAAAAAAAATGTTTGATAGCAGGCTGAGACTGTTTTTTTGATGTTTTGTTGAAAAGTTTGAGTTGTCCGAGGTCGATTGTTTGTGTCCAGATTTGTGAATGTTGTGTATATTGTTTGAAAATCCAAAAAACACTTGACAAGCATGATGTTTGAATGTGGACAAACACAAATAAGAAAAGCACAATCCTATGGTTAGGCCAAGACAATATTCACTAGATTCCATGTGGGTTTCGCCAATCGCATATCAGTAGCATGTGAATCTAGAAGCTTGGTTGCACGAGCTCCCCCTTACAATGCACTCTCTTCTCAGGCCAACCAAGCTTCCAACCCCCATGAAACTCCCATGGCAGATTGATCACCTCTACTATAGACTGCGAAGATGTGGATGCCTTCACATTGACCGGTGCTGTGCTAGCAAATAAAAGGTTTTTGGCTACTACACAAATGTGTTTAATTCGGGACCCCCATTCAAGTGGCCATACATGGGGCATAAGATTAAGCTCCATTTAGGAGGCACTCCAGACTGAAGAGGTTAATCTCAACAGAGTTTTGAGGAGTACTACTTGGTCCATATGACACATCTGCACTCACAATCCTAGGCTTTCCCTTAAGATTCACATTTATATACCAGTCGGGGGTAGCTTGGCCAAAAAACTCTATTTCCGGTCTAAGTCACCTTGGGGTGAATAATTTTTCCCACCAAGGTAGACCCAAGTTCTAGAGGCAATAACCATTTCTCTTACACCTAGGATTGCATAAATGCACAAGGGGAGAGGATACTTCAATTATTGCATCAAGGTGACAAAATTTGAAGAAACTTGTAAATTTTAATTACCAAATGATAATGTGAGAAGGACACTAAAAAAAATTTGTTCTTTTAAAAAGTTTAACTTGAAATATGAAAAAACAAAGTTCATTTTAAACTCATGCCGTGAGAATGCAAGTTCATTTTAACCATATCAGTTTCAATGCATGCTTGTGTTCATTTTAACCCAATGACATGAAAATACAAGTTGTAATCATAAATTTTAGGCCCAATGAGTGATTCATGCAAATTTTTTGTTTGTTTTAAGCCCCATGAATGAAATATGCAATTTGTTGTTCATTTTAAGACCAAATGAGTGACATGCAAATTGTGGTTCATTTTATCCTCATGAGTGTAAATGCAATTTGTTGTTGTTGAAAGCAAACAAAATTGATTATGCCTAAAGAAATGAAAAAGCTCAATTTTTGTTTCTATAGAAACAATTTTTAGACTCCCTCCAAGCTGTGCTGCATGTTGAAAATAAGATATTAGTAACTCAAAGGAAAAGTTTAATGACAACAACAAATAAAACAATGATAATTTTCTCAAAACTTAACAAAATTTTAAATCGTTTGAATCCATGGAAAACTAAAAATAAAACCTTCAAAACCTAGAAAGTATTTTTCCAAGATTCTACAAAAAAAAAATATTATAGGAAAAATAAAACACGGGTTTTAATAGAAAAAATTAAAAAAATAGCGAATACTAAAGTGGTCATAACTTTCTCAAATATTAACGAAATTTTAAACCGTTTGAAGTTTTGGAAAGCTAAGAATGAAGCCTACAAAACCTAGATGATAATTTTTAAAGATTTCATATTCCCATTTTTCTATGATCAAAAGAAGATGACGGGATTTTGTATGAATTCTTAGCTGTAGCCTGCAAAACAATAAAAACAAACAAGAAAACAAACCAATTTCTCTACAAAATTGTAAGTTTCACATCGGGTTCATCAATGTGAGATGGGGTTAGAAATAAAATAGCATAGATAAAGTGACAACCAACACCACTAAGCTATTAAACCACATCAACAAGAGAATACAAACAAAATGGAGATATCAAAATGAAAGCAAACAAAATAAAACACTCCCCATATTGTAGTTGATTCCTTCTCTTGCTCTCCTTCTTCTTGTTATGCAAATTTTCCCTCAGATTTTTTAAAATACTTGTGCAAAACTTGCAAATGGTAGCAAGAAAGTTGGAGACAATTAGCTGTTAAGCTGAAAATGGAGAAGAAAGGTTTCTTTTATAGACAACCTTTCGAATGGACAACTGAGATTAATCTTCTAGAAAGATTCCAAGATCAATGGTCTAGAATTGATGCACTAAGAATATGCTATTCTTGGAGGAATCATGATAGGCAGACATGCAGGGACATGCAAGGACACACAAGTTATGACAAACATGTAAGGATACGTAGGCTATGGCATGAAATAATGATAGGGTTCCTATCTTTGATCAAGTGGTGCATTTTAAATTATTTATTCAAAATGGAGGAAAATGACAAGTGGCAAATAAATAATTTATCCAAATTATTTATTTATTTATTTATTTATTTATTTTTTAGACTGCGGGAATCGGGTAGCACGACCCCATATAAACTGCAGTGCGCCTGGTAAACTTTTTAACGTGACCGGCGGCACTGGTGCGACACGCCCTCCGGTACCACGGGGGTGGGGGAGACTAGATCTCGTGACCAACCTCCTGCAACAGGAAAGAAAATTATTTATTTAGATAAAATGACAAAATGAGTATTTAATTAAACAACACCTAATTAAATGGGGAGGTGGAATTGTGACAGCGATAATTAATTTAAACGGCTTCATCCAAAGAGAGAATGAGTCATACCAAATAATTTTGACACCGTTTAATTATGTGGGAGAATAAAAAGGTCAACAAATACCATACATATTATCGTAATTAGATGAAAGATGTTGAATTAAATAAAAAATGATTACCAATTATTGAAGAAAGAGATATATCACGATGCAATTAAATAATTTTAATTGATCAAGATAGAATAAAGATGAGAAGGTGAATTAATTAAATAATTAAAAATTATTTAATTAATAGATGAATGCGGTCAAACTTATTATTCAATTAATGAAGGACAACGACCAAGAAAAATGATGCTCGCGGACTCAAGACATTTTTCAGTGTCTACACTATATGTTCAATCTTTCCTTCTAACTGATTTTTGTCTTGGGTCAATCTAGAATAGCTTGAGATTGACCCCATAATTTAAATATTGAAATTCATTTTCTAAACATGCCACCCCTTTTCATGAGTTGTGAGCTGACTTGACACATATTTTTTGTTTTAAATTGAATGTAATAATGTAGCTTAAAACTTGTAAAACTATGTGACTATAGATCTAATTAAGTTTTCTTTGTTACAAATCCTTTGTGTATGATTATCTGTTTAGATCAATTTTACCAATTGTAGAAAGAGACAAAAGATTGTAGAAGAATGAGACAAGAAGATAGAAGTGACACAACATATACATGGAGAAAATCTTTCAAGAAAAAAATCCACCACTAGAATCAATAGTGCTTGTATTGTTTAAGCTTTGAACAAGATTACAAAAATATTGTATCAATCCTTGCTTGATATGCTTCCTTTCCTTTAACAATCGTTCTTCACAACCTGAAAATAAACTCTGATAAAACTCTCTTCAACTTGCTGCAATTAATAGACAATTGTGAACATTGTAAACTCCAAAGAGTTGACATACAAGAGGATAAATGTCCTCACAAAAATTTACAACTAGATTGGGAAAGTAGAGTTCCTCCATGAAATCCAAAGTCAAACCAAGTCCTTCGTCAATTTATGTGCCCCATGTTGAATTATGAGATCAGATAAGTGCACAGAAAATTAATTCAAAATCAGACATAGAAACACATCATGTACCCTGGGAAAACCCTCCTCTTGAGGGAGAAAAACCCAGCAACAAAGATCTCTCTTTTATATATAAGTTATGGTAATAATTCTCTTTACAATGAGGCCAATACAAGGCCAATATCCAGCATCAATAACAGATGATAATCTATTCTTCCTTGTGATCTGAATCTGTACTTAGAGAATTCGCAATCTGCTCTTGAAGGAATTCCCTATCTGCACTTAGAGAAATTCGCAGTCTGCTCTTGAAGGAATTCACACTTGAATGAAGGAATAATTCGAACTTGCTTGATGAATAACTGAAGTTCGCACTTGATTGATCTATTCGCCCTTTATGATACATGACATGTCAATAACCGAACTTGACTTGTGTATATAAACAGGTTAGGGAGGTCGCACCTCCTCATCTCATAATGTCGGCCCAAGATAAAATGTTATTTTCATGACACAAAGGAAGTCGGCCAGATGTAAATTAGGTCGGCCTCAATAACATCTCTTCTAATAAGATAAGCATCAAATGATTTTATGTCGGCCCATTAAAATAGTGACAATAATAAATATAATTTGAATAGCCTATGGCTATCATTCAAATTTATTTTACACGAAGAAGCTGAGCTGGAAGGAGCTACCGAAGCTGCTATAACATTAACACTCCCTCTCAGCTAGGGAAAGAACTTCTAGCTACAAATTATCTCCACATGAAGTTCATCTGCTACTGTTGCCTGCAATCAGATATAAAGAGAGATATATCACCTCAATGTGATATCAACCATCACATGGTTAAGTACTAGTGTTCATCACTTGCGTGATGGTGTCACCTCAATGTGAATTTCACCATGGCTCTCCCAGAGGGTGAAACACAAGTACTGAAAGATCATCACGGACTCTCTCACGTGATGTTGTCATGGAGTCACACACATGACATCCACCATGACTCAACTCAGAGGGTGGAAACGAGGGCTTTCACCTCAAATTCTTCCGTCACAGAAGAAGATGCAATAGTAAGTACAAGTGTTCATCACTTGCATGATGTTGTCACCTCAAGTGACTTTCACCATGACTCTCTCAGAGGGTGGAAACAAGGGCTTTCACCTCAAATTCTTCCATCACAGAAGAAAATGCATTAACAAGGGATTTCACCTCGAACTTCTCTCACAGAGAACTCATTAAGCAAGGCTCACTGAGACTCATACTCAGTCAAGGCTGGATTCTTCACCATACCAAGCTTGTCTTGAAAGAATACAAACTTTACCCTGGCGAGAGGCTTGGTGAGAATATCTGCCATCTGCTTATCAGTGCTAATGTACCTCAACTGTACAGCCTTTCGCAGTACCATATCTCTGATATAGTGGTACTTGATCTCAACATGCTTGGGCTCTTCTGATCTGTGACACAACCTGCCCAATCAGAATCAGTGAACCCAGGTAACTCCAAGTCTGAATATGAAGTATACTTCAACCCATATCCGACTGTGCCACACAAGTATCTCAGGATATGTTTAGCTTCAACAAGATGTATCTGACTCAGATCACACATAACCTGGCTAAGTGCACTCACTACATAGCAAGTATCAGGTCTAGTGATAACTAGATACATCAAGGATCCAATCAGCTGTCAGTACAACATAGGATCCACCAATTCTGAACTAGCTGTAGCAAGATTTGTTAGAGTAATAAGTTATTATGCTTAATTAATTACATCACATTGATTAATTAATTAAGTCACTTATTCCTCTTTATTACTTAAGCTAAACTTAGGCACATTAATAATTAATTATTAATTATTAAGTGTGCACACTAGGGGGCTCTCACTTAGCCTTTAGGTTTTCGACTTCCTTCATAAGGATTGATCACATTGTAATAATTTCGATTCTCTTAATGCATTTTACCTAGAGGTTTACAGAAACAACTTTTCGGCTCTTCCTCTCATATCTTTTGCATGTGATGTGTATCCATCTTGCATGCGGTGATCTTGTATCGTATTCGGCGCATAGGCTCCAGCACGGCTGGCCTATTCACCGGGCCGGCCGCATGTAAACAAACCGGCTGGCTATCGATGTCACATACCGCCGGGTAATTAAAACCTCCGGGCGGTCATCAATCGCTGGTCGACCTGTTAAGGCCTCCAAAACCGGGCGATATGCGCTTTTTCCCAGCTCAAAAAATTTTTCATTTGCGGGCGATGACTCGACGCTGACGGCCAGACGGCCGTCAAATTTATGCTCATGAACTACTGATGTCAGCATGACGTCAGCGTACGGCCGGCCCTCATATGCCCCCTCCTAACCCTAGTTTTCCCTAAAGAAGCAGTTTTTTCCTTTTGGCCATAACTTGGGCATACGGTATCGAAATCGGGCAAACGAGATATCTCCGAAAAGCTGGTTCCGAGCACTTTCCAGTAGTGCTGTTTATTTTTCAGTATTTTACTGTTTTTCTGCATTTATTTCTGTTTGAAGTCAGATGTAATTTTTATGCTTCCGAGCTCATAAATTTTTGCCACGATCTCCGTTTTTCACCTCGTTTGAAGCGTCAGAAAGGTATTGAGGAGCTCTAGGTTGCTGTCCATGCAATTTTTCTGTATCTGTCCCAGGTTTATCAGTTAGTCCAGATTTGGCCCGATGGGTTATTTGGCGATTACTTGGATGTTTTGGCAGTTGAGAGAGTGCATTTTGCATCTTTGCACTTCATTTTTCAGTAATATATCATTTAATAATCACTTGCTACATCATAGATTCCAGAGTTGTTCCAGTTTGGAGTTTTCGAGTGTTTCGTGGCATCGGGGTTTCTGTTGCTTTAATCATGAATCCTTGAGTCAATCAGTGACTCTCATCCAGTTTCAGTAGTATACAGAAGAATGTTTCCTTGCTTGCCTATATCAAGTTCCAGTGTTACTCTACAGAGTTCTTCCAGTGCTTCTTTGCAGCATGTAATGTCATTGTAGGGGGGTTTTGTCCCACTGGGTTTTTCCTTCTCTACTCCTTTTTTGTGTTGTATTGGGTTTCTTGCACATCACTTTGTGCCATATTTTGTACTCGCACTGTATTATAAAGTGCCATGGGGGGTTGTGTAGTGCCTTTGTTTTGCCATCACACCTTTGTCCGGTGAGTGTCCCTCCACGACAACAGTGAATCCAGATGATTCCAGTCTCATGTATGTGTGCTTTATTTTGCACACCACTTTTTCAGTTGCAGGTGCTTTCTTGTGCACTTTCAGATGTTCTTGGTTCCTTTTCATGCACTTCATTCTTGCATTGTAAATGGGTACCTGATCAGGCCTAGTTGCCGGGACCCATCTTTGCTTTCATGCATCTTATTCTAGTGTTTTAGCTACCTCCTAAGTTTATCTTGGGGTGTTAGAGTAATGTTATTATGCTTTACTCAATTACATCACATTGATTACCCACTAAGTCACTTATTCCCTTTATTACTTAAGAACTTAGGCACATTAATACCACATAATTATTAAGTGTGCACACTAGGGTTTCATTTAGGGTTTCCCTTTTAGGGTTTCTTGATCTCCTTCATAAGGATTGATCACATTGTAATAATTGATTCTCTTAATGCATTTTTACTGAGAGGTTTACAGAGAACAACTTTTTCGGTTCTTCTTCATATCTTTTGCATGTGACAGGTATCCATCTTGCATGCAGGTGATCTTGGATTCTAACAAGATTGCCATCTTCTTCAAGCTCAGCAGGCTCCCTCTAAATCTTCAGGCACTTGCATCAACCTTTTGACCTCTTCGTTCAAGATTGACTGCAACACTTTGACTTAGATAAATGTTTTCCAGTGCACACCTTGGTACTGAAGAGAGTTCAGAATAATCCTCCTTGACCTCCTCCCAGATAGATTTGCGGAGCTACCAATGACAAATCCAGAAGAAAATCTTGAGCAACTGAAGGGATCCTCTAAGGGTTTAGCACCTAGCCTTTCAATACAACAATCTTCACTTCTTCTCAGTGAGTTATAGAACTCCCTCTTGATCCTTGCTTCAGAGAATGTAAAGAAGATTTCTGGAATTGAACTCCCTTTGGCCACTAGTTCAGTCCCATGGCTGCTTGATCATTTCTTTGGTTGGCATGACTTTCTCACAAGATGCCTCAAGCTTTTCATCACTAAGCAATCTCTCATCACCCTCTTGCTCTTAGAATATTGAACTGCAAGCATTTTAGAGAGAGATTACTAACAATTTATAATTACCCAAAGAAATAACAAGGCTAGAATCATACAAAGTTTACTATCTCAGTTTATAGCATGAACACATAAGAATTTATGAGCAAAATTAAAAATATGGATTAATCAACCTATAAGAGAAATACATCAAGGAATCAGAATGAAGGGATGAGGAAACTTATCTTTATTGAATTCTGATATATCCTACTTCCATCTTTTGTTCCTCTTGAGAGTGCTAAACTTAGCATCAACAAAATACAGTCTGCACAACTATAGATTTCTTACATGCAGCCAATATGTTCCATATAGGACTAGCCTTCTCAAGGAACCATCGTAGTCCATGAACATGGAGAAAGATATAGATGTGATCATCACAATGAAATTGCATTTCACTTTTCATCTCAGAGTCACACTCAGAGATCTGTACTACGAAATGCAATGAGTAATGACATCTGCCAAAGATCTCATGCCAGTGATTACTATCACAAACTTTACCAAACATTCATGATTCAAGTAAACAATGTCAAACCTATTCAACTTAGCAGACTGAAAACATAAATAAAAGAATACTTATCTCTTTAAATGTTTTGATGGATGCAAGTACTTGACACAGTGTGAAACACTGCTCTTGCGCTCAGATCAGTCCACCATCTTCATGACTTGAACACAGGCCCTTTGCAAGGTTAAATTTGAATATGGTCTCTGACCATTCAAATTTACGATGCACTTCACTACAATTCAACAGATTATGAATTGGGTGCAACATGCTTACTAGCAACACTTCAAAGAGTTAGAGATGGATAATATCATCACTTGTAAGCTTTATTAGATCTGCACAACTCAGTAGACTGAGTTTCACAAAATGTATAAACAATAAAAGAACAAATACTTATCTCTATTTAGTTTCAGTCATTTTACTCAATCCGACAACCATCATCTTTACTTGATGATGTACCACAACAGGAACATGAAAGAAAAGAGACTGATCTTGCTATGGATCGGGCGATATCATCTGGATTGATCTTGCATGAGGCTCACTGGTCTAGCCCCTGCGCCTGGTATAGAGGTACATGGTGCGACTGAGGGAGAGGTGTCGTGAAGGAATGAAGACCTTTGGTCATGCCAATGAGAATCTAGATGCTGCAGCCACAGGGATGCACCAGGCCCAATCTCTACTTGAGCAAGAAATAAAGATGAGGAAAGGACGCTGAGGAAGATGAGTCCCCTTGAAGAATGATCTCGGCGAGTTGGAGTTTATAAGGAAATGTATAATGTGATAAAGGCAGTACTTCTTCGAGCTGAAGCCGAAACGCTAAGTCATCATTAGAGGCCTCGATTGCTTCTCTCAATTGTTGTTCTAGTTCCACATCAGACCTAGCAAAACATACCAGTTTGGCTCTAGGGATACCGCGGCCATCCTATAGATTTCAGAACTAAAAATCTGTGCACAAAGACGGTTTTTTGCAAATAGTTTAATCTATATTAAACCCCAAAGCTCTCTCTAGTTAGACACAATCTCAGCGTCTCCCTAAATAAATGCCGCCTTGCATAGCACGAGCTATTGGACACCATCAGATATTGTATTCATGATGATCCCCCAGGTCCGTGAAATGTCGCTGCTACCTCAGATGATGTCGATGATTCTTCAGAGTACCCCAATCGCCTTTAATTTATGGCACTTGATTTTTCTTCAAGCTGAATGAAGTCTTCTTATGGCTTCATCGCAGCTAGGTGATTCTGCATCTTCAACTTTCAAAGACACCTGATATGAAGTCTAGAAATAAATTCGCACTCCTAACATCTGGCACTCACTTTAAATATGCTTATCTGATCAGATCTTGCATCAACCCGCTCTAATACCATGTTGAATTATGAGATCAGATAAGTGCACAGAAAATTAATTCAAAATCAGACATAGAAACACATCATGTACCCTGGGAAAACCCTCCTCTTGAGGGAGAAAAACCCAGCAACAAAGATCTCTCTTTTATATATAAGTTATGGTAATAATTCTCTTTACAATGAGGCCAATACAAGGCCAATATCCAGCATCAATAACAGATGATAATCTGTTCTTCCTTGTGATCTGAATCTATACTTAGAGAATTCGCAATCTGCTCTTGAAGGAATTCGCTATCTGCACTTAGAGAAATTCGCAGTCTGCTCTTGAAGGAATTCACACTTGAATGAAGGAATAATTCGAACTTGCTTGATGAATAACTGAAGTTCACACTTGATTGATCTATTCGCCCTTTATGATACAGGACATGTCAATAACCGAACTTGACTTGTGTATATAAACAGGTTAGGGAGGTCGCACCTCCTCATCTCATAATGTCGGCCCAAGATAAAATGTTATTTTCATGAAACAAAGGAAGTCGGCCAGATGTAAATTAGGTCGGCCTCAATAACATCTCTTCTAATAAGATAAGCATCAAATGCTTTTATGTCGGCCCATAAAAATAATGACAATAATAAATATAATTTGAATAGCCTATGGTTATCATTCAAATTTATTTTACACGAAGAAGCTGAGCTGGAAGGAGCTACCGAAGCTGCTATAACATTAACAAACTAAAGATTTAACTAATCATTGGTCAAGAAAATATCTTGCAAGCATTACCTCAAAGTTGGCACCCAAGAATGGGACTACATAACTGAGCCTTGTAAATATATTCTCATGCAAAAGGTGTTAACTAAAAGATGCCAACTTGGGCACCCAAGGTGGGTCCAAGTCAATCTGAGTTAACTGAAACATATCTCTCCATCAATTCATGCAAATATCATGCATGATTGATCATCCCAACTTAATTGAAAGTATTAACCTATTATCTATCATGCAACTAAAGTCATTAGTCATGCAACTCAAGTCAATTGAAGTCAACTACATGCAACTAAAGATAACTAAACCATAACTGTACTAAACTGAACTGATACTGAACTAATACTACCACTCCACACATTGTAAATATCAATCCCTACATTGTAGGAATAAGACATGCATTACATAAGATTTATCAATTCTCCAAATAGTTAACTTAAAAAAGGTGGGTCCCACCTTCCATGTGGGCATATCATGTGCTCCTATTTTGTAGGAGCTCTTATTGGGAATCCCCACATTCCTATCATTTAGGAATAATTACAGATGTCAATTTACATGTTCATTTCATTTGAATTTAATCTCTTTCTAATCCTAGTGTTGGGGAACACTTTCCAAGGACTTAGGAGATACATGAAATATGTTTAGGATTGCAGTTAAATGGCATCTTATTCCCAATTTTTTTTAAATTATTGTTATTTCTTAGAATTTAAAGATATTATTTATGCCATTACCTAGATACCAGGGAAAAATTTACTGGCGAATCTTCGCCAATTGACAAATAATTGAAATCAAGACCTCCAAAAATGGAAAATAGTACAAGCTAAAACGGATGTTGAATCACTAGGGTTTTACAAAAAAATATTTTTGTCTTGATTAATTCACCTATTCATTATTTTTTAAATGATGTGTCATTGGAATTGATTCAACAGTAGTTTATACTGTAATTACAAATATTAATTATAGTTGCCAGTGATATTATATTCCTACCATTAATTTTGGGGCAATATCGCCACTAATAATAAATTACCATTTTATTTTAGGGATATTTTAGCCTTGAATAAGGCTTTTATTTATTTCCATCGATTAGCTTTTTAATTAGATGGTTATAGGTTGATTCTATGACTTATATGCACGTGCATTTTACAAGGCTTGTTGAGGCCCATAATTTGTTTTGGGCAACATGATTATATTTAATCATGTGGCCCAAAAAAAATTTCAGGCCTCAACAAGCCTTTTAAAAGGCACATGCATATATGCCGTGAAATCAACCTACAACCATCTATAAAAAGCTAATTGATGGTAACAATTTCACTTTTCATATAGTCTTTTTTTAAAGTGAGAATTTAAAAAAATGCTTAATCCGTGTGTGCTCCAATGCATTTTTTATAGTGAATTTATGCTTGATGGCAAGGGAATTTTCCCCTCAACCTCACCTATATCACGACAGGAGCACGCCATGACATCTATCCCCAGACCTCGCAAGGGGGCATTGTCCCCTCGACCCCCACAAGGGGGCTCTACCCCTTGACCCCTGCAAGGGGCACTACCCCTTAACCCCGCCAGTGTCTACCACCCCCGGGCCCCTACTTCAATATTACAAAAAACAAAAAAAAAATGGGGGAATTGTATCAACTAACTATGCAAATTTTTAAAGGAGAGATTTACCATTATAATTAATATTTTTAGTGATTATTCACTAGGATTTACCTCTGTGATTATTATTTTTTCCAATTATTCATTAAGATTCGCCAAGATTTTAGAAAGTTTTTAATAATGTGCATAGATTCACCAAGAAAATTAATAATTTTTTCAAATAAAAGGAAATATTTTCCAAGATTTTACACCTTCACCGAGGGGGGATTTCTTAAAGTTATCCATACTAGATATCAAAAGATTATATGAGACTACCAAGAGAAAGCACTAGAGTACTGTTGATGGTGTTTTCTACACAACAACAACTCAGACATAATATTATATCCTATCTCTCTTGAAAGGTAAACCTCTATCAGCATGCCTCAAGAGATAACCCTAAGGTCTCTAATGTCAGGTCTTGACAATGCATAAACAACTCAATGATAAATGTGAAAATGTTAGTAATCACAAAGGCACCTTACTACAAGAAAATACTAAATCCTTTAATTTATCAGATCTAACAATATGATGATACTTCAATCCTAAATCTAACCCAAATGATAAAATAAATAACAAAAGATAAGGGTTTTAGAGAGATTTCTAAATTTAACACTACTCCTAAGATTAACAATGCAAATGACAAACACTTGAAATGGACCAATCCCTCAGAAACTGACTTCTACTTGACCCAGATAAATCTACAATCTTATAGAAACAGTGCAATCTTCTAAGGTGTTAAATATTTTTAGATCATGAAAATTCATTCAAAACAACCCTATTGCAATTGAAATGAATAAACATTCACAATTGAACTAAGCACAATGAATATAAAAGTCTAGGCTAACTTTGCAAAGCAACTAACAATCAGCTAGCTACAAAAAGTATGGACTAGGGATTGTTGCAACACCTCAAGTACTGAATCATAAACATTATCAAATTATCTAACATTAAACCTAATGCATTTATAAAATAACTTAAGAAATTCCAAAGATAGAATCACAAGAACCATGCAAGATAAATCAACACAAGAGAATTCACCAAAAGCACAATGTCTCCAATTGTATTGAATCACCCAAAGTAGCAACAATTCTAGTATTCTGTTACAACACTTGCTCAAAATGAACTAACTTCTAACTCTTGCTCTACTGCTTAATTCACTCTAGCATCAAACTATCTATCTCTATCTAGCCCTTACAAATGAGGAAAAATGCCATATTTATAGAAAACCCCCCAAGATATGTTGGCCTAATTAGGGTTTACAATAATAAAATAGCCACAAAGAAGTCACCCAAGAGGAATTCAAAATAAAATAGAATATGCATTAAATGCATGAACTCCATCCAGACTGGCCTGGGATCTCCAATAGAATTCAGTTCAATGCATGCAAAATAATAGGGAAGCACAAATTCTGATATAGCCTTGCATTAACTGCCTTCCCCTTTGTCTTTATTTTGATACAACCTATCATGCACCATCAAAATTACTTTGTCCAAGTTAGTTATAGGTGGCAAAGGAAAAACCTTAATTCTCCTTTCAATAGATTTAATATTTTCTCTTGATTGCTCCACCGACTTACCCCACTCAACCCTATTGGTTTGATATTTCTCAATGACTGCAATATAAGTGGTTGCATCATCCAACTAATGTTCAGTAACTGGATCTTCAATAACTAGAGAATATATATCTCACCACCACTTCTTCAAATGTTCAAAGCTCAAATGCTTTGGCGCAAAATTTCTTCTCCATGTCATCACCTCAAAGAAAGAAACGAATCTATCATGGATATCAATCAGGGTATCCTCAATTTGCCTCCTCTGCTTATATATCTTCTTCAAAACCTTCAGCCTTATTTGCAAAGTTTCAAACCATTCCCAAGGTTCTACAACTCTAGAGGAAGGGAGAATTCCATCATTCACCAGCTTATCCTTAGTGTATTCCATGATGGTCTTGGCCTTCTGCAACAGGAGATCTACATCCTATTTATCTCGAGCCAGTACATCTTTCAACCAATTCTTTGCCCTCATTGCATCTCCTCTAGTTGAAAGGATGTCTTTGATAACATCATCTCCTTTAGTCTGCACCCCTCGTAACCAGTTTGTTGTGGCAAGAGTAGTGGCCTTCATTCTTTCCAATTCAGTTATGGTTTCTTGGGGCAGGAAACTTGCAGCAGAAGATGAGGAACTAATGGATTGTAAGGGTTTCATCAAATCTTCCAAGTACTTCCTTAATTTATCATTCTCTTTCTTCAGCTCTTGCTTATTTTGTGCTTCCTTCCTCAATCTTCCCAAGATCGCTGCACTAGAACCCTCATATTCTTCAATATCATGTTCCATGGAGGTGGGTCCTAGGTTGATGGTCTGCATGTTGTAATCACTCCTAGTAACCTCATCTCTATTATTTTTGGTGGTAGGAGTAGCAATGTGGACCACTCTGTTGTTTGCTTCATCCCTTTCGATCTTGGAGATGACCCTGGCCATCTTCTTTCCTTTACCTTTTCCTATTTTTTCTAGTAGCTCATCCAAATTGGGAGGGGTATCATCAACAACAATTTGTTTTCTCTTTATTTCCTTATCAAGCCAACTTAGAATAGTAGACTCCGTCTGCATTTCACTTTGTCCCACTTCTTCCTACTGACCTTTGGGTGCATCTTCCTACTTCTCAGGAAACTCTTCATCTTTATCATGTTCTTCTCTTCCATACTCCTCTTCTTCATGCATTGGTGATGTAGTCTTAACATATATTTCCTCTATCTGAAGAGGTCTATCTTCTTCGCTTCTAGTAGGAGAATCCTCATAAGTTACCAAGAAAGACTGTAGGATTTTGTCAATTTCTGTAGCTGCACTATGAAGGTCACCTTCTTGAAATTCTTCTCCCCCTTCACTTGATAGGTGTTCCACATCTGTTGGTTGTTCTGATGCACCATGCAACTCATGGGGTGGAGAGGCCTCTTTATGTTGTTTTACAGCAGAGGTTGCTGGAGGAATATCCTTCTTAGGCACATTGTCTTTGGGAAAATGAGTTATTGATCTCCTTGTGTATACCTGCATCTTCTCTCACCTTTCTCCTCGGAAGGTCCACCCTTCTTTCTTGAACCCCTTGTTATTTTCCTCCTTTTAGGTGCTGGGGCACCGTCATTTCCTTCTCCTTCATCAGGTTCTTCCTCTATATATTTTTCTGTCTTTGAAGTAGTAGTCCTCTTGTTTTCCTTTGGTTTCCTCTGTTTCTCTTATTCTTCTCCTTGGGAACCTTTTAGCTGCCTCCATATTGAAAGCCACCACATGAGATCTATTTGGTATATCAAAGGTTTGTGCAATGGATATAGGGTTAAGATTAGCCAATACTCTCACTTGAGGAATGACTATCCTTTGTGAATCTCTGTCATAGTGCTGGGAACATTCCAACACCAACTCATAGCATTGAATCATGGGTGGAAATCCTGCTACATGAGATAATCCCGATTCCATTAGTCTCCTGGCTAGCACTAGAAGATATTTTTGTGCCATCTTTTCCTTAAACTCCTCATAGTCCCATCAACCTACATTTGTGTTTGAAACTTCAGACCAGACTGAGACTATATTACTTTCTAAGATCCTACTCTTTATGTCCAATTTAACTCTTTCTACTTCTGAGATAGAGGATCCCTCCATATCACCCTTAGCCATTCCAACCATTGCCTTGCTAGCTTCAGCTTGCATCCATCAAATACTAACATGAAAATATAATTGTTGATATCATATTCATCAAAGTGTTAGCTCAAAATCATAATAAAACCATCAAATCCACTATAAACCACCAAACTGATAAGTTCGGGATTCCAAGCTAATCGGGGAAAACCAGTCTGGGAGGAACTTTAGAAAATTCCAGACTAGGCAAATTTTCCTGAAGAAGGCACAAATATCAACAATTGATCATCAAAAAGAAGAAAGGATGTAAATAACATTGTGTAATTCATCAGTTTAAAGCATGGCATGTTAAGCATTCATCATTAAATTCATCCATCTCATCCAATATCTAAGTTCCACAGAGCCTCCCAAAGAATTCATAAAAATCTAGCCAGACTGGAATTCTGCGAAAAATAACAATACCATATGAACTTTGGGAAATGAAGCAATGAAGGAGAAATTGGGAAAATCTAGGATCAACAGAAATCCACGAAGAAGGCAAGATTTCAGATTTTCAACACATTCCAGGAAAACAAAGGGGATAAGGAAACTCGAGGAAATCCACCAGCGCGGGAAAATCCCGAAACTGAAGGAAAACCCGAATATTGACGTTCTTACACGATCATGCTCAAATTGATTGAATGATCACAAATTTGAGGAATTTGGGCCTACAACAAGTTTGACTTGAACCATCTATTGATTTTCTTTGAAATTAAAGCTCCTCCTAAGGAAAATCGAAAGGGAATGGTGATGCCCTAGGTATGAAACCCCAAAGATCCACCATTGATGCACAAACAAGCTTGGGATTTAGGATACTCAACTGCTGGGTTTCAAAGTATAATCATGACCCACAAGCAAGCAAGATGAAAGTGAAAAGCAAGCACAAAACTCACTTGGGGAACCATCAATCTAATCAACATCATGAAACCCTAGATTCAGACTACCCAAACACACAAAAATTCAAACTCTAAGCATATCTAGAACGCCAAAGGACCACTCACATTCATCAATCAGAAGATAGGAAATGTATACATACCATTTGATGAAATGAAAATTGATTATATCAAAGACAAATCGCTATCCTGAATGCCCGAGCAAGCTTTGACAACACTGACGCCCATAAAACAACTATCAAATCCCATGATTTAGAGGTTAAGCATGCCATTGAACACCCCAACCCAATAGAACACAAATGATAAAGCATAATGGCAAGAAAATCCCCAAAAATTAATTAAATACATCCCTCACAATTCGTACAAGTGATCATAAATTCAGTTGACAAGACAAGCTGAAGAAATTCAGAAACCCAATGGCAAGATGAAATTTCAGAAAAATCCAGTCCAGGCAGAATTCTGTGAAGTGCTAGATTTCCCGAACTACAACGTTTATTCACTTCATTGGACTTTGAATGAAATCCGGGAAAATCTAGATGGAGTGGAAAATCCCAAAATGGAGTGAAAACCCGAACTTTGTTCGAAACTTAAGATTTTCAAAGTGCAACTCATGGGAATCACTTAGGCAAGCAAGATAAATATTTTAAGCTCTTGCCAAGGCAATGCAAATCCTCAAAATCAAAGGGAAAAAACACCAACGAAAAAAGTGAAAGAGGGTCCCTGCTTTCAACGTGGCATGTGTGCAAAAAAAAATAAAATTGCACAAGTACATTTTATTTTCTAAGGGATAAAGAATATTAATGTACATTATAATCATCTAGACCATCTACAATCTTTTATATGTTGTCTTCAATCATTCTCTCACAATCATATAGTTGGTTTGAATATGGGGCTGACCTACGAGAACTTGACCCTAGTGATATGGTAATCTCCTCTAAGGTACTTATAAACATTTCCTTGATATTTTTAGACATAAGGAACATAAAAGGACAAAATATTTATCAATAATTAAGTTCATTCTTAACTTCTCTCCATTTAATACAATTAACGAATCATTATAGCTTATGTTTGAAATTCAATCTTTGTTATAATTGATCAATAGAATATGATATTGAAACACCTTAACATTATGTGATATGAATGCAATTATGGTTATTACAACAATTCTATTTAACACATTAAGGAAATTGTTATCAATAAGATATGCACCCTATACTAGGCTTGTAGAAAACTTAATTGTTTGTTGACACATGGAAACCTTCTTTAGATGTGGGTGATTTGAGTGAACAAAGAATCTCCAGAGT
Organism: Sequoia sempervirens; assembly: GCA_007258455.2. NCBI lineage: Eukaryota > Viridiplantae > Streptophyta > Pinopsida > Cupressales > Cupressaceae > Sequoia > Sequoia sempervirens. The sequence continues at coordinate 463,795,446 of VDFB02193867.1, forward strand.
GAGTTGGTTCTCCGAATGATAATTTCTATTCTAAATGATTTTTTGAGGTAAAGAGTTAGAAGGATAATTTAGATTTAAACATATGATTGAAATTCTATCACGTAAAATTATTAACTGACATTAAGAAGATTTTTGATAATGACTCACTCTCACCACCTCTTTAAAACTTGATTCTCACAATCTCACAACACATAATCCAAAAGTGATTTGTGCAAAGGTTTAGAATAAATACAAGGTGCAACCTGAATTAACATGCAACTCCTGCAAATCACTTAACAATAGTCAGATAGGAAAAGGATCCAATAGATTTGAATCACAAGACCCATCAAATTACTACTTGCAAAGCATAAACAAGAAGTGGGAAAGAAAACTCTACTGTTTTATTAAATCAAGGAGTGAAACTATCAAAAATATGAGTACAAAACTGCTTATGAGACTCTCTGCATGAACAAGAGAGGAAGAAACAATGATCTGAACTAAGAAAAACTCTAAGTTTTTCTTCAAAATATATCTCTCCAAACCCTAATCTGAGCTCAAGAAGAAAGCCTAGAAAAAAGCTTCCAAATCGACATCATCTTGTGTAATAAAAGTGGAAAACTCACACTTTTGCATATCCATCCCAAAAACTCCTAAAAATTGGCTTATTTTGCTTTCAAATAAAAAAAAACACCTTATCTTCATCCCATGCAACTCAATTTTTCCCAAGGAAAATTCAATCACCTAACTTTCATCAAATTGCTAAAAATAACAAAGGAATAAAAAACAATTTATAAAGCATTGTTTTATCCTTGCTTTACAAGATTTGCAGTTCTTTTTTACAAAAAAACGCTTATCCATATCTTGATTTTGTGACTCAAGATTTTTTGAAAAATATTTGCAAAATTCTTTGGTATCTCTTATCACAATTGATTTTCTCCAAAAATCATAAAAATATTGGACAACATTTATCCTTTGAGTTTTAAAATTGATTTCTATAAAATCAATAAAAAACAAAACCTAAGCATCAACATGAATGTTTTATCATCTAAGGAAAGGAATTTGAAAATAATTAAAAAACCCTAAGGTTTCAGACTTTGCAAAACATTTGAATTCCTAACCCTAAAAACTTAAGCAAATGATACTAAATGAATTCTAAGAGAAGGCCGACCTAAGAAAAATTCACTAAGGCATATAGAATACTTTGAAGGTGTTAATCGGCATATCATTTCTTGAAATGGATGTGATAAAAATGTCAAGATGACTTAGGGAAAAGTGAAACCCTAAAGAACAAAATAGTGAAATCCCTAACTTTTGCATTCATTTGCAAAGGGAAAACTTGAAGTTCTGTCTGTGCTACCACCATGAGGAAAGTTAGGGTTTGAGGAAGTAATGACAGTTTTCGGAATTCTGGAATTTTTGTGGTTCAAATCTCTGATGGCATCGAAGGTAAGTTAATACTAAGCCATTTTTATGGCTTCTCTATTCCATTTTGTAAATGAATCTTGGCCACAATGCCACGACCTATAAACATTTTCTGATATATTTGTATCCCTGTATTTTGTTGTTGTTGTATTTTTATTTGGCCACCATGTGAGAGTTGACTTGGGAATTTTTGGCTTAAATTTTGAAGCTCCATTGCGGGCTCGAATGGTGTCATCATAGTGACAAAGGTGAGTGAATGCTTCTCCATTTCCAAGCATTTCCTTCTTAGATTTTCTCAGTTTGAGCAAAAATTAAAAGAAAAATAAGAGTAATTTGTAGAAAGAATGAATGAAATTGTGTCTTTACTAGCACAGGCCGTGACCTCTATATGCTTTTTGGTTTATTTCTTTACAGAAAAAACTTCGACCCTTATCTTGTTTCTTGTTTTTGGTATTTTGGTGACAAACCCTAAATGGGTTTGGGCTTCTGAGAACATTCATGGGACAACAGACCTCTCTAGGCCATGGCTACTAAACACCATTAACCTGGGTATTTCTTTCTTTTGCGCACCTGCGTGCTTACGGTTTCTGTGAATAAATTCATCATTTGTTTCATTGTTTCTTGGGTTTGAAACCCTCCATAGCTACGCCCCCTTCTCTATATTTCTGAAACTTTTGAGTGCATTTCTTTTAGATGTTTGAGGTCAAAATATTCATGTTCTCTTTGGAAAAGAAAAAACCCATATGGGTTTTGAAACTCACATAAAGAAAGATAATTATGGCAAAAACCCACCTCGTTTAATGAAAGCATATGTTGTATCATTTCGTTCACAGGACATAAACTTGAAACCCTTGCATAGAAGAAGTCCTTTTAGTGGTTTTGAACACACAACCTAATATAGGTTTTTGAAGTTTGTAAAAGTATCACAATTCTGGCTATGGCTCATTGACACAACATGAAATTTTTATATTGTATCTTCTTGAAATAAAAAGACTAATTCTCTTTCTGCATTTTCATTCTTGCAAAAAAATTTAACCCAAAGCTTATCAAAACAATGAGCCTACATCTTAATTGATATTCAAGCCAAGTCATGTAGCAGATTACTATTTCTGGAACAAAGTGCATGAAGAACATTCACCCTTTTGTAAGTTGTCATCCTGCACACAGAAACACTTTGAAAATTTCAAAACTTGAATTCTCTAGCATGGTGTTCTTTTAGTTTATTTTACCACTTTTTGTATTCATCTTATGCACTTGAACACTATGGAAATACAGCTCATAGTTACATTTTACTACTGTCATGTAACGATACAATGAAAATACTCAAAATTGTATTCCCTCGTATTCTGCATTCAAAGGCCTAATTTGACAATGCCAATGTTCCTATCCTTGGAACTCTTCATGAATTTTTATGTCCTCTTAAAATATGGCTACTCCATGTACTTGTTCTCTTCCAAATACATTGATGCATTTACTTCATTTAATGCAACATTTTCATTCAGACATTATGGTTCCAGTGGTTTCCTATAAGTTACTTTAATGCCATTGTTATCACTCATTCCATATACTTGAATGCTTTAGAAGAAATGCATTCTTAGCTCAGCATTCTCATGAAATAAAGGAATTGAGAACCCAAAGCTCCTCTAGATGCTTCCATTATTTATTAATGTTTTGTTGATGAGGCATTATGTATGCCTGTTCACTATCACCATTTATGAGCATGAACACTTGCTACACTGGAAAAAATCACATGGTAGTAAAGATGCAATCAATTTGATAGTATTAAAACCTTTTAGTATGGAAATTGATGCATCTCATTTAATTTTGTATCTGAATTGAGCTCATTGTTCACTTGTAATTTTCACTTCGTTGTTCTTAGATTTGATTGTTATTAGTGAACAATGTTCTTGATTGTTTTGATGGCTTAAATATATTTCACTCCTTCCTAATCTACTCCTATGAGCATAACAACTGTATTTCCTCACTCAACCCCATTTGTATGTTGAGGGGTAGCATGTCAAGCTCTACCCTTGTGGAGCCCATTTTACTCCACATGCTTTTATGTCTTCATGAAATTATCAACTGCATGCATTTTCCTATACCTACGCAGAAAACAAACTATGTTAGCATAAAATAATAAAGTTCAAATGGTTCCATGATTTGAAATTTATTTTCAAGCTCTTATTACTGCACTCCTCATTTTTAGTTGATTCCATGCATTTCAAGGTATTAAATCATATCTGGAACTCTAATAGGACTTTCCCAATCTTCTGCAGGTATGCTCAAAATTGGAAGCAAGACAGGGCAAGCTGCAAGCACATCAATTGAAGATCGAGACATAGGCAATGATGGATATGTTTTATGTTATTTGCTTCCTTTTTTTTCAACCTTTAGTTGTAGAATTCATTTCTTGCAATGAATGGTTTTAGCTATCTCCATGGCTTGTGTGGATCTTCTAATTTCTTCTTTCATTTCCATTCTAAAAGAAATGGATCAAAAATGCAAATTTTTACAATGATTTGTATTTGCAAACAAATGAAATATTGTAATATGAATAAGCATTATGAAATAAATGAAAGCAATTGTTATGCTTTATCATTTGTGTATTCTGTTTTGTACTTCATTTATGCTGGAAATCATTGTGTAATAACTCTGAAACTCTTTTCACTATTTAACAATTGCATAACTAGAACTCCATAAATCTGATACAAGCAACAATTTAAACACACGTAGAAATTAACTGAACTTTCACTTTGAGATAAATTCAACTAATCAGCTATGGGAATTGAGCTGTAGTGAAAATTAGTAATATTTTTGCAATTTTCACTAAATGCTTGCCTACTAAGCATTAGATTGGTTTCCTTCAATATTCTATTTGGTGTGGAGTCAAAATCTGCCCCTTCATGAAACTAAGAAACTCAAATAGTAACACTCCAAACAACAATAAAACAAAACCAAATAGTACTAAAAGAAAACTAACAAGCCCTAATGGCCAACCAAATATGCACAACAGGGCTTAGGGAAAGAAAAAACAACTGAAATGAAATGTGCGTGAAGCACTTATTTGTGGCAACTACTCTACTATTTACAAAGATATTACTTATCTCAGAGGCAATGCTTGAGGTGGATCCCATTAACTAGGATAGACAACACCTCTCTAGTCAACTTAGAAAGTTTGAAAGCATTGTACCCCTTGCATTCTATGATCACATAAGGTCCATCCAAAATTGCATCAAATTTGGAATGTCGTCCATGTTTACTTTTGTATTCATTCCATTTGAAAACCAAATCACCAATGATGAAATCTCGTGGCCTTCCCTTTAACTCTTCATCTGAGCTTGATGTATTTCAAGCTTCCTTAATGGTCCCTTTTTGGTTTCCTTGAGCTCCATCAACTGTGCAAACCTCACTTTGAGAGGCTACTCATTCAACAATTCCAGTTCTTTAACATAACTCAAGGTTGGTAACTCAATAGAGATAGGTAACTTAGCCTCCTTTCCATAAGCAAGTACATAGGGAGAACAACCAGTGGCCCTTTTAGGAGTCACCCTATCATCCCAAAGGGATAACTTCAAATTTTCATGCCATGTTCGTTGGTTGTCTTCTATAATTTTCTTAATTATCCCAATCATATTCTTATTTGTAGATTTTTCCTGCCCATTACCCTGCAAATAATAGTTAGAAGATGTGTTCAAAAAGATATTATTTTTAACTAACTAGTAAAAATCCTTAAACCAATGAAAGCTAAACCATTGTTAGCGATTATTGAATCTGGGGTACCAAATATTGACACTAAGTCCTAATAAAAATTGAGTACAAAATTATCATTTGCTTCTTTTAAAGCAACAACTTTGTTCCACTTAGTGAAGTAGTCCGTTGCAGTAAGAATCCACTTATGAACCACACTTGAAGGTGGGTTGATTGGTCTAATGAAGTCTAAACCCCACTTGGAAAATGGTTGTTCCACTTGGATAGGATGTAAAGGCATGGCTGCAAGCCTCTATTTTCCAGCAAACAAAGCACACTTCTCACATCTTTGGACCCAAGTAATTGCATCCTTAAATAGATCTAGCCAATAATAGCTAGTCTTCCTGATCTTCAGGGTTGTTGTTCTTGCTGCAAAGTGGCCTCCTAAAGGCCCATCATGAAACTTTGTTGACAGCTTGTCAACTTGAGTAGGCTCAATACATCTTAATACAACTCCTTGAAAATCTCCCCTATGAAAGATACCATTAATGATAGCAAAAGGAATGGATTGTAATCTGTAGTACCTTCTTTTTTTCTTTTTCTAAGCCTTTAGGACACTCACCAGTCTACAAATAGTGCATCATTTGTTACACCCATGTAGTAGCAGGAACTGAAACAACAAGTATATCATCATTGTTTAGTACTTTATCAACATTTTTAGCCTCTTTTGAGTTGTCCTCATTTTCTACAAGTTTTTCACACAAACCCTTGCCCCTAACAAGCATAGTCACCTTAATATCAATATCAAATTCCATAACCTTAGTTGTCCAACCATCACATTTATCATTGATATCTCTATTAAGTAATAAATCCTTAATAGTTGAATGATCAACTAATAACCGAATTATGTTATTAGATAACATATGCCTGAACTTCTTGAGGCTTCTTACAACAAAAAAAACATGCTTCTCAACAAAATAATACTTCACCTCATAATCGTGCAATACTTGGCTGAAAAATGCCACAAGTTGCTCCAAACCTTCATCGTTTTGTTGGCACAACATAGATGAAATAGTATCAATTCCTCTAAAAGCATAAAGAATGAACTCTCTATCATAGTTTGGATTAATGAGGGTAGGGGCAGCTGCAAGGGCTTCTTTTATATGCTCAAAACTTCTCTTACCCTCCTTATTCTAGCTAAAAGGCATATTATTTTTAAGCATAGCAGTGAGAGGTTGCAACAAAGCTACAATGTTGGGTATGAATCTTCTTATGAAATTAATCTGCCCAAGAAAGCTCTATAAGCCTTTCTTGTGGGCTAGCAGTGGCAACTCAAGAATAAAAGAGACTTGTTCAGGGTCTATAGAAATACCTTGCTTTGAAACTGTGTCTGAGGAGCTTTCCCTCATGGACAGAAAAAATACTCTTCTTCAGATTGAGAGACACTACGAACTCTCTACATCTTTGGAAAATTTGTTTTAAATGCTCGAAATGTTCACTAGCATCTTTTGAGAAAATAGTAATATCATCTAAGTATACCAAAAAAAATTTGTTCATGAGACCATGGAAAGCCATGTCCATCGCTCGCTGAAATGTTGCTCCAACATTTGATAAGCCAAAAGGCATCTTTTTGTGGGCCATAGTGCCCCATTTGGTTTTAAATATTTTTTTGAACTAATATTCTTGCTTTACTAGAATATGATTATAACCTAAGTATCCATCCATCAAAGAAAATATGTCAGAAGCATAAACCACTTGCAAAATTTGTTCCAAATAAGGAAGTGGATAATGATCTTTCAAGGAAGCTTTATTCAAATCCTATAAATCAACACACAATCTAATTTCTACGCTTTTCTTTCTAACTAGAACTAAGTTAGATACCCAAGACATATGCTTGATAGGAAAAATAATGCCACTCTCAACTAACTTATTCAGTTCAACCTTCATAAGGTGCTCTAACTTGGGATTAAGGGGTCTCTGTTTCTGCCTTACTAGCTTGGCATTAGGCTCTAATTCAATAGTATGTTGGGATAATTCTAGATCAAAACCCTTTAAGTCTTTGTATTCCCAAGAAAAAACATCACTGAACTCTTGACATAACATAATGAAAGTTTGTTTTTCTTCCTTAGTACATACCTTTCCTAGCTTCAAAAGCTTACCCTTGAAAAATTTCAATGGTGTCATAGTGCTCTTCCTTGACAGTCATGTTGCATTTATCCTTCCAAACTTGATCATCTGAGTTGAAAATAGATTCTAAGGTCACCAAACCCTTTAGCAACTTGTTTGTCTTTAACTGCACAATCTAGTTATCATATTGTTGCTGCCATTTTTGTTGGCTTCCATCTACAAACTCAACTTCAACAATTAAAAACCTTACAATTTTCTCATCACTATCAAAAACCTACCAACTCACATTATTGTCAGGTACAAAAGGTTTGACTACAATTTTCACATATTGATGTGCTTCTACCTTGTGAATTTCGTTTGGAATATCAAATTGGGCTCCTATGGTAGCGAGCCTATCAACATGTTTATTTTCATTCCTAGGAACTAAAAATATATTAAAAGCATCAAAATTTTCTATCAAATCCCACACTCGATGCTTTTACTTTTTAAGTAAGTCATTTTCACAACATTCAGATTCCTAACTTGATTCACAATTAACTCTAAATCACCATAAACTTGTAAACACTTTATACCTATTTTCCGGGCCCATTCTAGGCCATGCACCAGTTCTTCATATTCAATTGTATTATTTGAACAACTAAATACAAACCTGAAGGCTGAAAAAAACTTTCTCCCATCTGGTGAAACCAACATGGCTCCACCACTAGCACCTATGTTGCTTCTCGAGCCATCAAAGTAAAGCTTCCAAAGCTTATCTTCTATCTCTATAGGCTGCTCTTTCTCTTTGATCAGATTAGGTATAACAATACCAGGTTCATGAATAATATAAAATCTTAATCCTATCTCATTTATGTACTAAAAAGGATCAAGATCACGATATTCGACTGTCCACTTGTCTAAATTCACATTTTCTATAGGGGTGATGTGGTCTAAGGTCATGGCTTGCTCCTCCAGTCCAGGGGTGATGTAGAGGTTAGTGTTTATATGGCTCAGAACATATGGCTTGATATGGTATTTGGCTAAAGGCTCAGGCTTTATGGTTACTTTTGTACCATATCTTGTTCTAAAGAACATATGAGACCAATTGGAAAACAAGAACCCACCCAGTTTGGCTCTAAAATATTTGGAAAGGAAAATGGAAAAATGGGGTGGCAGGTCAATAACATGTATATCTTGAGGGATTGTGAAATTCAGAGATGCATGCAAAGTAAGGGATAAATTCTTAATCACACCAATAGTTTTAACAATAGACCCATCCAACTAAACTACACCTTTATGAGAATTAGGCTCATAAATAAGACCTAGCTTATCGACTAAGCTTTTGGGAATAACTGAGCTACTCGCACCAGAATCAATCATAGAGTTATGTACTATCTTATCATCAATAATCAGACTTAAGTAAAATGGAGGGGGCCTTACCTATTGATTTTTCTATTCATTTTTTACTTCCAGAATATTTGCAAGCACAACCTTAGCACCTCCTTGATTAGCATCATCAGAAATGGAGAGTTCAACCAGGGCTTCCTGCAACAAACTCTTTTGAGGGTATGTGCAGGATCATCATGGAAAAAACAGGCCCTTAAGTGGCAAAAAATTCAGAAAAATCAGTGTTAGGCAACTTGACGTAAAAATTTGAATAAGTTATCTATATTATTTCAAAAATATGTAAGAATATAATCTGTAGAAAATTGAATGTAGTTTCTAAAATACTAGGTTTATTTAAAAATAAATAAAATCTATTTGGTGAAAATTTGAAATTTCAATTTAGTACTTAAATTTCAAGGAAAAAATAAGAAGTAGGTGTCTATCGACCATAACCATAATAAAATTATAATATTTTTTATAAGATTTTATATATAAGTAGAGGACTCATGTCCAGATGTGATGCATTTTTTTGTAATTTTCCAAGTAAATAATTAATTATTATTTTTTATTACAACTTTTAAAAATATAAAAACTCAGATTTCTAACCACCTTAACTTGGTCAAAACTTCATGAAATTTAATTTTTTTTTTAATCCTATAGTATGTGAAGCATAGAATGTGACACATATTTCAAATTCAAAAAATGTGATACTGTTTGAAATTTATAGATATTTTTCAATCAGCCTATCGATCAGGACTTTAGTTGTAATTCTAATAGAAAATAAATAATAATTATTTATTAAATTGAAATTAAAGCATAATTTATATTGGTGGAAAGTTGAGAATATCCTCTAAAAACCCTTTTCATTTCATCAATTTTGGATAAAAATAAAGTCGTCAGCCACATACCCTACAAATACCCATAATATTGCCACTTTTTGGCCCCTCATGATCCTGCACATACCCTTGACCCATAATATACAAAGCATCTAAAAATGACATGATGAATGTGGATTTCTTGAGATTTTCAACAACATTGAAAGAAATAGGGCTCACCTTTTGCTAACTTTAAAAAGCAGCAACATCGTTTCCCTTCTTCATAGGATATGATTGCATCTTAGACTAATCTTTCCCAAGTATATCTTGGCCTCTTTGCAGAATCTACACTTTAGGATGGGCTGTAGGAGTAATGTGAGGTAGAGAAATAGGTGACTTGTCCTTAGCAAAATATTGTTGTACATCTCTAGCTTGCTGCCCCAAATCCATAGCCCTTTTCTTTGTTTTAGTATTGGTTGAAACATGAGAATTTTGCTGATCTTGACCATTTACGCCACAAAACTTAGAACTCTGCCAGTTTGGAAAGGAAACTTCAAAGTTATCTTGCTGTCCTTGATTCAGATCTAGAACATTTTTTGAACCAACATAGTTTTTCTAAACCATTAAGGTCTGATTTCTCATGCCATTGACACATGTTGACTAGTTATGGGGCTGATTTCATGGATAACACCAATCACAATCTTGGGCAACGTTATCTTGTGGTACAAGTTCCTTTGACAAATTGGCAGCGTTCAGGTTAAAGGGCTGGAAAGGTCTAGGATTAAAATGCCTTTTTTGGCCTTGGTAGTCATTTTGAAAGGCTGGTATGTTTTGTTGATTTTGCTGATAATGGGCTTGATAGGGCTTATGCTCTTGGCCAACTTGTTTTTTAACGAGATCATTTCCAAAGGTCTTAAGAATATTTTTAATTTGTTGAAGCTCTTGGGACTGGGCATAACATCAGATTCATGCACTGCAGCATGATATCCTATTGTTGGAATATGCAGGACACCAGTTAAAGGGGGTAAAGTAACATGACTAGGCAGTTGCACGTCAGGGAACATTGGCATATGAGGCCTAGGGGCTATTTGTCCAGCTTGCATAAGACAATTTTATGCTCTAATAGCGATGTCAAAAGCGTTAGGGAGTGTGAGCCCGCCCATAGATTGGATCATCACTAAAATTTTTCTATTCAAAGCCTTTATGAAAAACAAAAAAGCATGCCGAGGTGTTGGTTTTACCGTTTAGGGAATTCTATCTCAGGTTCTTTGGAATTGGTAATTGAAATCTGCCATATGCTCATGCGACACTCTCTTGATCATGCTCAATTATTCTAACAGGGACAAATGGTCTGACTTATCTTTGAATTTCTAGTGTAATCCATCACCCAACTCATCCCACGTCACGATGGAGTTTGGTCGAAGGTCTCTGAACCACTGCAAAGCCTTCCCTTTCAGGGACACAACCAAGAGCCTCAATGCTATGTTCCCCTGAGTGATGTTGTGAACTGAGCATAAGGTGGCAACATCTTGAATGTGGTCAACCAACATTGTGTGGTCTTCTCAAGTAAAGAAATGAAGACTTTTGAGGGCTGCGACTATGAAAGAATTGTGTTGGGAAATATTCAATAGGCTGCCTTCATTAAAAGGTGCAAATGGGTGTTGTCTTGCCGCTACCATTGGCAGTGCTTGTGCTATAGGAATGAGATTTCCTAGTTATAAAACCAAAGAGCTAAAAACTGGAGGCATTGATTTTGACTTCACAGGTGTTTCAAATAGTCTCCTTACTATTCTACCTCTCCTTCATGGTGGGGATAACTTTTGGTACTTGAATGGCACAAAACTTGATCTAGTCTATATTTTTTTCATGCGCAGGATGCACTAAGTCTTCATGCAGAAAAAAGAGACAAAGTCACCAAGTATATAAGAAACCTCTAAAAGGCTGAAATAAAACTACTGCATACACCAAATAGCAAGATAAGAAATCAAAACTCTTCCTGAAATTAATTTTCAGGGTCCCATCGGGCGTGCCAAAAATTGTTATCAATCAGATATGCACCCTATGCTAATCTTGCAAAAAACTTAACTATCTGTTGACACATGGAAACCTTCTTTAGATGTGGGTGATCTGAGTGAAGAGATAATCTCCAAAGTGAGCTGGTGCTCCAAATGATAATTTCTATTCTAAATGATTTTTTGACGTAAAGAGTTAGAAGGATAAACTGGATTTAAACCTATGATTGAAATTATATCACCTAAAATTATTAACTGACATTAAGAAGATTTCTGATAATGACTCACTCTCACCACCTCTTTAAAACTTGATTCTCACAATCTCACAACATACACAATCCAAAAGTGATTTGTGTAAAGGTTTAGAATAAACACAAGGCACAACCTGAATTAACATGCAACACCTACAAATCACTTAACAACAGTAAGATAAAAAAAAGATCCAACAGATTTGAATTAGAAGACACATCAAATTACTACTTGCAAAGCATAAACAAGAAGTGAGAAAGGAAACTCTATCGTTTTATTGAATGAAGGAGTGAAACTCTTAAAAATATGAGTACAAAACTGCTTACAAGACTCTCTGCATGAACAAGAGAGGAAGAAACAATGATCTTAACTAAGAAAAACTCTAAGTCTTTCTTCAAAATATATCTCTCCAAACCCTAATCTGAGCTCAAGAAGAAAGCCCAAAAACAAGCCTCCAAATTTGCATAATCTTGTGTAATAAAAGTGGAAAACTCACACTTTTGCATGTCCATCTCAAAAACTCCTAAAAATAGGCTTATTTTGCTTTAAAAGCAAAACAAGCATCTTATCTTCATCCCATGTAACTCAATTTCTCCCAAGGAAAATTCAATCACCCAACTTTCATCAAACTGCTAAAAATAGCAAAGGAATAAAAACAATTTATAATGCATTGTTTTATCCTTGCTTTAGAAGATTTGCAGTTCTTTTTAACAAAACAAGGCTTATCCATATCTTGATTTTGCAACTCAAGATTTTTTGAAAAATCTTTGCAAAATTCTTTGGTATCTCTTATCATAATTGATTTTCTCCAAAAAACATAAAAATATTGGATAATATTTATCCTTTGAGTTTTAAAATTGATTTCTATAAAATCAATAAAAAAAAACCTAAGCATCAATATTAATGTTTTATCTTCTAAGGCAAGGCATTTGAAAACAATTAAAAAACCCTAAGGTTTTACACTTTGCAAAACATTCGAATGCCTAACCCTAAAAAATTAAGCAAATGATACTAAATGAATTCTAAGAGAAGGAAAACCTAAGCAAAATTCACTAAGGCATATAGAATACCTTGAAGGTGTTAATTGGCATATCATTTTTTCAAACGAATGTGATAAAAATGTCAAGGTGACTTAGGGAAAAGTGAAACCCTAAAGAAGAAAACTAATGAAATCCCTAACATTTCACATTCATTTGCAAAGGGAAAACTTGAAGAAGTTCTATCTGTGCCACTGCCATGAGTAAAGTTAGGGTTTGAGGAAGTAATGAAGGTCTTCAACATTCTGGAATTTTGGTGGCTCGAATCTCTGATGGCAGTGAAGGTAAGTTAATACTAAGCCATTTTATGGCTTCTCTGTTCCATTCTGAGAATGAATCTTGGCTATAAGGCCGCAACCTATAAACATTTTCTGATATATTCGTATCCCTATGTTTCTCTGTTGTTGTATCTTTATCTGGTCACCATGTGAGAGTTGACCTGGGCATTTTTTGCTTAAATTCTGAAGCTCCATTGTGGGTTCCAATGGCATCATCATAGTGACAAAGGTGAGTGAATGCTTCTCCATTTCCAAGCATTTCCCTCTTAAATATGCTCAGTTCAAGCAAAACTACAAAGAAAAATAAGAGTAATTTGTAGAAAGAATGAATGAGATTGCATCTTTACCATCACAAGCCACAACCTTTGTATTCTTTGTGGTCCATTTCTTTACAAAAAAACTTTGACCCTTGTCTTGTTGCTTGTTTTTGGTATTTTGGTGACAAACCCTAAATGGGTTTAGGCTTCTGAGAACATTCACGGGTCAATAGACCTCTCCAGGCTGTGGCTACTAAACACCATTAACCTTGGTATTTCTTTCTTTTGCACACGCACATGCTTAGAGTTTCTGTGAATAAATTCATCATTTGTTTCATTGTTTCTTGGGTTTGAAACCCTCCATAGCTATGACCCCTTCTCTGTATTTCTGAAACTTTTGAGTGCATTTATTTTAGATGTTTGAGGTTGAAATCTTCATGTTCTCTTTGGAAAAGAAAAAACCCAGATGGGTTTTGAAACTCCCGTAAAGATAGATGATTATGGAAAAAACCCAAATCGTTTAATGAAAGCATATGTTGTATCATTTTTTTCATAGGACAAAAACTTGAAACGCTTGCATAGAAGAACTCCTTTCAATGGTTTTTAACACAACCTAATATAGGTTTATGTAGTTTGTAAAAGTATCACAATTCTGGCTATGGCTCATTGACAAATCATGAAAATTTTATATTGTATCTTCTTGAAATAGAAAGAATAATTCTCCTTTTGCATTTTCATTCTTGCACAAAAATTTAACGTAGAGCTTATCAAAACAGTGAGTCTGCATCTTAATTGATACTCATGTGAAGTCATATAGCAAATTATTGTTTCTAGAACAAAGTATATGAAGAACATTCACCCTTCTGTAAGTCACCATCCTTCACACATAAACACTTTGAAATTTTCAAAACTTGAATTCTCTAGAATGGTGTACCTATATTTTATTTTACCACTTTTGTTATTCATCTTATGCACTTGAACACTGTGGAAATGCAACTCATAGTTACATTTTACCACTGTCATGTAACGATACAATGAACATACTCAAAATTGTATTCCCTCGTATTCTGCATTCAAAAGCCTAATTTGAGAATGCCAATGTTCCTATCCTTGGCACTCTTCATTCTTTTTTATGTCCTCTTAAAATATGGCTACTCCATGCACTTGTTCTCTTCCAAATACATTGATGCATTTACTTCATTTACTGCAACATTTGCATTCAACCATTATGATTCCAGTGGTTTCCTGTAAGTCACTTTAATGCCACTATTATCACTCATTCCATATACTTGAATGTTTTAGAAAAAATGCATTCTCAACTCAGCATTCCAATGAAATAAAGGAAATGAGAACCTAAAGCTCCTCAAGATGCTTCCATTATTTATTAAAGTTCTGTTGATGAGGCATTATGTATGCCTATTCACTATCACCATTTATGAGCATGAACACTTTCTGCATTAGAAAAAATCACCATGAAACAACATGAATAAATATGAGCAAATCACATGGCAGCAAATATGTAACGCCAAATAAGAGCTTTGCACAATAGACACACCAGAATCAAGATTAGAAGCACACACACGTATACAAATACTAAATCTAACATGCAAATTCATACGTTAAGCAACAAAGAACATGGGAAAGTAAAAATGTAATTAAAACTAGAACAATCTCACCGATTTTCAAACGTATTTCCATGAATTATCTCAATTGCCCTTCTCCATTTCGCTTGTATGGTATAATTGCCCTCAGATTTTCAAGTAATTCGTGCAAGTATAGCCTAAGATAGTGATTAGCAAAATATCGAAGATTCAAGACAAAAGTGCTCTCCAAAGTTACAAATTCGCGAGGGAGATTGGAATGAAGAATGACAAATCAATTTATAGAAAATTGATTATTCGAACGACAGGCCAAGATTGAAGGATTAACGGATGGTTGAGATTGACAGATTGGACATGCATTCAGATAACTGATAGAAGTGACATGAGTGATTCGAATTAGAAATAGAATTAAAGATTAAATAAATGATTTAATCTTCAGTTCGGCATTCGAAAACATAAGAAATATATTTGCATGACAAAGATGAAGATTGATTATAACGACTCTCTATTCGAATGCACGCACAACATTTAATTAATTAAATAAGAATATTTAATTAATCCGCATGTACATGCAATTGAGTTAGAAGTGGACGATTGCATGATTAGACGAAGAGATTACTCGAAGACGCCACTCAGACATTAAATCAATAGTTAACTAAATGATTAAAATAGATGTCGAGTTGAGTAAAAGTGAATATTTATATAACTCACATAATTATCTAAAATATAGAAGAATGTGTTAAAATAGAATTAATGAATTAAATAATTCATTTAATTCAAGAGACTCAATATTCGAAGGATAATTAAATAAATAAGATTTATTTAATTAAATGACAAAGGGGATTTTAAATGAATAATTAAATAAATAATGACTTTATTTAATTATAGTTGAAGTGCGATGAAGAATAAATTAAATAAGAATTTATTTAATTTAACTGGAAGAATAAGGTTAATTAGTAAGATAATTAAATAAGAAGCGTTTATTTAATTAATTAGATAGAATAAAGAAAAGTGTGAATTAATTAAATATTTAAGATTATTTAATTAATAGAAGAATTAATAAAAGATGAATTAATTAAATAATTGACATTATTTAATCATGACCATGAAGAATAAGAATTATGCAGAATATGGAAGTCGCAGGCTAATAACCAGATTTCGGTGTCTACATTTGCCCCTCTTTGATACAATGTCGTTTAGGCGTTGTGTCAAAGAAAATCAATGAAAATATGCCCCAGTCAAGCTCCGGATTAGAATAGGTGAAGGTATGCCCCCTCGGGAAAATTGACAAATTTTTGAAATGTTCAGAAAAATTTGAAAATGCGCCCGATTAGTCCAGTAAATAGGCAGAAATGCAATGCAGTTGACGGAATTGGGTTCAGAAACGGGAGGGATGGGTACGGGATGATAGAAAATGGAAGTTTACATGGCCAGAAGGAATGAAATGCCACCTAAGTCTAGGTATATATTGGAATTGGGGTGAAAAACTATTCATTTGCACCCACCTAGCTTAGAGATTTGAAAAGTTTGCTCTGACTTTCAGCGAGGATGTCTCCAGTTCCAGCCACCCATCATCGTGCCTACAGGATCAGGACGTTCCAGAGACCAGCCGGCGCAGACCCCTCGGTATGGACCTAAAACTTGTCTTTTGAAATTTTTTTTATTTGCGCGCTTTTTAAGGTATTTATTGCATTTTAGTTGTGCATCGCATTTTAATTTGCACCGCATTTGTATGCGCGAACGACGCATCTGCTTGCGAAAAGCCGCATTTGCATTTTAATGCCAACCATTTAGGCTTAGTTTAGAAAAATAACCGCATGTGTTTTTTGTGTTACGCATTTGATCATTGTGATACACATTTGAAATGTAGCTATGCATGTGAATTTTATGATACGCATTTGTTTATTCTGATACGCATGTGATTGTTTGAAACGCATATGCATATTTGTAGCCGCATTTGCTTCTTTTGATACGCATTTGAGATTATGCAACGCAAATGTTGATTTTAGCACGCATTTGATAATAATTAACCGCATTTGATTAATAATGACGCACTTGTAATTTGTGGACCGCATCTATGTAAAAGTGACGCATGTGTTTAAAAAATGACGCATTTGCAAAATAACGACGCATTTGCATTTTATGTCAAAACATTCATTTTTCACTAGGGTAGATGATTCAGGCTAACATAAGGCATGGTGTTGCAGGTTGTTCTTGACTCTATCTACACACGTGAGTCGAGACCCACGATGTTTCGATTCAGAGACAGCTTACGGCCGGCCGAGCAACGGATTTTATGGCATTTGGGTTTGTTGCATGTGACCGATATGTCCTAGATTAGGGCAAATCGGGGTTTGCTGATAGCACTTTGCGAGCGGTGGCACTCGGAGACGTCTTCCTTCCACCTTCTGACTGGAGAGGCACGGTGACTTTGGAGGATGTGTATAGGATTTTGAGGCTATCGATTAGAGGGACACGGGTGGTCTATGATACCCAGAGGGGTATAGCCGAGATGTGTAGATATTACCCCCATGCTGATGTTAGACAGCTAGGGGTGGATGATTATGAGATTAGATGGCGAGTATTGGCCCAGAGATATAGACAGTTAGACTGTCTAGTAGCGACACTGATAGGTGGTATTGTACTGCCTGATCGCTGAGGTCATGGATTCGCTGTGGGATGGGGTGAGATGCTAGTGGGCATGCTAGAGTGCCGAGTTGTATATGCTTGGGGTTCGTGTGTGTTAGGGATGCTATACTTCCACCTTCATGACATTGCCTATAGAGAGGCATAGTCGATGAGCTGCGGCACCACGCTCCTGATGGTATGGGCGTGGGAGCATATTGCTATCTTTAGACCACCGGTGACAGTAGATCTAGCTCGTGGAGTGCCATACGCCTTTCAGTATGCGGGAGCCACCACTCAGCACCACATTGGAGACATGGGCTATTATAGACATGCTATAGACCTGATGCAGGAGTTTACATGGAGACCATACCTAGGCTGTGAGGTGTGGTCAGATGAGGGCGAGCATTTGCCATATTGTCGACAGACACAGTATTTAGTGGGACAGACAGTGTCCCATATGCACATCATAGAGCGATAGTTGCCGGATTGGGTTTTGAGACAGTATGGAGAGGTACAGGATGTACCTCGAGGGAGAGCAGAGTTTGCTCGGTCCTCACGAGAGGTCTTGTTGTGGGGGCCAGAGATTCCAGTTGCCACAGCAGAGGCAAATATTGATGGATTATAGGCACAGGCATGGGGATGGAGGGGTGGACTAGCAGATCCAGGGACGACTCCAGCTTATAATCAGTGGTGGGCATTACACAGACCGACTCCTTTGATAGATCCAGGGCAGCCAGCACCAGTAGAGTGGCGTGTTAGAGGTCCCAGAGGCAGACGGGGCAGAGGAGGTGGTCGAGGAGGTAGAGGAGGCCGAGGGGATGGTGGGGATGATGGCAGAGGTGGCTGACATGGAGGCAGGAGAGGGAGACGTGGTCGACGGGGACGAGGAGCAGCCTTGTCACTGATATGAGAGGAGAGGGGAGGAGAGGAGGATCTAGCCATGCTAGATGTGGCCAGGGGTGGTGAGGAGGAGCAGCCAGCTGAGGCAGTTATCCCAGACATCCCTGACATCCCAGCAGAGGCAGAGGTAGGTGCCGAGGAGGTAGTTGCAGAGGAGGCCGTGGGAGAGGAGGCAGAGATTGATGCCCTTGGATTGCTAGGTGCCTACCAGGAGGATGATGAGGAGGAGGATGATCACGAGAGAGAGATCAGGGATCAGATCCTGGAGGAGATGGACGAGGAGGAGGATGGGCGAGATAGGGTCCGTCAGGATGATACAGAGGCAGAGGTGCCTGACACTGATATATTACGAGCCCAGGTTGCCTCCTTGGAGGAGCAGATGAGGGTATTGATGGCAGAGAGAGATGCTTACAGGGTGGAGAGAGACAGAGCCTTGTTGGAGAGGGATCAGGCTGTAGCCCGGTGGCAGGAGACTGAGCAGAGATTCACAGAGCTTAGGTCATTATGTATAGGACCATCAGCAGCATTTGCCAGAGAGTTGGTCAGAGCCGGCGAGAGGGAGAGATACTACCGAGACTTGTATGAGGCAGAGGTTCCCTTAGAGAGATGGGCTCCTAGCTTTTCAGCGGCACATAATAGTAGGTCTCAGACTAGGACTCACACATGGACAGTGAGCACAGAGGGAGTGGATCAACCATGTAGAGCAGGGCCATATGACAGACCTCCCACAACTCCGAGATCAGCAGGTTCCCAGCATCAGTCTCCTACACACTCCCGACATGATGGCAGTGGCAGTTCAGGATAGAGATATAGTTTTGAGGTCCATTTGAGATATTGTATTTTGATCCGATAGCCTGCGGGCTTCCATGTATTTATGATACATTATGACATTGTGATGTGACACATATGAGCGATATGTATATATGATTTTGGCAGTGATTCTTATGATATGCATTGTCTATTTATTGATTATGCAGTCTTGATTTATACATGTGATGTTTATATGAGATGCCTATGTGATGGATGGTTGTATGTACTTTATGTTGTTTATGCAACTAATGCGATAAATTTGATTCTATATGACATATGATTCTATATGATTATGAGA
Organism: Sequoia sempervirens; assembly: GCA_007258455.2. Classification (NCBI taxonomy): domain Eukaryota; kingdom Viridiplantae; phylum Streptophyta; class Pinopsida; order Cupressales; family Cupressaceae; genus Sequoia; species Sequoia sempervirens. Next base: position 463,814,911 of record VDFB02193867.1, read on the forward strand.
TGCAATGTGATGCTATATGTATAATGACATGTGATGCTATACAAATGTAATATGATGTATGTATTTACAGTTTATTACTTATGATATGCAATGTTAAATGATGATTATCGTCTATTATGCCATGATAATCTAAATGTGACATATGCCTACATATATGTATGCTTCTAACATGTATGTTGATGCAGGATGATGTATACCATTTTGTGTCATAGGACTTCGTCATAATGGAAGAAAGAAGAATTGTTAATGCGGAATGGAAGATTGACAAAGAATGAAAAGACAGAAGATAAATGTTATTGTTAGGAATCTTCGATATTTTACCATATCACAAAAGGTATTGCACTTTATCATCATTGGGTGGGACTAATACAAATGGAGACAAACACCAGGATATTACATAAATCAAGGTGTGCAAGGTCATCCACTTGCTAATAACAGACAGTCGCAGACAAGGATTGTCGTTAACTCATACTAAGGGCACACATTGCCCCATTCTTTTTGTCAGGACAAACCACAGACAGCAAATGAAAGAAAAGACGGGTCATGATATGTCATTGCTCCTCTAAATCCTTCATGGGACATCCTTGAGGAAACTAGTAACATGACTCAAAATCAAATTGAAAAGACAGTCAACAGACAGTAGTCAAAGAAAATAGAATTCTGATACGTCGTTGCTTCTCTAAATCCTTCATGGGACATCATTGAGAAAGCTAGTAACATGAATCCTAGTCATCAATTCAAGATAAATGATAAGATAAAAAAACCATAAAGTCAATAAGCCAATGAAAATATTTGCCAAAACATGATTTGTTTGTTTGATTTGTTTGATTGATAGAGCCTGATTGCAAGAGATACACATACCGGATAAGAGTGTGAGTCTGGTTTCGATGTTATGACTATCTGTATAAGGCATGACAAAGCCTAGTTTCAGAAAGACATGTATCATATAAGAGGTTGAGTCAGATGCCGTTGATGTGATAACCTGTGTAAGGCTATGTTTGATTGTTTTGACCTTGTCGATTATGCAGGAAGGACGCATCCTGAATAAGACATAGGTTGATTGTTTTGATAATGTCTGTTTCCAAGAAGGACACATCCTGTAGCAAACGGTTGGTTGATCTGTTTGAATTGTTTTGTTTGGCAAGTTGTTTGATTTGACTTAGAGACATTGCTGACTTGTTCACCAGAGTAATGCATGACTTGATATGATATACAGACAATTGACTGTGTGTGACGACAAACCCTAAAGGACTGACCTAGTGTGGCCTCGGGGGCTCATCGTGTGATGTGCCTTGCCTACGTTGTACACGCAGAGACCTCGTAGTTCGACTTGACTGCGACCGACAAGACTGACTACAAATAAAAGACGTGTGTGAAAGTGAATGTGACGAACTCTAATGGACTGACCTAGTGTGGCCTCGGGGGCTCATCGTGTGATGGCCTTGCCTATGTTCTACACGTAGAGACCTCGTAGTTCGACACTACTAATGACCTTGTTATATAGACATATGGATTGACGCATGACTTTGTACATACAAACCTAAACGGACTGACCTAATGCCTCGGGGGCACATCGGCAGATGGCCTTGCCTATGTCCAGTCGCAGAGGCAACGTAGTTTGACAAATGACAAAGACTGACAAGTGCGACTGACTCTGACTCTGTTTTTATATTTTTGAAATGTTTTGATTTTTTTGTATTTTTGAAGTTTTATGATGTTTTTGTGTTTTCTCAGGTCATTTTGCGATGTTTATGGATTTTCCATGGTTTTACGTCTTCAACATAACCAATGTAAGAACCAATATGACACATGTCAAGTGTTTGCCCCCAGTCAAGTATAAGACCAACTGACTATGACTAGGGTAAAATGGAGGATATGAAATACAATCGATGTCAATCGTTCCAAGTTATGGGAAAGACTACCACTTATTATGAATGGTATATACAAATGATGGACATGAAAATAAGGGATATGTACAGGGATAGTCAGTATGTACAGGGATAAGGACTATGTACAGGAATAAGGACTATGTACAGGGAAGTGGGCTATATACACGGTAAAGGCTATGTACAGGGAAGTGGGCTATATACAAGATAGATTAGAATAATAGTAGACAAAGGAGCAGGGTTGAGTACACATGGCGCCTGTTTTCCAAGTTTTCACCATGTTACCTATCCAAAGCGCCACCGAAGTGGTTTTCACCATTGGACGATTGATTTATCTTTACTATTTTCCATATTAACTAATTTTTTTGGTGTTACCAAGATGCCTGTTTACCAGGTTTTCCCCTTGATAACGATTTTTTTATTTTCTGATTTTTTTGTATTTTTGCTAAATAAGACAAAGGCTCCCAGAAGCTATGCGTAGAACTTCTTCAGATGCATACTATTGATTGGTGAGGATAATGGTTCGCCTTCAGGAGTAGAGAGTTGATACGCTCCTGATCCAAAAGCTTCTGTAACAACATAAGGTCCCAACCAATTAGGTTCAAACTTTCCTGGTTTGTCTCTTTCTGCTTGATTCTTTGGGTTCTCCATTAAAACCAGGTCACCAATGTCAAAATTTCTGTTTAAAACCCTCCTGTTATAGCTACGACGAAGGCGGTTCTGATATGCTTGGAGATGGTCCAGTGCCTTCTGTCTATGCTCATCTAGGAATTCTAACTCATGGAGTCTCGACACTCGGTACTCTTCATCGTCAATGTGGCCCTTCAGTGATACCCTTAGGGATGGAATCTCGACCTCAATAGGCAAAATGGCTTTAGATCCAAAGACAAGTGAGTATGGGGTAGCACCAGTGGGAGTACGGATACTTGTACGATAAGCCCATAAGGCAGGGTTAAGCTGTAAATGCCAGTCACGACCAGCATCATTGACAGTCTTCTTGAGGATTCTAATGATGGTCTTGTTAGACGCCTCCGCTTGGCCGTTACCTTGTGGGTAGTATGGAGTAGAGAAGTGATGTTGAATATGAAATTGATCACACAAGTGACAGACTTCTTGGTTCTTAAATGGGCGGCCATTGTCAGTGATTATAGATTGAGGGACACCATACCGACAGATGATATAGTTTAAGATAAATCTAGAAATCTGTGTGCCGGTAATGTATGTCATAGGAATGGCTTCAATCCACTTCGTAAAGTACTCAGTGGTAGTGATAATGAACTTGTGTCCATTAGATGAGGTGGGGTGGATCTTACCTATGAGGTCGAGTCCCCATTGGGCAAAAGGCCATGGTGACGTGATAGGACGGAGCTCCTATGCTGGGGCATGTATCAAATCTCCATGAACTTGGCATTGGCGACATTTTGTTACAAAGACATATGAGTCTTTTTCCATAGTAGGCCAATAATAACCCAGTCTCATAATCTTTTTAGCTAAGGTAGGACCGCTAGAATGGGAACCACATATACCCTCATGCACCCCACGCAAGGTTGCTTGTGCTTCAGTAGAATCAAGACATCTCAGTAGGGTATTATCTAAAGCGCGTCTATATAGGGTGTCTCCGACGATGGTATATTTGGCTGACTTGTGAAGGAATGTCCTACGTTGGTTATTGGATAGGCCAATGGGGATGACTTCGGCATGAAGGTAATCATAGATTTCTTTGTACCATGGGGAATCAGGACCAACAATGTCACACACCATTTCAGAATCTAGGATATCATAGGCAGGGACCAAAAGCTGTTCGACCAAGAACTCAAACTTAGGCACGTTGTTAGGAATGTCAAGGAGTGAGGCAATTGTAGCCATAGCGTCTGCTGCTTTGTTTAAAACATGAGGTATCTGATGAAACTTGACTTTGTCAAAGTACTCTTTAAAACTATCAGCCATGCGCTTGTACGGAGCAAGCTTTTCATCCTTAGTCTCATAATCATCATTTACCTGTCTTATTACAAGTTGAGAATCACCATATACCTGTAGGTTCTTGATTTTCCACTTGACTGCCATGCGTAAACCTGTCACTAAAGCTTCATATTCGGCCATGTTGTTAGTGCATGGAAATGCAATCCTGAATGATTTAGGGATGGAATCACCCTGTGGTGTGATAAACAATATCCCAGCCCCTGAACCATGATTTGTATGATTTGTATTTAAGCGGAGTCATTACATTGCAAGCAATGCTCTCCCTAGTGATGAATGGAGTTCTTTGTGATATATAAAAAAGCAGCCTTCCTTCAACGAGGTGGCATTAAGGCAGTGGGTATGTAAATATTCTTTAATGGGTTAGAAAAAGCCTCTTCACATTTAGCTGTCCATGCAAAAGGTACCCCTTTCTTAAGTAGATGTTGAAAAGGGTGTGTCTTGTCTGCTAGTTGCACTATTAATCTTCTGATAGATTGCAACCTTCCCTGTAATGTCCTTAGTTGATTGTTGGGTGGTGGCATGTTACATATTTCCTAACTTTTACTGCCATTTTGGATCTGCTTCAATGCCTCATCTAGAAATGATATAACCTAACAGCTTTCGACTTGACTCAGCACATTTCTTTGGACGAGTCTCACATTATGCGATCTCTAGCCTCTGAAATACCTTGTCTAAAACCTATAAATGTTGTGCCCGCTTGTCTTGGATTTTGCAACGCAGGTCGGCTTGACATAATCCTCCAACACAAGTGTGTACTAAATCATGAAGATAGTGGTCATGGCGTTGATGAATTAAGCTCATTCTTGAGTCCAAGGGCATAACATTCCGACAATACATTCCCCAAGGACAAGTGAAGGCTCTCTCTTAGGTTGATCTTAGGTGGCTGATATTACGATGTGGTTATATCACGAGAATCCATCCATAGGGACATCATCTGTGTCATGTCAACTATCATGTCTATATATTAGGAAAGGGAAGTCTAGGACAAGCTTTTGTTGATATCTATAAAATCGGTGTGAATCTTGAATTCCCATTTGGTTTGATACTTGGTACAAGATTGGAAATCCGATACGCATAGTCAATATAGTGCGATGGCCAGCGTCTAGGGGTTTCTTGAGTTACGCGCTTGACTAATAAACATTTGTGGATGCATTTTTCTCAACTTACGCTTCTTGGGGACACTTATCGGTTGTAAGGCAAGTGATGTAGAACAGTTAGGATCCAACCCGGGCATGTCGGCATATGACCAAGCAAAATTAATCTATCTTTGTTCAAAGAAGTTGTGGAACTCTAATTTCTCTTGTGTTGTCAGTGACACTGCTAAATAAATCAATCGAGGATTCTCTTTTGTGCCTATGTTGACTTCTACTGATTCTTCCACGAGCATGGGTGAATTTTCCTGTGCAATGGGGAGAATGTTCAAACCTCCATCCTTAGGCGCCTCAGAGAGGTTTTCACCTTCGGATGCATCCTTTCTTTTTACTTTTTCATGGTCTAGAGGTGCCTTGCGGTTTTCACCTAGAGACTCATCCTTTTTATCTTGTTTATTCTTTTTCTCATTTTTGCGACTGGAGGGTTGAACAGATTCCCCAAAATATGCTTTATTGTCCAAGTCAATGGTAAAACCAGCTTTATGATCCCCATTAGGTATGCCTTCACGTAATCCCAGGAACTCAACAATCGCTTCATCGTTCTCAAAAGTATCTAAAACGGGTGTATCTTGTTGATCCCAATCTATGAGTTGGGGATAAACTAAAGGCATGTCATCGTCAGAGTTATCAAAGTCTAATGGAGTCAATGTAAAAATTGAATTATTCATGTGGTCACAAAAGTCTTGTACCAAGTCCTTTTTTCTCTTGGGTTTGGGTCTAGGTGGATAAATAGGTGGGCCTAATGCCAAGGTTTGACAATCAGAAAGAGGTGGCTCAGGTTGCCAAGAGGTAGGATCAAGTGATTCCCAATAGTAGTGTTTAAACCACTCCTCTTTTTTCATTTTCTTTGGTGGACAGGAATTTAAAGGATTTGGTGAGGAACTTAACAGCAAGTCAAGTTCTCCAAATAACTTGTCAAGGTCCATGGAAGAAGTAGAGGATAAGGAATCCCACTCATAATCATTAGAGTCAGGAGAGTTACAACGATTTTGGTCTGCTGGTTTGTGAGATGTCTTAATGTCTTCTGAAGCACGTACTTCCTCAAGTAAGGGTAATGGAGTACTAGGAACGCCAATCTGAATCGGTTGAAACCCTAGCCCTACTCCTTTTGGCCACTGAGAAACAAATATTGGTTCAATTCTACCATCTTGGTTTAAGCCTAAACCACTGTGTCCATCATATCCTTTGCTTTGCATGATTTTGAAACCCTTTCCGTATAGTCTGGTAGGAATATGAGCAAGTAAAAGGGGTTCTTGATTATCTTCCTTATAGAGCCAAGAAGTAACATCTTCTGTATCTACAACCTCTTTGCTTAATTCACCCCATTTAGTGAAAGTTGTTGTGGGGGGAACATGTATAGTGATTATAGACTGTCCCCTACCTGTTGTAGGCAAACCATATGACTTAGGAGGGACCAAGTGGCTAACACAATAGGAAGTCTTCATATAATACTCTCCACAACCCTTGTCTTGGATCTCAACCCTAGGAGTAGTGGGAAGTGAAGGTGCAATAGATGTTCGAGTGAGCGTGGACGGGTCAACATAAGAAGATGGATTAGACGATGAGGCCTCTTGGTCGACTGGCACTTGACATTGAGGGATGTCCTTTAGGTTAGTGCAATACTGAAAAGGATCAGGATCACCATCGATAGTTATTTCGGTGCCATTGTAAGGGAATTTAAGGCACTGATGATATGTGGAAGGGACTGCCTTCATGGCATGAATCCATGGTCTACCTAGCAAAAGGTTATAAGGGAGGGTGAGATCCAAGACCTTGAACTTTGTCTCCATTACCGCAGGACCAATTCTGATAGGAAGTGTTACCACCCCCTTTGATTTTCTTTCTTCATCATCATAAGCCTTAATGACAATACTCTTGGTGGTGTCTACGCATGCTTCTAGAAATACCTAATATGCAGTTTAAAGATGCGCATAGATTTAACCACTCCTCGAATCTAAAACTTCGTCTAACTTTGGTGTCATCAACAAGGACTTCTAGATGTAAAGGGTCATTGTGGTTGTCTTACTCATTAGCATAGTCTTGTTGAGCATTGGCATGATGATTATTGGTCAAATGCGCATCTCACGGGAAAGCTTGTTGACATCAAAGGTCATTTAGGGACCGTGGTGCAATAAACACTGCTCGAGGATGAAGGCGATGCTCGGGGGAGATACGCAACAATTCCAAGATTGAAATTTGGGTTGGGGTCTTCCCCAACTGGTCAAGTAGGTTATATTGTAACTTGGAAGGTTGTGGTGCTTGCTGTGATGGAGGGCCTTGGATAACAAACTTAGTACGACGAGTATTGACCGCACATTCCGGATTAGCCTTGATAGTAATGGTATTGATGTTGTCATTGGCGGCGCGAAGGCAATGAATGATTTTGCCACTATCATAGTCATGTTTTATATTTGCATAATTGGCTGACATATTGGTCTTAGTACTCGAACTGGGGACAGTTCCTTTCCCATGGTCATGTAGTGGGTCTGAAAAGACTTGATGATCAGTGTTCGATGTCTTTTGTTTTTGTCCACTAACTTCAATGATTCTCTTGTCAACAAGATCCTGTATGATGTTCTTCAGTTGTCGACAGTTTTGTAGGTTATGTCCCTTAGTCCTATGATAATCACAAAAAGCGTTGTCATCCCACCAAGTTGGTTTAAACTGTCCTGGATCGTATTGTCTTGGTTCCTGCAGTTGTATGAGGTTGTGTTGTAACAGCTGTTTGAACACCGACTCAATGGGTTCCCCTAAGGGAGTGAACTCACGTTTCTGGAATCTCCTTGGTGGTGGACGCTGAGTGTTTGAGACCATGTTGGGAGGTTGATTGACAGCATTAAGTGTGTTAGCAAAAGTATGAGGTCCTTGTAATGTGAGGAGGGGTCTTGCTTGTAATGTTTTAGCATCCACCACCCCATCATTGGTGACATTTTTGTTGCGAGACCAGAATCTGTTTCTGTCGGTGGGGGCATTTTGTATGACCGTGTTTTGATTGGGTGTTGTCATCTTGAGTTCACCCTTTTCAATGAGATCCTTCTCTATTATCACCCCCTTTTCCACTAGTTTTGAAAAAGATATGCAGCAATGTACCCTTAAGTTACTCCTGAGTTTTGGATGAAGGTTTTCTTGAAACATTGTAACTTTTTGTTTTTTAGGTATCTCGATAGGACATCTACTAGCAATTGTTCTCCATCTCTGGAAGAAAGTAATGAATGTTTCACCTTCGTCTTGTGTGGTGTGGCACAAGGTTGCTATGTTTATCTCATGGTCAATGTGGAAGGAGAATTGCTCTACAAATTTCTTGACTAGCTCTCCCCATGATCTAATGCCAGAATCTAGACCCGAAAATCATTCTAATGCAACCCCTACAAGACTTTGTGGAAATAGCCTCATAAGGTACGTTGGGTCGTAAGCGACATCAATGCATATGGTAGAAAATTCCCTGATATGTTCCACTGGATTGTGTTTGCCATTGTACTTAGGAAGACTTGGTATGACATATCCGTGAGGGAAAGGTGTCATGTATAATGATCTATCAAAAGGGAATGGGCATATGTCCTTTGGTGAAAATGATTTCTTAGTTGACACTGACATGTTATCCATTTGCGTTTGTAATGCCTGCATTTGTGTTTGTAGGACGTCAACTTGAGTCAAAGATGTGCTAGAAGGATTATGCGGATCCATGTATGTATTCTGAAATCCAGAGTCTCGTGATGGGTTTTGATTGAACGTTGGCATCTGAGGTGGATTTGGATTCAGAATGTTGGTAAATGTATTTTGGTTTGGAATCGACATAGATTGATGTTGTCCTGGATTCTGTGTAAATGGATTTTGAGTACCACTCTGTACAAAGGGATTCTGATTCGGAACCGATGTGAAATAGTTTTGGCCTGGAATCTGGGTAGACAGATTCTGACTACCAATCTGTGAAAAGGGGTTCTGATTCAGAACCAATGTAAATTGGTTTTGACTGCTAGTTTGGAAAGGTGGATTTTGATTGCCATATTGGAAGGAGGGAATGCCCCCTGTTTGTGTAATCCTCGGTATAGTACTAGTGACCTGAGCACTAGGTATGGCAATCGACTGTGGCAAGGTACCTATAATGCTAGCAGTAGGTGTGGTTGTTGATTGCACACTTGTGACACCGACATAAGATGTATGGGCTGATGTTTTAGGTCTTTTACTCCCGCTAAGAGGACCGAAGGGAATAGATGATGAAGCCCCTGTAGTGAAACTAAATCCCGATGTCATAGTAGGTGTACCAAATGGGGACGTATGGACTGTCGTACTCTGTGTAGACGTGCTAGATGGCATAGTCGTGCTGACTTGAGGTATAGTAGTACTAGCAGTCATGGTATTTGTCCCTTGTGTAGGTTGAGTTTGTAAGGTACTAATATCAAATCTTGGAGGTAAGGTAGCACCTTCAGCTAGCAATTTTCCTAAGAACCGTTGATGATCATTTGCTAGGTACTCATCTACAAAAGAGGCAAACTCAGGGTCCTGTGCGGCAGCCTCTATGTCTTCTGTTGTAACATGTCCTTGTGTGTTTCTAGTGGTAAATTTGTCTAATAGAGTCTTATGAGGTCTTGAAGAAAATGGGTTGATGAAATCGCTTGGGTTCGACATGTTTTCTCTCTCTCTTCTCTTAGAACTAGTTTAACCATGTAAGACAAGCTCAATATGCGGGAAATGCAAAACTATATCTAGAAACTGTATGACTCTATTCTATGTTTTTGGGATTTTCTTATGCAAAATAAGGGATGTCCTATGATGATACTAGTCTAGACTCTAAAGGTGCAAGAAGTCTAAGTGAGACCCTAAAATGATCAATTCTATATACCCAAGGTGAAGGGACCAACTACCTAAAGTCAAACCAAAGTGTCAATTTAGATAAGTCAAGGAACCAATGTAGGACAAAGATCAAAGACAAGTTGAGTTTCCTAACTAGACTGATGAGCTAGGATGACTCTCTGTAGGACAAATTATAAGATGATAAGACTAGGTTCAATGACAGATTTTGTTGACACTATGACCTTTCCAGAGTATAGATGGTGGACTACTCCTAAAGTTTGTAAAAGTGACCTCTCTAAAAGTCTAATGCAAGGTGATATGTACCCTATGATGAAGCCAAACTCTAACTAAAGACAACTATGGTAATGACTAAATGAACCTAAAGGATGCAAAATTGAGCAAATCATTTTAGGTTTCTGTTTTCGAAGACTGTTTGTATGAAGACCACTGAAACTGGTATAACCCTACTAACTGGACAGTGACAGTGAATTTTGGTTTTTTTGGTAATCAGACAAATGCGTTTCAAATTTAACAGTTGCGGTTCAAACTGACAGATGTGACTCAAAATTACCAGATGCGACTCAAGCTAACAGATGCGACTCAGAATATAACGCATGCGGTGTTTCTAAAACAAATGCGAGTCAAACTGACATGCGTGCTTCAGAAATTTTAGATGCGGCTCAAAACAACCAGATGCGACCTATATAAATCAGATGCGAGCCAAACTGACAGATGCGACTCAAAACTTACAGATGCGACTCAAAATTTATAGATGCGACTCAAAATTAATAGATGCGACTCTAAAAATCATATGCGTGTTTCTTGTGAACAATTATGACTCTCTGTGAATTTTCAATGACATGAAATTTAAACTGACCCGGTTTTCTATGATCAAATTCTGACAATCAAAGACAATCGTAAGAAAAAGTGTTTTCAGTTTCGATTTTGGACTCAAAGATCGTTTAAAGTGATAACAGACAAGCACATCCTAATAGGCCAAAGGCCTAGGGTTTGTATACTTGGTATAGCCCACCAGTTATACCCCGGATTGGTGATGAACACCTTTCCTTCTCGAGAGCAGATAGCTTAGGAATTTGGTGGAATTGGCTCCCCTCCACGGCTCATTAACGTCTTTCGAGCACACCAATTCCGAATTCATTGGGTAATGACATCCCAAGAACCGCTATCTCTACTCAAGGGGATCAGTAGTGAGTAATCTTCGGGCATGATACTGTACCCTGCACTAATACCAAGCAACGGCCACAAATAGGTTGGTCTCTACAACAAAGGGTATTTAATTCGGGCATTCCGTTCGTGGGGTGTGATCCATACGGTCGCGAGTCCCCTTTCGGATCCATCTCGTCGGAACCACACTCGTGATTCTTGGGTTTCCCCAAGAACCCACTATCTGGTTGGAAGTCCCTCGAGTTGAGGGTGCTACCGGTGAGTCGTCCAGGGTGAGTACTTTTCCCACGAGCAACAGGGTTCTAGAGTTGGTTAGTTTCACACCCAGGATCACACGGATCGCGGGAGGATACTTCGATATACCAAATCGTAAGGGTAACCAGACTTGTGCTTTCACACCAAATGTAGACACTTGTTAATTTTAACCAAATGAAAGATTTGCTATGCTACCAAACAATCTGTTTCAAAATTTAACTAGGGTCTTGACAAGCGTCCTGAGAAGATATCATTAGTAATTTTCAATTTTGTCTTCGCCAATCATCCTGCAAAAGCTTGTTAACTCCAAAAGGCCACACGCTGAAAATCAAATATCAGTAACACGAAAATCAATTGAAAATTCCAGATTGCCGAAAGCAGAAATAAAATTTTACTAGTCAATTGCGTCGTTTTGTTACCAGTCAGATGCGTCGTTCATTTTTCAGTTGCGGCTCGGGATATCACTTGCGATTCAAGAATTTCCAGATGCATCGTTTCTCTGTCAGATGCGGTTCATAAACTCAATTGCGGTTCAAAAACTTCACATGCGGTTCCGGAAAATCAATTGTGGTGCAGAAACTTCACATGCGGTTTAGAAAATCAGTTGCGGTGCAGAAACTTCACATGCGGTTCGGAAAATCAGTTGCGGTGCAGAAACTTCACATGCATCGTTCCGTACGAAAAATCTACAAAATCAAAAATTAAAAGATCTACGGATTCACGAAGATGGTGTCTTCACGTCGGGTTCACCAAAATGTAACACCAAATAAGAGCTTTGCACAATAGACACACCAGAATCAAGATTAGAAGCACACACACGTATACAAATACTAAATCTAACATGCAAATTCATACGTTAAGCAACAAAGAACATGGGAAAGTAAAAACGTAATTAAAACTAGAACAATCTCACTGATTTTCAAACGTATTTCCATGAATTATCTCGATTTCCCTTCTCCATTTCGCTTGTATGGTATAATTGCCCTCAGATTTTCAAGTAATTCGTGCAAGTATAGCCTAAGATAGTGATTAGCAAAATATCGAAGATTCAAGACAAAAGTGCTCTCCAAAGTTACAAATTCGCGAGAGAGATTGGAATGAAGAATGACAAATCAATTTATAGAAAATTGATTATTCGAACGACAGGCCAAGATTGAAGGATTAACGGATGGTTGAGATTGACAGATTGGACATGCATTCAGATAACTGATAGAAGTGACATGAGTGATTCGAATTAGAAATAGAATTAAAGATTAAATAAATGATTTAATCTTCAGTTCGGCATTCAAAAACATAAGAAATATCTTTGCATGACAAAGATGAAGATTGATTATAACGACTCTCTGTTCGAATGCACACACAACATTTAATTAATTAAATAAGAATATTTAATTAATCCGCATGTACATGCAATTGAGTTAGAAGTGGACAATTGCATGATTAGATGAAGAGATTACTCGAAGACGCCACTCAGACATTAAATCAATAGTTAACTGAACGATTAAAATAGATGTCAAGTTGAGTAAAAGTGAATATTTAGATAACTCACATAATTATCTAAAATATAGAAGAATGTGTTAAAATAGAATTAATGAATTAAATAATTCATTTAATTCAAGAGACTCAATATTCGAAGGATAATTAAATAAATAAGATTTATTTAATTGAATGACAAAGGGGATTTTAAATGAATAATTAAATAAATAATGACTTTATTTAATTATAGTTGAAGTGCGATGAAGAATAAATTAAATAAGAATTTATTTAATTTAATCGGAAGAATAAGGTTAATTAGTAAGATAATTAAATAAGAAGCGTTTATTTAATTAATTAGATAGAATAAAGAAAAGTGTGAATTAATTAAATATTTAAGATTATTTAATTAATAGAAGAATTAATAAAAGATGAATTAATTAAATAATTGACATTATTTAATCATGACCATGAAGAATAAGAATTATGCAGAATATGGAAGTCGCAGGCTAATAACCAAATTTCGGTGTCTACAAAAGATACAATCAATTTGATAGTATTAAAACTTTTCAGTATGGAAATTGATGCATCTCATTTGATTCTGTATTTGAATTGAGCTCATTGTTCACTTTGTAATTTTTACTTCGTTGTTATTAGATTTGATTGTTATTAGTGAACAATGTTCTTGATTGTTTTGATGGCTTAAATCTATTTCACTCCTTCCTTATTGGCTCCTACGAGCATAACAACTATATTTCCTTACTTAGCCCCATTTGTATGTTGAGGGGTAGCATGCCGAGCTCTACCCTTATGGGAGCCCCTTTTACTGCACATGCTTTTATGTCTTCATGAAATGATCAACTACATGACTTTTCCTATACCTGCATAGGAAACAAACAATGTTAGCATAAAATAATGAAGTTTAAATGGTTCCATGATGTGACATTTATTTTTAGGCTCTTATTACTGCACTCCTCATTTTTAGCTGATTCCATGCATTTCAAGGAATGAATTATATCTTTGTTGGTAGCTCTGCATGTAGTATAACTCATATCCGAAGCTCTAACAAGACTTTCCCAGTCTTATGTAGGTATTCTCAGAATCAAAAGTAGGACGGAGCAAGCTGCAAGCACATCAAATGAATATCAAGACACAGGCAATGTTGGATATGTCTTATGTTATTTGCTCCCTTTTTTTTCCATCTTTAGTTGTAGAATTCATTTCTTGCAATGGATGGTTTTAGCTATCTCCACGACTTGTGTGGATCTTTTAATTTCTTCTTTCATTTCTATTATGAAATAAATTCATCAAAAATGCAAATTTGTACAATCATTTGTATTTGCAAACAAATGAAATACTGTAAGATGAATAAGTATTATGAAATAAATGAAAGCAATTGTTATGCTTTATCATTTGTGTATTCTGTTCTGTATGTCATTTATGTTGGAAAGCATTGAGTAATAACTCTAAAACTCTTTTCACCGAAACAATTGCATAACTGGAACTCCATAAATCTGATACAAGCAACAATTTAAACACATGTAGAAATTAACAAAACTTTCACTTTGAGATAAATTCAACTAATTAGCTTTGGCAATTGAGCTATAGTGAAAATTGGTAACAAAAACATGTAATAATATGCAAGCCACAAATATATATGAGACACAATTATGTGGGAAACCCTTTTGAGAAAAAAACCTTTAACAAGGAATAATCACAATTATATTAGTTGGTGTAGACCATCCAATATGATTAGTATCTTTCACATACTATCTCAATTCACAAACAAAAGCATATAACCTTACCCAAGTATTCCACACCTTCAAGCTGTAGAGACTGAAAAATGTCCTGGATGATATCATACACTCAAAACTGGTTTACTAACATCAATTATTCTTTAAACCCATCCTCTTTTTGCTTAATTAATTGCATCATTTTCGTCCATTAGCCTAATTCATCAAAATTAGGTTAATTCATTCCCCTTCATGCTAATATTTCATCTCATTAAATTAAATAAATCAAAGTATTTAATTTAATCTCCTAAGTCATCATATTTAATTAAATAACCCTAAGATATTTAATAAAATATCATTTCATCCTCCCCCATTCATTAAATTATTTAGTTTAATGAATATCACTTTAATTCTTCAAATCCCCTAATTACATGATTAAACCTTGTTTAATTAACAATTAAACTAATTTTCCTCCAAAAGGGGAATATTCCTTATCCCTTTTTCACAATTAAAACTTTCTTTTAATTTGCAAAATATCTTGTATCCCCACCCAAATCCCTCCTTATTGATAAAAAAAATCAAACAAACATGTTAATTACTTATTTAAATGCATTTTTTTGTTTGAGTTAAATTATATTTTTTAATATTCCATAGAATATTCTCTCCTCCAATCATCTCACTTGGCTTCTTGAGCAAGCTAAACATTTAATGTTTTGAACAAGTCACCTGGTGACTTGTATGTGCAGGTCAAAAGTGTGTTTGTTTGGAGAAAATGAGAGCCCTTGATTCAAGCCCATCATGCATTCTCATCCATTGATGAGAATCCATGATCCATGCCTCTTATTTCATCCATCCTAAACTGTTGATTAAGCTTTTCAATCTCAACCCTTCATTTTTCATTTGCTCTCCTATAAATAGAACACTATTTGAAGATAAATGGATCCATCACTCAGAGAAAACTTATGCTGTTGAAATTTATATGCACTCATACTCACACTTTACTCACTTTTAGCTTATCTTAGTTCATTTTAGTTGCATAATAGCTTAAAACATCCATTAATGGCTTCCATGCATCCATCTTAGTTTGTATATGAATTAGGGTTTCCATATTTTAGCTTAGAATTAGCTTAGATTAGCTTAGAAATTGCATAATTAGATCAATTTTAGCATATAATCATGTTAATTTAGTTTGCAGAGGCAAGTTTTCTTTTGTGCACCATTTCATTCCCTTATTTTCCACACATTACCTCTGAAGGAAGCAAGTATTTTTCTATGTTGGCATGAATTTCTATTGTTGTGATTTATTTATTTATTTTTTCTTTTTTTTGGCATTCAAGCCCATATCTTGTACATCAACGACTCTGTCTGGGGATGATTCATTGTTTTTTGGTTGCTAGTGAAAGGAATTTAAAGGTAACAACTCATGATTTGAAGCCCTAGTGGTAGAGAGAGAAGGCTCAATTCTTGCCTAGGCATTGGAGTTATCTGTATTTTGAGGGCACAATTTCATTATGCAAAAGGAGATTGAATGTGTAGTGTCAAAATTTGTAGTTGCAAATTCTTATCTTTGTGGTGTTCAATATTTGGAGCAAGACAAAAATAATTTTTTTGAAGGAATCTCTCTAGTGGCCATGATTTTTTGAAGCATCTTTTCATTTGTAGGCTCCCTTGATTTTTCCTGCATTTGATTGGCTGTTGGATGTGCAATAATTTTATTCAAACTTTATATTTTATAAAGTTTTCCCTATATATTTAGGGTTCAAGTTGTTGTGCATCTGGAGAGTGTGTGGGCCCAAGTTATTTTTTCAAGGTATCTTTGGGAAGCATTATCCCACATTGACGATGCACAAAGTAGTTTTTTTCCCTCATATAGCATTGCAGTGTCTTTCATTAGTGTGAGCAAGTCTCATAGGAGGTTATCTTGCTATTTGGAGTTTGCTTGGTCTTTAACACCAATTTTTTTGCCTCTTCTCAAGGATGTGGTCACATGGACAACCAAAATGGAGCCCTTAGGTGCTTGCTGGTGCTTTCAAAGTGCCTTTATAGGCCTTTTTTTCATTTTTACATATCTTTTGCAAATGGAGACCATTTTTCACAAACCATATATCAACGAAAAGGTATTTTCGTCACCTTTGCAGTGGTTGAGGAATTTCTCTCATATTTTTTTGTTTGGTGGTGCTTTTAATCCATTGAAGTTCGATATTAGTTTCACTTCATTTGCAGTATTGGGATTGTTGTTGAAGGTTATTGTCCTTGTTTTTTTAAATATTTGTCATAGTTGATTATGGGGTTTTCAATTCATCCTGCTATGATTATGTTGAAAATAGGAAAATATGAAAAATGGAGAGATGGTATCATAAAACATCTTAGATGGCTTCATTTGTTGCCATGTTTGTATAATATTGTTCCCCTTCCTGGTATTGATAGTAAGAAATTTGCATGGAATTGCAAAAGGGATCATGTCCTAGGAGTTATCGCAATGCATACTGATGATGCCACTTTGGATGCTATCGATCATTTTGAGTGTCCATATATTATTTAGACTAACATCTAGGAAATACATGGAGATCCTAAATACTTAGCTATTCCCAAATGATCCTATTTACAAATTGTCTTATGCCTCTTCATTTTTTAGACAAGATACCCTATGATCACACTACTATGCAAGAGTTTGAATTTTTGAAATACTTTGAGTCTTCAGATGAGGATGACAAGGGTTCTTTAGATTCCCCTTCTTCTCCATCATGGATAGTTGATATATGCTTACCTTCAATGATTCATTGTGTAGAGTCATTTATTGAGGCTCCTATCATTCCTATTTAGTAGGACCATTCATTTTGTGTTGGTGATTCATTGAGCATGCCCAGTGATTCATCACAACCTATATCTCATTGTTTTCCTCATCTCATATTTCTAACTTGGAAGACACATTTGAGGGTATATCCCTCCTCTTTGATGACAATTATTGCACAACTATTGTCAAACCATCTCTATCTTTCGATATTGTTCAACATCAGTTTCCAGTTGTACCTTGTTTGTCACCTTCTACTATGATTGGGCATGTTCCTGATTGGTTCGTGGCATAATTTTCCAAGGTCTTGGCAACACATGAGCAGATTTTAGAGACACCATCATACATTTTTATGCTTCTTTATTTCAATTCTTATCTGGAATGGGAAGCATACCTTCATTTGTATTTAGTTTTGTTTCTTCTAAAAGGGAGACAAGTTGTTTGTCGACACTGGATCATGTTTTTTCTTCAGGCACTTACCATTTTTGTAGGTGATTACACATTGTGGGGGGGGCTATATAGTCTCTCCTTTTTCCTCTTATGGGGGGGCCATTGATTGTATATATATGATGTATGTAGTCCTTGGGGGGTGTGATTGAGTCCTCCATCCATGCATCATTTTTGTTTTCTTTTCTCTTTTGGACAGGGGTTTTTTCCCACAATATTTTTCTCCTTTTCTCTAGTTACGAGAGATTTCTTTTGTAGTTGTAAATGGGTACTTAACATGGTTGTGTAGCCGGGACCCATAATGCATCTTCATTTTTTTCATAATAATTCTCCCTAAGTTGCACTTAAGAGGGGGTGTTAGAGTAAATGGTTTTTACCATTTACCTACTTAAGTTTAATTAGGAAAATTTTAGTTCATTACTTTTACATTTAATCATTCATGGGTGGTTTCTTTCCCGTATTGGGAAGTTTTATACCCACCATAATTTCTTTCCTTTAAAAGGTTGTATCATATGCAATTATATTCATCTCATATTTTTCCTCCTAGTGAAATAGCTTGTGTGTGCTTCTCTCATTCTTTGGTGAAGGTCTATCCTGCAAACAATGATCTTGGCCTCCACCTTCAGTTAATGCTTTATTCTTTATGCTTTAGGACAACTAAATTTCTATTGGGTTTTAAAACTTACAATCTTAGGACCAACTAGCTTTCAATTGGGCTTAAAATTCATTTTCAAAGTTGGCTAAAATTGAGCCCTCTTCATTTATTTTTGGGTTTAAAAAGAACACTCAAACGGGATTAAAATTGAACCCTCATCTCATCATCATTTTTTGGGTTTAAAATTGAACAAGACAAACCTCACATTTTGTTTGGTGCAATAAAATGAAGACATCTTAGCTTTAGGGGTTAAAATTTACAATTGTTAGCTATGTTTTGTGATTTACAATATTGTGATTGAGTATGTATGCAATTCTCTCATGCCACTTGGCAATCTTGAGAAACAAAAACATTCTTTAACACTTTACAAAATCACCTATATCTTTCATTTTGGATTAAAACTGAACCCCTTTGTGAGTGTGAGAAGAAGGCATGGCGTGTGTTTTCTCTTTGTTTATGCGAGAAAATATGATTGAACTACTGACATAATCCCTTGCTATTTTTCACCTTTAGAGGGCCTACCTCCCCACTTCAAAAGGAGGGAATGACCCAAGCAGTAATGAACTAAAGCCAAGTTCTTCCAAACTACCATATAAATTTGTGATTGCAATAAAAATTGTGATCAATAGGATGCAATACATGATAGATCTTCCCCAATATCTTTATGATACATAAAGCCCTTGTTCTAAGGTTTGGGAGACATCTTGATAGAGTTTATAATTGTATCCCCTAAAATGGAAGCCCTTATTACGAAACTTTTTTTAGAATCCAAAATCCTTCAATACTTGTTGGTGCAAGAATGATCATTCTAAAGCCACCCCACATTCTTACTATTCAATTTTATAAACAAAAAAATCCTTTTGATCTCTAGATTTTAAGGATTTTGAGATTTGGTGGTCCTGAGAAGTGTGTGTCGTGGAGGGAAGCCAGTGTTGCCAAATCTATAACTGTTCACATTGTTTAGTGTTTGGATAAATCCAAGTGGGGACTCAACAAGTATAGCCATTTTGAACCAAGGATTATAAATTATTGTGAGTCAATTTGATACATTTCTTGGTTCCAAAACATTACAAAATCAAACATTCACTATCTTCCTTGAAATTTCAAACACTTTGGTTTAAATATGGATACCTCTTCAATTAGCCTTGATATTATTGCTTGTCCTAAGGATTTATCCTTAGCGATTTCTCAATGTCTTGACTTAATCTCAAATCCACATTTCCCAAAGACAACATAGGAACTTATGGCTTTAATCTCATGATTTTCACGAAATGGACATTGTGAAAGTTATGATGTTTTTGACATAAATATCTAGTTTGAAAAAATAATCAAGATGAGTATTTGTACAATCAATTAATTAAGCAAGATAAACTTGACACAATTGAACCCCAGATGACTATTTGGAGACCAATTGCTCCTATTGAACAACTTTATCTTGAAGGTGCTATCATTCAAAAAAAATTTGAAACCATTAATGAAGAACAAACCAATTTCATTAGTAGTTTGAGAAGCTTAACCTTTGAAACAAACGAAACACCTACCTAGTGGAGAAATGCAACAACAATCCTAGATGAAGAAGAGAAACAAGTTGATATTGAGGCTAGATGACCCATATTACCACCACCTACATGGAAATAAATATCTTCCTTTCTTCCGTAAACTTAAAATTTTCTCCTAAATGATCTCATGTAAAGTCAGGATCCCTAAAACAAGGTCTACAGGTTATCACTTTAAACTTAGGCATCTTAGTCCAAAAGCTCTCAAGAAACATCTTTTAGCACTTCACAAGAATAGAGACAAGTTGGTAGCAAACCTCTATAGACACGTTTCAAAGAACATTCCATAATTAAATGCATTCTTTTGGAGTCAAAATCTTGGTTTTTTCATGATAACAAACTCCTCTAAATGATACATCACATAATCAAAATTTGTAGCGTAAGACCTATATCTCGTCATTGTAGACATAGGTATCGTAGATCACAGTTTAGTAGGAAGTGGGCCTTGATACTTTATCACAATCACTACACCTTGTTAAGGAAATTTTATGCTCAAGCTAGGAGAATCCGAATAGGTTTAAACATTCCCCTCCGTCCTCTCATCTAAGTCAAATAGTAGGTCTTTAGGATTTGAACATTTTAGAGGTCTAGCATAATTCTCACTACCTTAGTATTATCAAAAAAAGGTTCATTCTAAGTCAACATTGGATTGATAGTTCATCCACCCCTTCATCAAATTTCATCTCTCACTTCACCAAACTTTGCAAATTTCTTGAATATACCAACACCTTTTGACTTAAACATCAATCAAATTAATCCCAAACTTGGATATTTTGTATGTGAAATGTATCCTTTTCCATGCACTTAGTTAAGTTAGTTATTATCTTTGAACTAGTTTATCTTGAAGGTCACGAGTCTACCCTAAAGATTTCCAAGTTCATAAACATCCTTTATCCTAACATCAAAACATCAAACTTAAGTCAAAAGCATTCTCCCAAAATGTTTGTGAAGATCATTTCTCACATCACCCATGTTTTCACCCCCCATTATCATCATTGCTCCAAAAAGACACAGAGTGTCCCTTTTACCTAGATTTGAGTCAATTAGAGAGTTTAAACATCACAAATCACAACACAAATCTCCTGTAGGTGACACAAAGTTTATGGAAAAGACAAGATCACAACACAAGAGAATCATGGAGAAAACCAAAGTGACATTTACCTCAAGTGATCCAAATCCTTTAGCATTTGATCCAAGGAGCCATGTTACCCCATCACAACAACCACCATCTCCTTCAGGACCATATGAAATTAAAGACATCACGAATAATCCATTCAAACTCACTAGGGAGTAAGTCATGGAATGCCAAGCCTTTGAAAATGTAGCTCCAATTTCCCCATCCTTTGTTGCACATAACTTGACACAAGGCTTTATAACTCCTTTAATAGGGATAAATCAAACATTCACTCCTAGTCTTGCAACTATTCTTGCCCAAGACTTTGGTCTAACTCTTCCATTTGAAAGTAGTACACTTGTGGGTACCCTTGACACTAGTTCCCCACCTCTAAAAATCACTTGGACACTTACTGTATTAGGGAAAAAAATTCAAGTTAGTTGCAAGTAGCATAAACACTAAATCCCAATCAACAATAGAGCACTATGGAAAGCAAGAAAAAAAATAACATGAAACAAAGTCACCTAATCTTCAAGCCTCCATTGATTGACCTCTATTGGCCTTCTCCATCTTGTTTCAACTTGTATGATTTCCCTTAGATTGAAGTGCAACTATAGCTTATGACTAAGATCAACAAAATATTGAAGTATTATGAGTACTCAAGCATGCTCTGTGTGTATTGCTGAAAATAACTCTATGTATGTATCTAAAATGACTTGAGAGAGAGCCTTTTAAAGAAATCCAAATTGAAAATGCATGGACAAAATTAGAATTTGGTAAATCCATAAGATCAAAGGCAAAAATTCAATGTGATGAGGAGCATTAGGGTTAGGGAAACATTAGGTCAAAGTTAGGGCAAGCTTTGAAATGAAGGGTTGAGATTTAATTGGATAAATTCAAGTCAATGGTGGAGAAAAAGAGGTAGTTGGAAAATAAAATAATAATAGAAATTATTTGATTTATGGAGGAAAGTTGACTTATGAGTTAAATAATGGTTTAATTCATAAATGTAAATAAGACAAAGGGAAATAAATAATTTTTTTAATCATTTACTTGTGGGATGAAAAGTGGGTTAAATGGATAATTTTATTTAATTGAAGGATAAATGGTAATGTTATTAAATAATTGGAGGGAATAAGGATTAATTAGTGATGTATTTACATAAATAAATGTAATTTATTTATTTAAATAATCATAGAGGAATAATTAATACTTTAATTATGTGAGGAAGAAGCGTGGTCGTCATAGAAAAATGTAGCTTGAGGGCCTAGGCCAATTTTATGTGTACATTTTTCCTCTCTTTGACATATTGTAGTTTATCACATTGTGTCAAAGAACAAGTCAAAAATATGCCCCAGTGTGAAATTAGGGAGAGGAAGGATGGCAAGGAGGTAGGAGAGGAAGGATGACAAGGACGTATTGGTATGCCCCCTTGAGAGGATAGGTGGGGTCAAAGAACATGAGTGTGCTCTCAAAATGTATGAGAAGACTAGAGGATGAAGGAATATAAGAAATTTTAGCACAAAAGACATAGATGTTAGGACAAAAAAGGAATACTTCAATATTTTTCCAAATAGCCTCATAGGTATTGCATAATCATCATTGTGCTATAAAATGTGAAAAATGGACAACACCATGGTATGACATAGACCAAAGTGTGCAAGGTAATTCACTTACCAAAAAATAGATAGTTGCAGACAAGGAATGTCCTAACTCATATTAAGTGCTAAGTTTCCCCAGTCTTTTTGTCAAGACACCAAAGACAACAATCAAGGAAAAAAAGGTCATGAAATGTCATCACACCTCTAAATCCTTCATGGGACATCCTCGAGATAGCTAGTAACATGAACAAGAGACAAAACAAGAAAAAGATAAGACAAAATAGACCAAAAAAATCAACAGCCATTGAATACGTTTTCCAATATTTGTTTGTTGAAGGTTGATTGCTTGATAGTTTGATAGTTTGATGACTTGAATAGTTTGATAGTTTTGATGATTTGATGAGGCATGTCATTAGGAAGGACACATCTTAAAAAGGCCAATGACTATGTGATGAAGCCTGTCGTTAGGAAAGACACATCCTGAAAAGGAAAATGATAGTTTGACGAGGCCCAATTCCAAGAAAGATGTATCTTGGAGGGGACCATAAAGTGACTAGGTTGACATTGTTTTTGGAAATTTGACTGATGTTTGACCTGATGACTAATTGGACTATGTATGTCTATTAGTTTGTGATTTGAATTTTGATGTTCAAATGACTGTCTTGTGTCCGAGTGTGACTATTTCTGACTTATTTGACTGACATGATGAACTCTAAAGGGCCAACCTAGGTGGCCTCAGGGGCTCATCGATTGATGGCCTTGCCTACATCGTACACTCAAAGACCTCATGGTTCAACAAAGATGGGACTGACATATTGAAGATGAACCAACATATTTTGACTTACCCACTGAACCCTAAGGGACTGGACATAGGGGGCCTCATGGGCACATCGATGATGGCCTTGCCTATGTAGAAAATGCACAGAGACCTTGTAGTTTGACTGACACCATGATCAAAGATGAGAGATTTTATTGACTGATACAAATAACTCGACGAAGATAAAATAACTCATTTATTGGACTTAAATGACCAACTAACATTAAAGACTTAAAAGACTGACTTAGGTGGTCTTGGGGTACATCAAATGATGACCTTGCCTATGTAGAAAATGTGTAGAGACTGCATAGTTCAAGAGTTCTAACTATGACTATACTTTGATTGATTGTGACTGTTTTTGTGATTTTTGCAAGTTATTTGGATGTTTTTGTGTTTTTTGAAGGTTTTTTTATTTTTTATGGATTTTTTCAGGAAATTTTCTAATTTTTTATGGATTTTTAAGACTTTTTATTTTTATGGATTTTTTTTTATGATTTTTATGGATTTTTTCAAGACATTTTATGATTTTTATTGTTTTTTTAGGACATTTTACGATTTTTTATAGATTTTTTTAGGACATTTTATGATAGATGAGACCATGTACAAGACCTACTATAGTCAGTTGATAAGTGTGTTTCCCCTAGTCAAGTCTAGGACTAATCAAGATGAATGAGATGGAAAAAGATGTGCTTGGGATGAAAGGTGGAGGATATGTGAGACAGGATGCCAACCGTTGTCAGCCATGGAAAGAAATAGCAGGACTTTATGACAAATGTCATGAGGGTGTCAAAAGATTGGGCATTTATTATGGACAAGTAGATGGAATGATAGTAGATGGAAAAGCAAAGATTATCTATGCATGGTGCCTATTTTCTAGGTTTTCACCATGGTACTGATCCAAAGCACCACCAAAGTGGTTTTCACTATTGGACAAATTATTTCTCTTTATTATTATTTTTTTGATATTTTCTTATTTTTTGGTGTTACCAAAATGCCTATTTGCCAAGATTTCACCATGGCAACGATTTTTTTGATTTTTTAATTTCTTTTGTATTTTTATGGTCTTGGCCAAGCTCATTGAAGCTATGTATAGAACTTACACATGTGCAAACTATTGATTGGTTCCAGTAATTGTTCCCGTTTTGGAGTAGATAATTGATAAGCACCAGAACTAAAAGGATGTAGTGATGACACATGGGCCCAACTAATTAGGCTCAAATTTACTAGGCTTCTCACAGTTAGCTTGATTCTTCAAATTCTACATCAAGATTAATTAGCTAATGTTAAATCTTCTGACCATAACTCTTTTGTTATAACTTCAACAAAGGAAATTCTAATATTCTTGTAAGTGAGTCAAAGCATTTTTTTGTGTTCTTCTAATAATTCCAACTCATACAATCGAGACTATCAGTATTCCTCATCATTGATTAGTCCCTTCATGAAGACCCTTAAGGAGGGGACTTCGACCTCAATGGGTAGGATAGCTTCAGATCCAAAAACCAAGGAAAATGGAGTGACGCCTGTAGGCATGCGAATACTGGTGTGGTAAGCCCATAGGGCTAGGTTAAGTTGGAGATGCCAATCATGACCAATGTCATTAATAGTCTTAAGAATTTTGATTATTGTCTTCTTGGACAGGTCAGCTTGGTCATTACCTTGTGGATAATATGGCATGGAGAAATGATGTTGAATATGGAATCTCTCATAAAGTTGATGGGAATCTTGATTTTTAAAATGACGATTGTTGTCTGTGATGATGGATTGGGGAAAACCATACTGGCATATGATGTAGTTAAGGATGAATTTGGAATTTTTTTACAGGTTTTGTAGGTGAGAGGGATGGCCTCGATCTATTTCATGAAATATTTGGTTGCAGTAATAATGAGTTTATGGCCATTGGATGAGGTGGGGTGAATTTTACCCATGAGTTAGAGTCCCCATTGTGCAAAGGGTCAAGGAGAAGTGATTGGTCATAGCTCTTGTGTGGGCGCATGAATAAGGTCACTATGTACTTGGCATTAACGACACTTTCTCATGAATTGAAGAATATCCTTCTCCATGGTTGGCCAATAGTACCCAAGTCTCATGATTTTCTTGGCTAAGGTTGGGCCACTTGAATGGGATCCATGTATACTCTCGTGTACCTCATGTAGGGTTTTTTGTGCTTCATTAGTGTTGATACATTGGAGGAGGGTATTGTCAAAGTTACGTCTATATAGGGTGTCACTGATGATGGTATAGCGGGTAGCTTTGTGAATAAAGGACTTGCATTGGTTATTGGAATGGTCAGGTGGTAACATCTAGGAATGTAGGTAATTGTATATGTCCTGATACCAGGGGGAATTGGGACCAACGAGCTCGTAGACCATTTTTGACTCAAGAATGTCATAGGTTGGAACCAACAACTATTCTACTAAGAATTCAAAACCTTAGCAGGGTTGACTTCAATGCCCCAATGAGAAAGTATGTATTCCAAGGGTTTTATCGAAGTTATGTTGAAGACACACTTCTTAGGATTGGGCCAAACCTTATTCTCTTCTATCCTTTTGAAGATATTTTCTAGCACCTTTAGGTGATTTCCTCGTGTTAGGGATTTTCTAGGAGATCATCAACCTAGTCCTCCATTAATGTGTGCATCAGATCATGAAAGATCGTGGTCATAGCCTACTAGTAAGTGGAACCTACATTCTTTAGTATGAAAGGAATGATGTTCCACCAATATGTACCCCAAGGGAAACTAAATGCCATTTTATGTTGATCTTTTGGGGAAATGCAGATCTAGTTGTATCTTGAGAAAACATCCATAAGAGACAACATCTCATACCTTGTTGTAAGATCCACTATGATTTCTATGTTTGCGAGTGGAAAATCATCCTTTGGGAAAGGTTTGTTCAAATCCTAGAAGTCTTTATAGATGTGGATTTTCCAATTCAGTTTGGTGATAGGTACGAGGTTTGATATCTAGTTGGCATAATCTATAGATATTATGAACCCAACATCTAGCAAATTTTTGAGCTCAACATTGACAAGCAAATCAATTTGTGGGTGCATCTTCTGGAGTTTTTGTTTGACTAGTTTGGTATCTGAAAGTAAGGGAAAATGATGTAAGACTAATAATGGATCTAGTCCAGGCATGTTTGCATATGACCAAGTGAAATTGACCTGACATTCTGTGAAGAATTCTTGGAACTAAGCTTTTCCTTTTCTATCAACAATGTTGTGAGGAGAATCATTTTGGGATTTTCTGGTGTACATGTATTGACTTCTATGGTATCTTCAATTAGCATGGCCGATTTCTCTTGAGTAACAGGAAGAAAGTCCAACTCTCCATCCTTAGGCACCTCAAAGAGGTTTTCACCCTTAGATAAGTCCTTTCTTTTTACTTTTGTACCATCAGAAGGTGCTTTGTGGTTTTCACCTAAAGACACACCTTTGTTTTATTTTTATTTTTGCGACTAGAGGGTTGCACAATCTCTCTGAAATATGTTGTAGAATCGAGATCTATAGTAAACCCAACTTTATGGTCTACTCTTGGTATTTCGTCACATAGTCCAATGAATTCGGTGATGAAGTTGTCATTCTAAAAAGTGTTTGTGGTAGGCGGGTCTTGGTGATCCCAATCAATGAGTTGTGGGTATATGAGGGAGATACCATCATCAATATTAGCAAAGGTTAGAGAGGACACTGAGATCATGCCAACAGAGGCTAAAAGGGTAAAGATAGAAGTATCATCAGGATCCCAAGAGGATTCCATCCAATCTCCATCCTCAATGATCTCAGGTAAATCAGGCTCATGTGGGAGTTCAAGATTAGGAAAGCACAGGTCGAAAGAATCAGGTGGTGGTTTAGGTTTGTCATTGTCATGGGGCTAGATTGTTCTTACCTATGCTTCTCTTTTCATTAGGATTTTAGGGTTTTCATTAGAAAGATCCTATGGTGGACCAATCTTAAACATTTTTCTGAATCTTTCCTCAAAAGAGGGCAGTTCTAGAAAAATTTCTTCAAGATCATAGTCACTAAGGGATCTTTTAGAACCATATTCCCATTCATGAGAGTTAGTCTCAGTATAGGATTCATTGGATATCTCGACATTTTTAGAATCACTTACATCCTTACTAGAAGTCACAAGGGTATGTGGAGCATCAATCGTGATTGGCTTAAACCCTAACCCTCAATTCTTTGGTCTTGTAGTTGGAAAAGGGTTCTCTCCTTCCATTTTTGTTTATTCCAAGACCAATAATTCCATCATAGCATTTTTCCTTCATTATCTCAAAGCCTTTTCCATATTGTTGTACTGGTAATGGTGGTAGGTCTTTCTCATATTTTTATATCCAAGCTAAAATATCATCAATATCTTCTTTTTTTACCTCTCCCCATTTTATGAAGGTGGTAGTGGGAGGAACTGTAAAGACAACCTTAGGTTCTAATTTGAAGCAAGATCTACCATTAACTTTTAGAGACTTGGGAAACTGTAAGATGCAATAAGTAGTGTTTAGTTTATACTCTCCACATCTTATGTCCTAGATCTTGATATTTGGATCAAAGGTAGGAATGGTGGGAGTGGATGGTAAGATGGAGGTCGAAGCAGTGGAAGTGGATGACTTGGTAAGTGTAGATGGATTGACATATTGGGATGAAGTGGATGTTGAAGCTTCATGATTAATAGGAACTTGATGTTCAAAAATGCCCGTTAGGTTGGTGCAATATTGAAAGGCGTTAGGATCACCCATTATGGTAATCTTAGTGCCATTATATGGGAACTTCAGATATTGGTGATATGTGGAGGGTACAACCTACAATTCTTGAATCCAAGGTTGACCAAGGAGGATGTTGTAGGCAATTCAAGATCCAGAACTTGACATGTGGTATCTATGATTGCAGGTTCAACATGAATAGGGAGTGTGATAATGCCCTTAGAAGAACACTCCTCATCATCATATGCTTTAATTATAATACTTTTAGTGGAATCTACACATGCATTAAAGAATCCCAATGCCTTGACCAATTTTAAAGAACATATGTTGTGTTTGTGAATAAAAACTTCAATGTGTAATGCGTCATTATGGTATGGCTTAGGCATGGAGTAATCTTGGTCTGAGAAGGTGACCTAGTGAGAATTATCCAAATATTTGACCATAACTTGAAAGTGATTGACATCAATGTCAGTGGGGATTGAAGTCTCTTTTAAGGCATTGCCAAGGATAGATTTATGTGTGGGAGAGATGTGTAAAAGTTCAAGTATGGAAATTTGAGCAAGAGTTTTACCCAATTGATTGACAAGGTTAAATTTCCCTTTAGGCTGTGGTTGTTTAGTGAAAGGGTTAGGTATGGTGATTTTGGCTAGGTGAGTGGTGACGTTACATTCAAGAGTCTTTTTGATAGTGATAGTATTGACATATTCATTAGCATCTCAAAGGTGATTGATTATAAGTCCACTGAAGTAGTCAAAGGAAACACGAGTGTAGTTAGCTTGGTTATTAGTATTTTGAATTCATGAGGAGGGGTTTCCCAAACCATGATCTTGTAGTGGGTTTTTATGGATGGTGCGGTCAGTATTGAAAGAGTATTGCTGACCATTAATTGTGATTTCTCTATTAATTAAATCTTGTATAATGTTCCACAATTGTCTGTAGGATGATGTTTTGTGTCCCTTTGTTCTATGGTAATCATAGAAGGCATTGTCATCCCACCATGATGGTTTAAATTTTCCTAGATCATTTGTTGGTGTCGGGGCACCATGGTATTGCATGTGAATGAGGTCATTAAATAGAATCTAAGTGTTGGAGTCTAAGTTTTTTTGAGTGTTTGAGTTCAAATAAGGTTAATTGAGACCATTTTTATGTAATTGGTAAGTTTTGGTGTCTTTTGGGTTATAGTTGTAAAAGTTGCACAACCATGTAAAAGGTTGTCAACACAAACTTGCAAAAAAATTCAAAATATGTAAATTCTTAGAAGCCAAACGGTCACAAATTTAAAAGTTAGTTTTTGTATGGTTGTGACAGTTGTATTTGGAGGGAATTTTTTTTTTAAAATGGGTGAGATCTTGTTGTAGAGAGGTTCTGAAAAGTTTGAAGGAGAAAATCAATAAAATAACATTGTTTACTGCCATTTTCTGTGAATTTTTCAGTGTTTTTAGCCTATGTACGGACCCTTACTGCTGCATCTTGAACTAAAGTGGCCTACATTGTGTGAAGGCATGTTTTAAATTTTATTTTCACTTGGTTTGAGGGGTTCAATTTGCATTTGAAGGATTTTATTTTGGTTTCTCTTGAGGCTGCTGAGGTATACCCTATTTAAGGGTTTGCGATCCAAAAATATGTTTTGAAGGACCCTTTCACCAACTGTAATTCCTGTAACTGGTGAAATGGGTCCAAGTGAATAGGTATAGATGTAGGTTAGTGGAATAAAGTGGGGTGTAATGTTGGGAGAGGTTTTTGATGACTGCCCTCAAGAGTTTGTAAGGGATTTTGCTTGAAAATGGTGGGTTTGCACTAGGATTTGATGAAATATTGTTGACAAAGGTTTGGTGAATGAATTTTAGGCATATGTGGCATAAATTAGGGTATTTTAAGTAGCGGTTAGGTGTTTTAAGGTCTGTAAGGTGGTTTTTCAATAAAACCCCAATTAAATGGCTAGAAATGAGGGTTTCTTGGTAAAGTGCCTTGGAAAATGTGTACCTACAAACTAATTATGAAATTTGGGGTTTTGATGTCTGGGGAGTGCTGCCCCAATGAGTTTTTTGGTTGTAAAATAGTTTAGAGGGGTGAACCTTTGTAAAATTGGCCTAATTCAAGGCCTAGGTCAGCGTAAAAGTCATGGTTTGAGGTTGATGTCTCAAAAGAGTTGCACAAGATTTTGAGGTATGTTATTGTATGTTGTAATGGGTGTCTGAATGCATTGGGATTTGGTTGGCTTTGAGGGTTTTGTGTGAGTTAGGGTCAAATATTTAGGTTTGTAGAACTAGTAGAGAAGAAGTGAGATTGTGTGAAGAATTGTCATTGTTAGGCTTTGGAGTTTAAAAAGCTTGTTGAGTTTAGTTGATTTGGTGTTGATTGTTCTTGAATCCTCTCTGATTGACATCATATGCTTTAGGTTCTAGCAATGTTGTGATAGTATTTTGGAAGAGCTTCTTGAGGATAGCTTCAATAGGTTCTCCCAAGGGTGTGTAAGTGCATTGTGTTGGGAATTTTCTGGCTTGTCTTTGTTGACCTTGGGTTTGGTTGCTTTGGACAATATTTGCAGTAGGTGTTGAGATAGATGGGGTATTATTTTGTGGTTGAGATCCCCTGAGTGTGATTGTGAGACCTATTTTATTCACCACCTTAGTGTCGATGACACCATCATTGGCAACATGTCTGTTCTTGGCCCAATACTTGTTCTTATCATACATTGTATTTGTGTTTGTGCTCTTACTAGGATACTTAAGTTCACCTTTTTTGATGAGGGATTTTTCAAGTTCGAAACCCTTTTCATCAAGGTCTGTGAAAGTAGTACAACAATGGATTGGAAAGCCATATTTCAAAGGTCCAAGGAGGTTTTGGACAAACATGTGTATCTTCTCTTTTTTCAGGGATTTCAATTGGACATCGGATTTCCAAGCTTCACCATATTTGAAAGAAAGGAATGAAGGTTTCACTAGATTCTTCTTGTGTTGTCTTACAAAGTGTGGAAATTGTAATGTTCGTGTCAATGTTATAGGAATGGTTCTCTACAAATTTGTTGGTAAGTTTGTCCCATGATCTTATCCCTTTAGGAAAAAGTGTGAACCAATCAAGTGTAGGACCTACGAGACTCCTAGGAAAAAGTCTCATCAAATAGGTGTGTTCATGTGCCATGTCTATACAATTGGTTGTGAATTCTCTTATGTGCTCAATAGGGTTTGTCTTTCCTTTGTATTTAGAGAAATTTGGGAACACATATCTCGAAGGAAATGGTGGCATGTATAAGTTTGTGTCAAATGGATGTGGATGCAAGTCAAAGGATGTATGAGGCTTCTTGTTTGATAGTTATTGTGAGACAAGGATTATCGATATTGGCCAAATTATGCTTGATCCATGAAGAAACAAAGCATAACAAAGCCACTAATACTCGAATCTCTAGAAGATCATTGAAATGAAATTGAAACTAAAAATTTATCAAAACCTAACATACTAAATTATGAAATTTTTTAAAACATCTACTTTAATCCATCTGAACTTATCCCATTGTGGAATTGGCATTGTGTTTATGTGGAACAACAACCCTTTCCCAATCCTGTGATCAATGAGCCTGTTTCAATTGATTCTATGGAAGAGAATCAATGAAACAATTGTTATTGATGTATGAAAACCTATTTTATGCTAAAATGAACATGATGCAATCTAAGTTACCATGATTTTATTCTAAAAATGATCTAATTATGATATTTCGAAGCTAATCTAAGCTAAAGCTATGCTAAAAGATGAAAACACTAACTAATAGGGATGCATGGAAGCCATTAATGGATGATCTAAGCTATAATGAAATTAACATTAACTAAGATGAGATAAAAAGTGAATAAATATGAGTGTGAGTGCATATGAGATTCAAAAACATAAGTTTTCAATTGAAAGATGGATCCATTTGTCTCTAAATAGTGATCTATTTATAGGAGAGAAAATGAATATTCCTCCATTTGAACTCAAAAAATGGAATGTTCTTTTGTAACAAACTTCCTAATTTTTAAGAAGTGTGATTTTTTGAATCAATGATATCCATTGATTAACTCCCTACTCCATGTCAACTTTCATTCTCATCCGTTGATGAGAATCCTTGATCCATGCCTTCACCTCTCATGGCTTCTCATCCATTGATTGATCAAATCAATCCTAGCCATTGATTCACCATTTTCTCCTACAAATGCTCCTAATTTATTTGAGAAAAGGATCCACTTACATTTTAGCAAAGTTATGCTACACATTTGAATACTCACTTTCATCCACTTTTCGCTTAGTTTTCATCAATATTAGCTCATTTGGATCAATGGAATTAATCTTTGAGCTTGTTTCAATCTAGGGATTGGGAAAGGACTGAGATTCAACATCAATGCAACACCAATCCCCCAATGAGATGAGATTTGAGGCATTTAACTAGGTTCCTTTATGTATTTCTTAATAGTTTATGTTTAAATAGCTTATTCATTCTATGTTTTCAAGTATTTCATTGGGAGTATAGCTTAACTAGTTAAGTATTGATTAGAATCTATTGGATTTGGTGTATTTAGCTTGTGTTATGATTATGCTCACATTCTTCACTATAAGGAGGTTAGAACTAACCAATTTTGACAAATTTTGCTTGAGTTTCCCATGTTTTATAGGTTACAGGTAGGGCAACATTTTTGTAGATTATTAGAGTGAAACTTTTGCGGAATAGTGACACTTTTGATATACAATGTTGATTTTGATTTATAGTGGCACTTTTGTTTTACGGAAGTGATTTTGTTTTTTATGATAGAGAGGCTATTTTGATATTACGATGCTTTTGACCTCTCTAGATTTTTTGCAGGTGCAATCGAGAGGTGCTTTTGAAATTCACCAAAGTGATGTTTTTGCATTATAACAACAATTTTGTGATACAGTGGCACTTTTGCAATACAATGGCACTTTTTATATTTAATAGAGAGGCACTTTTGTGAAGAAAAATAACATCCTTGTCTTTTTTAGATAAGGGCTTGTTAATGAGATACATCCCATAATGGAGAACTCATATAAGTGACTCTAAAAGCATGTTTATTAGTGGGCTATATAAAGTTTATGAAATTGAATGAAATTAGCTTATATGGGGGGCATGGTAACATGAAAATCCCTAATCCTCATCCGAACGTATGAGTAGCTTACATATGGTTTATACCCCTTGTGTTCACGATGTCATTTAACACTTTTTCTTAGCAACCTATCCTTGTTTTCCAAAATGTACTTTGAAGTAGTGCATGGGAGGCACACCACTCCCAGAATTTACTTACCACATTCAATTTTTGGTTGAGGCATACAACTTAAGAGTTAATTCTCTTGTTCAAAGCTAGGCATTTCAATATGGTATTTCCTTTACATGGCCTATTTGACCCCTCCATCTTCATAGATTACATCATTCCTTAGGGGATGAGGTAAGCCTACTAAAAAGTATGTACCTACTCTTTAGGGTTATTATGTGATTGATTTCGTGGAGCACAACTAGTAAGTCTTTTGGAATAAGACTTACAGAATATCTCCATTATCAATTGAGTTAGTAAATACATTGATTGATTTCCAAACAATACAAACAACCATCAACATGTTCTTCAAATTTAAATCCCTTTGGTTAGTGTGAATACCTTTGAAAATCTCTATATTATTGCATGTCTTTAAGGATATCTTTTTGTTTTTCAAAATAATATCTTTGACGCTTCATAATATTTGGGCTTATATCTCAATTCACATTATTCCAAAATTAACTTAGGGACCTGTGGCTTAGCTCTTTGATTTCCACAATGTCAATCTTTTGTGGGAAACATTTTTCCTTGTCATAGAGATTTTAGTTTGAACTTAATCAAGAACATTTTGATGTGGTTCTGATCCTAAGAATTTTACCCTACTCTAATGTGCAAATTAACTTAAAAATGCAAGTGATAAAAGACTAAGGACACTTCAAGATTAGCCTAAAGAGTGATAAAACTAGAAGGAAAATGGATAAAACAAGATGCAAATGATTTTACTTTCCTTGATGTTGACAACTCCTTGGTTGGCCCTTGCTTGGAATGGTTTTGTGTGCTCCTTAAATGATTTCTTAAGTGACTAGATGCAATATCAACTTATGCAAAATGATTAAGATGGATGGCTAGATGATAGTGGATGATTGAGAATGCAAGTTGGCAGCATGTAGTTATGAAAATCCAAAGTGTTGAAAATGCCCTTGAGGAGGGGGTATTTATAGAAGAATTTGAATTCTCTAGAGAATTCAATAGTTGAGATGCATCCAACAAGGTCAAGATGAAGGGCTATGGTGGGTTGAGAACCCACAAGCCCTCACATCTTGACATGTGGATGGTGAAGTGGCCAAGAGAAGATGAGGTGTAAGTGAGGTGTCAAAAAGGTACATGAGGTGGAGGAAGGACAAGCACCTTGGGGAGTGAGAAGATTTCCTCAAAAAGGGATTTCTTGTCCCCAAGTGGGAGTGAAAGGGACATTTGAGGAATTTTGGAATTCCTCAAAATCTACATGGGAAAAGGAAAGGTGGTTGAAAACATAAATGTGAATTAAAAATTCACATTCTTAGGAGAATCTAAAGGATAAAGGGTGGGCTCCAAAAAGGTGGGACTTGGTCACATGTGGAGATTGTAACAAGTCCAAGGTTCTAGAAGCCTTGGAAGGATAGAATGTGAATTAAAAATTCACATATAAAAGAGGGGAATCTAGGATACATAAATGTGAATTAAAAATTCACATGGGAAAGGGGGTCAATGCTAAAAGAAGGTAAATGCAAAGGTTGGCTAAAAAGTTGTGCTAAATCTGGCTAATGACCTTGGTTAAGGTTGTGCAAATATTGGATTAGGCTAATTAATGGAAGATTAGAGGCAAGTGGCAAATATAGGAGGATGTGACATTAATCTTTGATTAAGAGGATGCACATCATAATCATGAATTAATTAAATTAATTTAGATTAGGGCAAGATTACGGAGGATGTGACAAGGAGAGAGAAAATGAAGAATTTTAAATTGATTTTAAATCAAAAGGGGAAAAATGACTAAATTAAATAAATTAGTTTATTTATTTAATTTAGAGAGGAAGAAGGTGAAAGATAAAGCATTTAATTATTAAATCAAATACTTCACAGATATGAGATAAAAGGTGTAATATTAATTTAATAAATTAATATTTAATATGATAGATGGAAAGGGAGTAAATTTAATCATATGTGATTGATTAAATTTAGATTTCTACATTTTGCCCCTCTTCGAAATATTGTTAGGATAACAGTGTTTCGAAGAAAAATAAAATGCAAATGAGGGAGGAGATGAGAGATGGTGATGCCCCTAGCATGGAAAAGGTTATTGATGCCCCAATGACTAGGCTGAAGGAATGAAGGAATGGTAAGAGGGTATGCCCCCTCGAGAGGTTGGTCGGCGGAGGAAGAAGGGGTTCCCCGGGTGACATCTCGATAGGAAGAAAAGGACACCATTGGATAGAACTTGAAAAACCAAGCAATTTTGGTTTTTGAACAGAGATGATCTGATGCACGATTTGCAAATGGCAGCCTTGGGAACTTTGGGATTAGTTGGAGGAAGAAAAGGGTAAATAAAAGGTAAAAAATACCTTTTTGGAGGAAGGGGTTAAAAAGGTAATTTTAAAAATTACATTAGTCATTTTCACTATAGCAGTTGAGAGAAGGAGAGTAGAGGAGAGAAAGTTGACGAGGAGGAACGATGCTGACGGACAATGACATATCGATTGTGCACCGGGCGGACGAGGTTCGTGCATTGTACAGCGGAGGCGCGGGCGGACAGGATGTGAGTAGTAACAAAACCCTCCTATTGAATTTATGCATTTTTAACACATATTTTGATAGGTTTGAAAAATTTGAACATATGGGTTTTTTCCGTTAGGAAAAATAGAAAAATGGGTCTGAATTAGATTATTTTAAAAAAGTCAAAAAGAGGGGAAAATCGAGATGGAAAGTTTCAATAGGGCGGGGCATAGCCGCCCTAAACCAGGGCACCACTGCCCTGAGCAAGGGCGCCGCCACATCGGCTAGGGGCGGTTCCACCTCGGCCAGGGGCGCTCCCACCCCGGCCAGGCGCTGCCGCCTTGGTAGGGGGCGGTCCCGCTCAGCTACGGCCAGGGATTCCGTCCCGCCAGGGGGCAGTTCTGCCCCGCCAAGGGGCAGTCCCGCCTAGCTGATGCTGGGTGATTCCTCCCCGCCGTGGGGTGGTTCTGCCCTGCCAAGGGGCGTTCCCGCCCGGCTGCTGCTGGGCGGTTCTGCCCCGCCAGGGGGAGGTCCCACCCAGCGGTTCCACCCAGCCACAGGGTGGTTCCGCCCAGCTGCGGGCGGGCGGGTCCGCCCAGCCGTGGGGCCATTCCGCCTGGCTGCGGCCCGGCGGGGTCACCCTATCGGGAGGGAAGAAAACAGATAAATAAGGGAGAAAGAAAGAAAAAGAAAAGGGGGAAGATACGAAGAAAAATAGAGAAAAAAGATAGAAAAAATAGATAATGAGAAATATTTTTTGCATGCAGAGCTTTGAGCAGATACGAGTGCTTGAGTGACGGTCCAAGGTGATGGTGGCATTGATAGCAGTGATGAATGAGGAGGATCAGGGGGCATTGGATCATGCAGGTTTAGGTCACTATGTGCAGTTTCCAGTGGTTAAAGAACATCCGGCGATGCTGATAGTATTGATAGAGAGATGGAGCTTAGAGACATCGACATTTTATTTCCCTACAAGAGAGATGACCGTGACGTTAGAGGATGTGTGGTGTATCTTGAGGCTACCGATTGCCGATCGGTTAGTGAGTGAGGTGGTGTCCACAGGAGCGAAGTTATAGGAGACCATGAGAGTATTGTTTGGTCATGTGACGTTGCCCCTGGTGAAGGGGCAGTTAGATTTGGATTAGTGTTTGTCAGTGGGGGTGCCAGCCTTGCCGTTATTCCTGTGTGGCCTGATTAGTGGGATACTGTTGCTAGATCAGAGCAGACGGACATGTAGCCTGCGTTATATGGAGGTGATCCGCCACATTGTCAAGTGGTGGGGGGGCCATTTTCATGGGGGTCGTGTGTATTGGCACATTTGTACAGAGATATGCACGAGACCTGCTACCGGGGGGTAGCGATTTTGACACATATGACATTGCTACAGATTTGGGCGTGGGAGCATATTGCAGTGACTAGGCCAATAGTGGTGAGGAGGGGGATAGTGGATGATCATGAGCCCGTGGCTTGGGAGTATGGGGAGGAGAGAGGTTGGATGTTGCGCTATGAGAGGCAGGGAGAGATGGAGGGGTGGAGGAGAGCATTTGATGATCTATTGTCGAGGGACATAGATTGGCGGCCATATAGGGTGCGTCAATTCAGGGGATGGACAGAGACGAGGAGACATGAGGGCTATTTTCTGAGCTGATGTTTTATTATTGGTACTCTACCACGCATAGTAGAGTCTCATCGACCAGACAGAGTGTTGAGACAGTTTGGGGTGATATAGGATATTCTGACGACTCCTATCCTATTCCGGCGGTATAGTAGAGAGCTACCATGGGGAGGCCGCATAGTACCAGTGACAGCTAGGGAATCATGGAGGGTAGTAGGATAGGTGGCTTATCCAAGGAGAGTAGGAGGAGAGCAGGTGCCAGTGGTGACCGAGCATTACCAGAGGTGGTTCCAAAATAGATTATGGGAGAGGATTACTCCTGTGTAGCCTATTTTGAGGGTAGCGGGTGCCGAACTAGAGGATGACCAAAGACTACAGAGGGAGAGGAGAGGAGGGGAGCAGTAGTGACGAGAGGATGTGGCAGTGGTAGATGAGGGGGGACAGGAGGAGTCAGAGGGGGATGGGAGAGAGTAAGTAGGCAGAGCAAGGAGGAGGAGGAGACATCAGAGACGAGGCCAGAGAGAGGGTTGGCAGCGGGAGAGGGGGCAGCCACAAAGAGCCTAGGGGGAGCAGAGGGTGGGAGGTGATGGATGTGGATGATATGGGGGATGTGGAGGTGGTAGGTGCGAGGGATGCTGCAGAGGAGGGGAGGAGACAATTTGTGGTAGGATGACATGGTCAGCCACGGTGGTTGCAGATTTGGCCAACTGTAGGGAGTCACGAGGCTCGTCAGGAGCCAGAGAGCAGAGAGGATGAGGGTGTTAGAGTAACCCCAGAGGAGGAGAGGAGGTCGCCACGAGGTTGATTCATGGTTGAGAGACAGGGAGAGGCGAGATGATTCTGGGTTCACCAGATTGTGGAGGACTGTGAGGAGTGACAGGAGTAGGAGGGGAGGGAGGAGCTAGTAGGTGGGGAGGAGGATGCAATGGATGTAGACAGGGATGCGATAGAGGAGGATATTGTGGCAGTAGAGTCATTAGCTTTAGTTCCTTATGTACCAAAGGATCCCATTGTGTAAGCGAGAGGAGCAGAGGCGAGAGTATGGATGGTGAAGTGGAGAGTGAGGGCTCTTGAGGCCGAGCTAGCCAGAGTAGAGTGGGAGTCATTGAGAGATTATGAGGCCATGGTTGTTGAGCTAGGGAGGGCACAGTTAGAGGTGTAGAGGATATAGGGTGAGTTGACTAGTATGATATGGGACCACGACAGATTGCAGGCAGAGGTCATGGTTTTACAGGCCTAGGGGAGCTAGAGGGGAGGACAAAGCAGGGAGCTGATTAGGGATAGGATGTACTAGTCAGTAGTCAGGAGATCTTCAGTGAGACATGGACGAGTTTCAAGATAGGGTACACTACCTTGAGTAGGCAGTTGGAGATATGGGGCTGATGCAGGAGAGGGAGGTTGTGGCAGTGGAGCAGGCACATATTATTCGGGCTGAGAGGGATGCAGCACAAGCGTAGGTGTAGGTGTTGGAGGCAGAAAAGGATGTGGCACATGTGTGCATTCAGAATGAGAGAGATGTGGCAGAGGTAGAGATACAGTCATTGCAGAGGGGGAGAGATGAGGCAGTAGCAGATGTAGCGACTCTCTAGAGAGAGAGGGATTTAGCAGAGCTAAGGGCACAGGCTCTTCAGAGGGATAGAGATGCAGCAGTGACTCAGGCACAGGGGGCTGAGAGGGAGAGAGCTACAGTAGAGAGGTGGATGCAGACCCTACAGGTAGAGAGGGATGTCGTGATAACTCGTGTACCGACAGGTCAGAGTGTGGGTGGGATGCCAGGAGCAGATATGCAGATTGTGGAGAGAGAGAGGGATGCAGCGGCGGCACAGGCAATGGTTGTGGAGGAGATGAGGGATCGTTTACAGGCAGAGCTGGCATAGAGCCAGTTGGCTCAGGAGGCATGGGAGTAGGACAGGAGAGCTATTACTAGGGACCGAGACAAGTATCAACATGAGTGGAATTCCAGTCAGGTCCAGGTTGCGGAGAGAGAGGAGAGCATGAGAGAGGTAGGGTTTTGGATGGCTGCATATTATGATGCAGTTCCTGATCCGGCACATCAGAGATTCCGTTATATCTGACAGACACCTCAGATGCCAGTGCCATCTCAGTCATTGGGGACATGGACCTATGGTTATAGTGATTCTCTAGGGGTTTCACCAGGTAGGGGAGCAGGATCTGAGTCACCACATAGATTAGATGTGGGGAGTTCATTTGGGAGGTGACAGGCTACTGAGTTTTTGACAGACGCAGGGTGGAGTGTGTAGGATTTATTGACAAAGATCAGAGATGTTCCATATCTCTGGATTTTGTAGTGTATCATGTGATGGATATATGTATGATGGACATGTGACACATATTATATTATATTGATATGGGATAGTTCTTATTGACACCGTGTAGTATGTTTCCTTTTGTGATGGGTGATTATATGCATGTGTATATGGTATTACTTGTTTATGTGGATGGATGCGTTGGTTTATTTATGCTCATGCGTTGGTTTATTTATGCTCATGTTTATGATATGAGATGTTCATGTGGATGATTGGATATATGTACTTTATGGAATATGAATAATTTTATTGATTCATGGTGATATACATGGTGCATATGTGGGATCTATGATGATTTATATAGATATAGATGCCTAGTTGACTTGTTTGTCATGCATGTATATTCGTATGATGGATTTTGTATGAACATTTTATATATACAGGATGTGATGTATTATGAGTCTGACACTTTGTGATGCAGGTGGCAATGTATGCATAGACTTAACATGTGGTGATGTAGGTGACGATGTATGTATGGACCTAACATGTGGTGATACAAGCGGCAATGGATAAATGTAATAGTGCTTTTATAATTTTAGAGGAAATAAAACACGGCCATAAGTTCTAATAAGAACTGACATGATGGTGAGGATGGGTGTCATTTGGCATCTGTCAAAAAGTATCAGTGTCCTGAGAAGAATGGAAAAGAATGGGGTAAAGTGTTTGCACAACCAAAACCATAGGGTGAGTGTAATGCAATGAGCATGAAAATGCAATCCTAATTCAATTTACCATCTTTGGAGCACTAGTTTTTACTATAGCATAAGACATGATACACCAAGGTATGGAGAACTGAGGTAGATTAGTGTCTAATGCATGAAACAAACATGCCAGACAAGAAGGCTATCCAAACACCCCAAAGTCATGAAGACCTTGGTCAGGCTAGGTATTGGGGTAACCACAAGCACAAAAGGATGCCCCAGTGTAACACAAGACCCCAAGGACCTTGGTGGGCACTACGTGGGACAACCAAGAAAACACAACAAAAGAAAAGATCAAGATATGCCCCTATGTGGACCAATCAAAACATGCCATAATATGATAGA
Organism: Sequoia sempervirens; assembly: GCA_007258455.2. Classification (NCBI taxonomy): domain Eukaryota; kingdom Viridiplantae; phylum Streptophyta; class Pinopsida; order Cupressales; family Cupressaceae; genus Sequoia; species Sequoia sempervirens. Next base: position 463,855,791 of record VDFB02193867.1, read on the forward strand.
TTATGGTGGTCTTGACAAGTGATTATAGGGAGCTCAAATGATAAATAAGAACTAAAAGCCTCAAAAAAATGCAATCAATTTCAAATGTCCTTTGCCATAGGATCAAGGGGATAAATGGAATTGATGAGGTCTGTTAGAAAGGATGTATCCTATTGAGACCCATGATGAATACTAAGCGAAAAGATCGATATGATGTAGGATATTTAAAATTGATTAGATTCGTTGGTACAAGTGGGTCTTGTTTGTTAAGAACTAGCTAGATAAAGGCATAGCTTGATGACACAACACAAGGGAGACAAGACACAACCTAAAGACCTAGGGGCTCGGGGGCCGATTAGAGATTAGCCTTGCCTACGTGAAAGCACAGAGCCCTCGTAGTTCATGAAAAAAGACCATGGATAAGGCAGAAAGAAGACAATGGTGACTGATGATGAAGGACACAAAACATGACAGACAAATACCCCGGGGGAGGATCAAATGACCAACCTTGCCTACGTGAAAGTGCAGGGGCAACGTAGTTCGATAAAAAGACCATGGATAAAAGTGAAAAGGAACTGGTGAAGATAAGTGATGGAGGACCAAAACAAGTTCATCCAAAAATGCCCCGGGGGCAGATCGAATGATCAGCCTTGCCTACGTGACAACACAGGGGCAACGTAGTTCGACAAAGGATGAAAATGACACGGGAGGATGAGATCTAGGTGAAGACCGACACGGACTGACCGACAAAGGGAACGAAAGACATAAGCTCAAAGTGGGATAGAAAAAGGTCAGGATGAGGGATAGGTAAGGTGGGTCGTCCAATGCTCAATCAATATATTCCAAGTGTCCTAGGCTGAGGTGGGTGAGGATGATAGTGCGGATGAAAGCACAAAATAACTAGGATGTCAGGTAGATAATGATTAATCCCTCTATGGATGACACCTTCTAACAGGTTTTCACCATCCATACTTATCCAAGGTGCTACCAAGAGGTGGTTTTCACCATAGGATGGATTTATTTTTCTTTACTATTTTTTTGGATTTTTTTCATACTTTTTTTTAAAATTTTTTTATTTTTTTGATTTAGGTGGGGTTACCAAATGGACTTAGGCATAGAACCTCTTCAGATGAAGGATATTGATAGGTTCATCAAGGGGATCTCCTTCAAGAGTAGTCAGCCTATAGGCCCCAGATCCGTATTTGGCGGCTATGATATAAGGCCCTAACCAGTTTGCCTCAAATTTTCCCTTTTTATCACGATCTGGTTGAGTACGTTGGTTTTCTTTGGGGACAAGCTCACCAACTTGGAATTGTCTAGGACAAACATTTTTATTGTAATGACGTTTGAGGCAATTTTGGTATGCTTGCAGGTGGTCATAGGCTCTTATTCTCCATTCATCCAGTAACTCTAGCTGTGCAAGCCGTACAACACGAGCATCTTCTTCGCTGATAAGGTTCTTCAAAGAAGTTCTCAATGAGGGGAGCTCAACTTCGATTGGCAAGATGGCTTCAGTACTATCTACTAAAGAGTATGGGGTGGCCCCTGTTGGGGTGCAGATGGATGTGCGCTATGCCCAGAGGGCAAGATGAATATGGAGGTTCCAATCTCATCTAGTGTTATTGACAACCTTTTTAAGGATGCGGATGAGGGTCTTGTTGGTTGCTTCTGCTTGACCATTACCCTGAGGGTAATAAGGCGTCGACCAACGATGCTAGATATGGAAGGTGTCGCAGAGGTGTTTCATGGCTTGGTTCTTAAAAGGTTTTCTGTTATCAGAAAGGATGGTGGACAGGATACCATATCTGCAGAGAATATGGTAGATGATGAATTTGGAAATCTGAGTACTGGTGATTTGTGAGAGTGGCATTGCTTCCACCCATTTGGTGAAGTAATCAGTTGCAGTGATGATGAATGTATGGCCGTCGGATGATGGTGGGTAAAATTTGCCAATCAAGTCGAAACCCCATTGAGAAAAGGGCCACGGTGCTAGGAGAGGCTGAAGAACTTGTGCTAGGGCGTGAATCAAATCTACGTGCTGTTGGCATGGAAAGCACTTCTTCATGAATTTGCAAGCATCATGTTCCAATGTAGGCCAATAATATCTAGCCCGTAGGATCCTTTTGGCTAGAGCCATACCATTTAAGTGAGCTCCACAAATACCACCATGTACTTCTATTAGTACCATTTGGGCCTCAGTCTCATTCAGACATCTAAGGAGGATTCCATCATACCCGTGACGATAAAGTATATCACCAACAATGATGTATCAGGAAGAGCGATGGATAAAGGATTTTCGTTGGTTGCATGTAAGTTCTGGGGGCATGATATTATCATGGAGATAGGTGTATATGTCTTGATACCAAGGGGAGGCGTGACCTACAATATCGCACACCATGTCAATCTCGGGAACATCATATGCAGGGATTAAAAGTTGTTCGACAAGAAACTCACACTTCGTTCGGTCCTTAGACATGTCAATCAGGGAACCAATAGTGGCTATTGCATCTGCAACTTTATTTTGTACTTGAGGGATTTGGTCAAACTGTATGAAGGTGAAATATTTCTTGAAATCATCCACCATGCATTTATACGGTAATAGTTTATCATCTTTCATGAGGAATTCATCATTAACTTGCCTAATGACCAGCAAAGAATCACCAAAGACTTTCAGATGAGTTATGTGCCACTGTTTTGCAATTCTGAGGCCGGTGAGGAGAGCTTCGTATTCTTCCATATTATTGATACATGGGAATGCTATCCTGAATGATTTTGGGATGTAGTCACCTTGAGGAGTGACTAATAGAATTCCTACTCCAGATCCACTATGAGTGTATGAGCCATCAAAATATAACGTCCAAATTGGTGCTTCTGTCACTGTGTAGATTTCTTCATCTGGGAATTGAGTGTCTAGTGGGTAGGCATCTACTAATGGTGCTTCAGCCAATTGATCAGCAATAACCTGTCCTTTTATGGATTTTCGCTTTACATATTCTATGTCAAATTCACTAAGGAGCATGACCCATTTGGCCATGCAGCCAGTCAAAATGGTTCTAGATAAAAGATACTTCAAGGGATCAATTTTGGCGATTAATTTGACCAGATGGCTGGGCATGTAATGATAAAGTTTCTATGTACTGAAGACTAGTGCAAGGCAAGCTTTTTCCATGGGGGAGTAATTTAACTCATAGCCAACTAGTGTTCGACTAATGTAGTAGATTTCCCTCTCTTTGAACGACTCATCATGTTGTGCCAATAATGCCCCCAGTGCAACTGAAGTAGCATAGATATAAAGCAGGAGGGGTTTTCCTGGGATAGGTGGCATTAAAATTGGTGGATGAGCTAAATATTCTTTAATTTTATCGAAACCCATTTGACACTATGGGGTCCATCGAAAGGTGGAATCTTTATTCAAAAGATGGGTGAATGGTTGACATTTATCTGCTAGCTAGGCTATGAACCGACAGATGGACTGCATCTTCCCCTCGAGACTTCTTAACTGCTTTAGATTGTGTGGAGGTGGCATGTACAGAATAGCCTTTACCCTGGCGAGATCAACTTCAATACCTCTGCGAGAGACTATGAAACCCAGCAACTTCCCTGACGTGACCCCAAAGACACACTTTTTTGGATTTAGCTGCAACTTATAATGCTCTAACCGCTCAAATATCTTTTTTAGGATGGCAGGATGTTCTGCTCGTGTTCTGGATTTCCCTAATAGGTCATCAACATAGTCTTCCATGATGATATGGATGAGGTTATGGAAGATGACCATCATGGCTCTCTGATATGTTGCGCCTGCATTTTTGAGACCGAAGGGCATAACATTGTAATAAAAAGTGCCCCAAGGAATTGTGAAGGTAGTTTTGTGTTCGTCTTCAGGTGCGATTCGAATTTGATTATAATCAGAGAAGCCATCCATAAGGGATAACATCTCATGTCCTGCTGTTAGGTCGACCAACATGTCAATGTTAGGAAGAGGGAAATTGTCTTTTGGGTAGGCTTTGTTAAGATCCCTGAAGTCCGTGCAGACCTGAATGTCTCCATTTGGTTTGGCAACTAGAACTATATTGGAGATCCATTCGGAGTAGTCAATCGGTCTGATAAAACCCGCGTCTAGTAACTTCTCCAATTCCTTCTTAACTAACAACGCGACTTGCGGATGCATCTTGCGGAGCTTTTGCTTGATAGGCTTGGCGTCTGGGTGACTGTCTAAGTGATGAACCACTAAGGTAGGGTCTAAGCCTGGCATGTATAAGTATGACCAAGCAAAGTTAACGATTCCCTCTTGGAGTAGCTATACAAAGACTAGATATTCTTGCTCTGAGAGGGACTTAGCTACATAGGTGATTTAGGACTTTCAACAGTTCCCAAATTAACTTCTTGCATCTCTTCAATCAGAATGGATGATTGGGTAGATAACTGAGTTCCCATAAGGGGAAGATGAACATCTCCATCTTCCAGTGCCTCTTCGAGGTTTTCACCATCAGATGCATCCTTTATTTTCACTATTTCAAGGTCAGGAAGTGCCTCAAGGAGGTTTTCACTAGATGACCATTTTTTACTTTTTTTATTCTTATTTTTGCGATTGGAGTGTTCATCCTCCCCCAATCCCATAAGGTTGACATACGTGTCCGTAGACATACTGACAAGTGTGGTATTATGTAGGTCCCAATCAATGAGTTTAGGGTGACAAAGGGATAGGCTAATGGTGCAAACGGACAGGCATTCAAACATGGATGATAAGTCGGTGTGATCAACATCATCGTACACATGTATGATGGATTCCTCATTGGGTATGTCTTCCAATGAGCCATCATCCGCGATGATACTATTGGAAGTGTTAGATGATGTTGCGGGGCTTTTCCGTTTCTTGTCATACCCAATGCTTGTGTTTCTTGGTAGCTTTGGTGTATCAATAGGCTGCAACTGCCCTTGTTCCTCTTTACCTAGGCCTCTACCTTGATAGTTATGTTTTTCCACAAACTTTGTTGGCCAGGGGTTCTTTTCCTGAAAGTATTTCTTTAGAGGAGTTTCTAGTTCGGGTTCTTCTCGGTAGACCCATTGGCTTATGTCCTCTTCTGGTGCATCGATCTTGACACTTGGGGACCTGAAAGTGGTGGTAGGGATGTTTTTACCACTGAAGATGAGGATCTTGTCTTCCTTTTGTGTAGCATGTGAAGGTTGACCATATTCATGTGGTGATGGTGGCATGGTGGCTACATTGAGAACCGTATGCATTTCATATTCACCACATCCTTTGTCGATGATCTGGACTTTGGTGACCGAAGGATCAGTGGTGGAGGATGGAGTGGTTATTGCGGTGGATGGTGGATTGGAGGATGATGACTGGGATGCCCCCATTTCAACCCCAGGACAATAATGTAAATGGGGAAAAAATGCTTCTAAAGCGCAACAATATTCAAATGGTTGGGGGTCAGCATAGATGGTGACTTCTTGTCTGTTGATGGGGAATTTTAGGCATTGATGATACGTGGAGGGGACGACTTGCATAGCATGGAGCCACGGGCGGCCAAGGAGGAGATTATATGGTAAGTCTAGATCAAGGACATGACATGTAGTATACTGAAGCATAGGTCCCACTTGGATAGGAAGACTGATAATTCCTTCTGAATTTCTTTCTGCATTATCATAGGCTTTGATTGTAATGATCTGGTTGCTTAAGTTCGCTTGAGTATACCCCACCTGTTTTATGAATTTCAAAGTACACAAATTGAGGGCAGAGCCATTATCTACCAAGACCCTTTTTATTTTATGGCGAGAAACCATGACTTCAATGTGTAAGGGGCGATTATGATTGACATTGATGTTTGGCATATCGTTTTGGCTGAAGTGGAGGTGATGAGACAAAGCCAAGTGTCCCACCAAAGCTTGGAATTGTGTGGGGTCGATGTCATTTGGCACATGGGTTTCCTGCAAGGCTCTATTGAGGATTTCTTGATGTACTGGGGAAGACTTAAGCAAATCCAAAATGGATATATGAGCGGGGGTCTTCCTTAAGTGATCAAGGATGTTGTACTGAGAGTTTACAGGAGTCGATTGGGTGGGTGCGGAGGCTGTAGGGACGGTGATGCGGGCTCGTCGTGTAGTAACAACACATTGAGGGTCTTTGGATTTAACATGTATCATGGATACTCGGGGTTCCACCTGCTCAATGTAATGAATAACACCTTCATAATTGAAGGGCACATTCTTGTAATTCACATTATTTGTGCTGTTGTTTTGAGGATTACTGTTGGAGGTGCTAGGGCCTTGATTATGGTTTGGGAAGGCGTTTTGATAGATCTGCAGTTGAGCATTGGATGACGAAGGTTGACTGGGGTCAACCTTGATATCTCCTCGATCAATGAGATCTTGGACATAGTTTTTCAAACCCTGACACTTATTTAAAGAGTGTCCATTTTATGGAAATCAAAATACTCATTTTCTTTAAACCATGCCGGCTTGGGTTTGGATTTGTCAAATGGCTTGGTGACGGGGTATGTGATGGGGTAATTGATTTGTAACAATTTATTAAAAACAACACTCAAAGGTTCACCTAATTGGGCATATTGACATTTGGTGTTCCCCTGATTGCTTCAGTTTGATTGTTGAGGAGGGCGAGGTGCCCCCTGTGGTACAGATATGGCGTTGGGTACAGATGGTTGTTGTTTTTGGGATGCATTAGCCACTTGGACATGTTTAGTGTCTGTCACTCCGTCATTCACCGCATTTTTGTTCTTGTTCCAGAATCGTGGTTTATCTCCAAATGACCTTTCTTTATCATGACTGTGTATTTTGATGTGTCCTTTGGCAATAAGGGAACGTTCAAGGATAGGTCCCTTTTCTACTATCTTTGCGAAGGTGGTGACACAATGTAACCTAAAACTATGGGCCATGTCAAGATGAGAGTTTTCCACGAAAAGAGTGACCATGTCCTTTTCTTTCAGAGGATTTTTCATTCGACTTTCTAATGCACGCCACCATTGTAGGTAGCTGGTAAAGGTTTCCCCATCCTGTTGTTTCTCATTTAGGAGATCTAAGGTGTCCGTATCCTTCTCCAAATTGAAAGAGAAGTGGGATACAAATTTTTTTGATAGGTCTGCAAAAGTTTGTATGGACCCTTTTTCAAGAGTCATGAACCAATCTAAGGCATGGCTTACTAGGCTTCGTGGGAACAAGCACAAGAGATAGTTGTCATTGTACATGACTTCTTGACATTGGGAATAAAACTCTTGCAAGTGAGCCTTAGGGTCTTTGTTTCCCTTGTATTTGTCAAATTTTGGTATCTCGAAATGTTTAGGAAATGGGATCAATGAGATGGAGGGATCAAATGGATATGGGCATATGTCCTCAAATTTGAATGATTGTTTTGTAGCCCCGGCTTAAAGTTCCTTAAGTGCAGCTTTGATTTCCAACAAATCCGAGCTAGCTGGTGGCAGGTTGGGGGGATATTGATGATAGGATGATAAAGGATCCTGCTGAAAGGGCGTCGGATTATTAAAATATAGGTTTGGATGATTGGATGATGACAGGGCTTTCTGGTAAGATGGGGGATTTTGTTGATACGGGGGCTATTGTTGTGGGGCATAATATGGATTTGTTTGGTAAAAGTGTGGGGTAGGTTGTTGAGGAACTTGGATGGGATGTTGCATGTTGGTTTGTTGGTATTGAGGGTATTGTTGTGATTGTTGGGAGGTCGTATAAAGCGGTTGTTGGGGAAATTGCTATTGATTGTGATAGTAGTAGTGTTGGGGAGGTTGTTGTAGTGACGTCAAATGTTGTATAGGTAGAGATGGGATATTGTGTTGTGGTTGAGCTTTTGGATGCAAAATGGATGCAAGAAAGGGGGATATGGTTTGAGCAATAGGTCGAGATGGATTTCCTTGTGATTGGTAGGATGGTTGTTGTGAAGAGGCCAAAGTATTGTGTATAGGTTGTTGCAGATGAGATGGAGGAGGTAGCGTAGACGTGTTTTGTGAAGGGGGTTGTTGAGCACCACCTGGAACATTCAGCTGGGGTGTGCCTTGTGGAGGTAATTGAGGTAGAATGTTGGGTTGGTGAAGCTATTGAGATGGTATATTTGTACTTCCAGGAGGTGGCAGTGATGCGGCAAAGGAGGTGCCCCCAATGTTGACTGGAGGTTGGTTGGAAGGAGGGGGTGTTGTTAATGTTAATGGCGGAGGTTGTGGAACATTTTGTGGCATATTGTAGGCAAAAGGATTATTGGGATCAGGCACTTGAGGTCCTCCTATAGCTGAAGTCGAAGCATGTGGGGGATAGTTAACTTGATAAAGAATGACATTTCCAAATTTAGGTTGATGCCAACCCTCAACTGGAGGAATATTGGAGAAGTATGAACCTTCGGGTGCATTTCATGAACCTTGGAGTACATTAGATGGGGCACCCCTATATTTGGACAAGTCAACATTCGAGGGGGGTTTGACACCCTTCTCAATTAGGTGGGCCAAGATTTCTTCCCCATGTTTCTCAAGAAAACGGTCAGTCATTTGCACATTGGCGGGATTACTAAAATGTTCCTCAAGTGTGAGTTCAGGTTGATTAACCATACTCTCTTCACCATGTGGCGAGTTATTCTGATTCTCAGTGTTAGAATGTGATGAAGTACCATTATGAGGATCGCGAGGGATGTTGGTACCCTTGTTAGGATCTGCTGAGATGTTGATTGTGTTTTTGGGATCTTGAGGGTTGTTTGATTGGGCATTTTGAGCTTGACGGTCGGCCATTTTCTTTGTCTGTGAATGGGTCTGAACGGGCATGCAAATGTGCTATGAGTGGATGATAAAAATGCTTTTGACGAATGATTTGATTGTGATTGGATGAGATCTGATTTGGATGGGGTTTGGATTTGGATCAGACTTTGTTTGGATATATTGGATTAGATCGAATTTTGACAAGATTAGATTTGGATTTGGCAAGATTGGATTGGATTGGATTGGATTATTAAGATCAATAGGATAGAATTGATTGAACAGATGTGATTTGATTGATTGTACAATTTGATCGAATGATTGGTTTTGATAGATTTGGATGATTGGATAAAGGATGTGAGAGAGGCCTTGAGTTTAACCAAAGGAAGTTACCCTTAATGACCAAGAGCTTTAATTGATTAAGAGGATGATCACAACACCGAATCCACCTTAAGATAGGAATGGATTGATTGGGCTGAGGATGATAACTTACGCCAATGAATTCACCTCAAGATGGAAGCAAATTGATTGGGGTCGAAGTTAAAGACTAATAATCAGGTTCAAGTGCTATGGTCAATTTAGGTAACCACTTTGTAATACGAGGTTAGGACGGTTTGGCTATGGGTGGTGTTTGGCAATGTGAATGGTAAAGTTATGGTGTTTGTTAGGTGAGGATATGGAATTTTGAATGGAAAATTAAAATGAAAGGGTGAATTAAAGATGATTGTGGAGAATGAATGGATATTTATAATGGTTAACAAAGATTTGGAGTGATAGAATGGAAGTTTAAATAGATCAAATGGAGGTTTTAGGAGGCTTAGAGTGACAAAATGGGGGCTTAGGATGATGAGATAATGGTTGGGAATGATAAAATGATGGTTTAGAGGCTAAATGGATCCAAATGGGGCAATTTCGGGTGTTTGGGAGGGAAAATCCGCCCCTCTACAGGAAAAATCAGGGGCATTGACAACTTTTTGTAGCAAATCAGGGGCACTTCTACCTTTTTGTAGCAAAATAGGGGCACTTCCACCTTTCTGCAGTAGAATTAGGGGCGCTTCCACCTTTCCATAGAAAAATAGGGGCACTTCCGCCTTTCTGCAGCATAATTAGGGGCACTTCCACCTTTCTGCGGTAGGACAAAGCTTGGTTTTGATGGTAAAGGCTATGGCAAGGATGCAAAATGATAAAGTAAGGCCAAAGTATCAAAAATTTCATAGATTTTTTATGAGAAACACTTCAAGCAAGCACAATCCTATGATTAATATTAAGGGTATGGCTAGGCAAGGTCTTAATCTAGGATGCACAAGGCTTTTAGGGAGTCCTCGATATACTTTCAGTATGTGAGGCACAATCGTGAACACCAGCCCATTACAAGCATGAGTCAGGAACCCCAGCGAGATACTGAAAGGCTCGGACCAACTCTTCATGTCTATCTAGGTATCACCCTAGCTTTGACGCTCCGCCAATTACGACATGACTGGATTGGGGTACAACTTTCATTCTCCCCCCTTTATATACCCCGCCGGTATGCGTGGTTGGAATTGTCCCTTGGGGTGATGAAATCCCCAAGTAGGTCCCACTAAAAAGAAGACACTAATTGCTTCCAACTACTCCCTAGGCTCACACAAAGTGCAAGGGGAAAGTGGAAACAAATTAATGCCCCCTTGGGTAACATAAGAATAAACAATCACAACAAGCAATAAAGTTTATTCCCCCTAATTAGACTATGTTCCAAAACAACAAGGATAATTTTTGAAAATCTGATCAAATAGATGGTCCTGCAAGCAAATGTTAGCTATCTTCTTCATCATCCTTGGTCAATTACGCCATAATATGCTACAAAATATTAGCAAAAAACACCAATATCCTTGCCAAAACAATGTTAGAGGGTTACTACTTGAAAATAGCAAAAAATGAGAGCAAAAATGAAGCTAAAATGACTGTTTTACCTTCCAAACTGTGCTGTTTTGGGGCACTTCCGCCTTTCTGCAGCAAAACAGGGGTGCTTCCGCCTTTCTACAGCAAAAATAGGGGTGCTTCCACCTTTCTACAGCAAAATGGGGGTGCTTCCACCTTTCTGCAGCAAAAATGGGGGCGCTTCTGCCTTTCTGCAAGAAGATTAGAGGGCGCTTCCGCCTTTCTGCAACAAGAGGTTAGAGGGCGCTTCCGCCTTTCTACAACAAGAGGTTAGAGGGCGCTTCTGCCTTTCTGTAATAAACTTTATCAGATTTTAAAAAAAAAGGAAAGTTGTGCCCCTCCCACTGCAAGAAAAGTGTTAGAAAAACCTTCTAAATATATTCCTAACTGTAGCAAACTTGTTAGAAGAAAATAAAACTTTCAGATATAGGGTGCTTCCGCCTTTCTGTAGTAGACAAGAGGGCACTTCCACCTCTCTATGGTAAGGTAGGGGCGCTTCCACCTTTCTGCAGTAGGACAAAGGGCGCTATCGCCTTTCTGCGGTAAAGTAGAGGGTGCTTCCACCTTTTTGTGACATTTTCCTATAAAATTCTTAGCCAAAACAAAGGTTAAATGCAAGAACCCATTTGTGGGTCCCACCGGGCATTCCAGAAATGTGATCCTAAGAATTTTACCCTACTCTAATGTGCAAAATAACTTAAAAATGCAAGTGATAAAAGACTAAGGACACTTCAAGATTAGCCTAAAGAGTGATAAAACTAGAAGGAAAATGGATAAAACAAGATGCAAATGATTTCACCTTCCTTGCTGTTGACAACTCCTTGGTTGGCCCTTGCTTGGAATGGTTTTGTGTGCTCCTTAGATGATTTCTTAAGTGACTAGATGCAATATCAACTTATGCAAAATGATTAAGATGGATGGTTAGATGATAGTGGATGATTGAGAATGCAAATTGGCAGCATGTAGTTATGAAAATCCAAAAGTGTTGAAAATGCCCTTGAGGAGGGGGTATTTATAGAAGAATTTGAATTCTCTAGAGAATTCAACGGTTGAGATGCATCCAACAAGGTCAAGATGAAGGGCTATGGTGGGTTGAGAGCCCACAAGCCCTCACATCTTGACATGTGGATGGTGAAGTGGCCAAGAGAAGATGAGGTGTAAGTGAGGTGTCAAAAAGGTACATGAGGTGGAGGAAGGACAATCACTTTGGGGAGTGAGAAGATTTCCTCAAAAAGGAATTTCTTGTCTCCAAGTGGGAGTGAAAGGGACATTTGAGGAATTTTGAAATTTCTCAAAAATCTACATGGGAAAAGGAAAGGTGGTTGAAAACATAAATGTGAATTAAAAATTCACATTCTTAGGAGAATCTAAAGGATAAAGGGTGGGCTCCAAAAAGGTGGGACTTGGTCACATGTGGAGATTGTGACAAGTCCAGGGTTCTAGAAGCCTTGGAAGGATAGAATGTGAATTAAAAATTCACATATAAAAGAGGGGAATCTAGGATACATAAATGTGAATTAAAAATTCACATGGGAAAGGGGGTCAATGCTAAAAGAAGGTAAATGCAAAGGTTGGCTAAAAAGTTGTGCTAAATTTGGCTAATGACCTTGGTTAAGTTTGTGCAAATATTGGATTAGGCTAATTAATGGAAGATTAGAGGCAAGTGGCAAATGTAGGAGGATGTGACATTAATCTTTGATTAAGAGGATGCACATCATAATCATGAATTAATTAAATTAATTCAGATTAGGGCAAGATTATGGAGGATGTGACAAGGAGAGAGAAAATGAAGAATTTTAAATTGATTTTAAATCAAAAGGGGTAAAATGACTAAATTAATAAAATTAGTGTATTTATTTAATTTAGAGAGGAAGAAGGTGAAAGATAAAGCATTTAATTATTAAATCAAATACTTCACAGATATGAGATAAAAGGTGTAATATTAATTTAATAAATTAATATTTAATATGATAGACGGAAAGGGAGTAAATTTAATCATATGGGAGTGATTAAATTTGGATGTCTATAGTGCTAATAAATAAATCTCACTAATCAAAGCTTAATTCAATTGAAAACACCACACTTTGGGCTTATTTTTGAAACATCCCTCTTCCAAATCAACAAAGTGAAAACAAAGAAATGTATTTCCAAACATTGAGTTCTTAGGTTTATCACTTTAAGGGTAAAGCATGTTTTTCACTACCTTGATCTTGTAGACAAACCACTCCCTCTTAAAAAAAAGGATCAATCATCCCATCCATCTAAAAACATTTAACATCTCACCTCACAAATAACTTTGAAACTTTGGACACATTAAACATTATAGATTTAGGTTATCATTGTGTGAGGTAAAATGTGTAAAGTAAATAACAAAGTCACACAAGCAATGAAACATATAACATTAGAGATTTGAATCATAAAACTAATCTGATTGTAAACAAAGAAAATCCTCCAAAATCATTCCATTTTTCTTTTTTTCTCAAGGATCCTCTAAATCATTAGTGCTCTCAGATTTGTATATTGCACTATGACTGTTTGGATGACAACCTAAGAAATGGGATGCTGTAGAATGAAAAAATATAAATTTCTATATGATTGAATACACTATATGATAATGTTGAATGATGTTATGATATTATAATACAAATGATAATGGTGATATGACAATGGATAATGATGTTAAAGACTATGATTCAAATGCTATATAAAAACTAAGATGCTAACTAAAATGCAACTATGAAACTAAGCTATGATTCTAAACTAAAATGATACTACAATGCTCAAATGCTAAATGTTATCTTTCTCTAAATGCTGAAATGCTCCAATGTGATTTCTATATAGTAAGTTTACTCCAAGATGGGATTGTAAAAGCTATAGAATGGGCTTGTAGTTATAGGAATTCCAAGGAATCTTGTGGTGTGGTAGCAACCAACGATCAAGATTTTAGCATGAGAGATGAATGGTAGAGATGGAAGAAGTTAGAGAGAATCATGGAGGATGTTCCCTTAACTGTGAACACCATGCCAAGTGTATGAGGGAATAAAATGTGTGAGAGAGCCAAGTGTCCAAAGTTTGTTTTGAAATTGGTTGAGGATAATTCCCATTTAAATATTAGACATATTTAAATTCATGTGACATTTGATGATGTGGCAAGAGAAAAAGTTGGAGACATGTGCTTAAATTCAAATTTGAGAATTTAAATTTAGTGAGAAGATTATTAATTAAATAAAACAAACTATTAATTTTTTTTTTATTTAATTAAATTTAGAAGAATATGATATAAGACAGTAGAATTAGGTGTGAACTATATAAATAAATTTAGCATTTATTTATAAGTAGAAAAATTAAAGGGGTTCATTAATTAAATAACTTGTATTTAATTAATTAATTTCCTTGATTGATTTTAGGTGTATACATTTTTCCCCTCTTTGAAGTAATGTGTTTACACATTTCTTCAAAGAAAAATTTGCGAGTGATGCTGACAATTTTTTTTTCGATGCCCCAGACACTAATTTTTAGGTGATGACAAATTTATGCCCCCACGGGAGATAAATCGATGAACTTTTGAATTTTGGATGGGGTCAGATACTTGAGAGTATGATTACTCAGGGTACTAGATATGCTTGGGGATGCTGCATGCTGGCCCATTTATACTATGATTTAAACATCAAGTTGTCTATCTGCGAGGAGCCAATTTATTAGCTGGGGTTAGATTGCTTCAGATATGGGTGTGGGAGCATATAACGATCAGTCGTCCAATAGTAGATAGACACTGACCAACCATGAGACCATATGTTCATGCATATATAGGTTTAGTTGCTTAGCCTAAGCCAGGAAAATTAGAGTACTAGAGGAGATTACTGGATGATCTTGAGACTGTGACATGGCAGCCCTACTTAGATTGCAAGTAGTGGCCAGAGGATGATACAAAGATGCTAGTTTTGTGCTCATCGATGTACTTGATTGGGAGGAATCAGTTCATTATTGAGAGATTTTTGTTGAGGAGGGTACTATGATAGTATGGCTAGGTACATGGCATGCCTCAGGGAGTGGCTCATTACGCATGATGATAGATTGATGCAACAAAGTGAGGGCCATGCTTATCATATGATGCAACAATGTAGGAGTACCAGGGTTTGCAGGCCATTATCTACAATTATCATCTAGAGATTATTGAGGCTTCGATATTTGAGGAGTATGCCCAATACTTATTTATTCATCCATTCCCATAGTTTTCAAGTCTAGATGAGCTGGTACCATTATTATATGATGAGGAGAGGGTAGAAGTACATGGTCACAGGGGGAGAGATGGAGGAGATGAGGAGGAAAAGGAGGCAAAGAGCAATGATGAGGGAGATGGGGATGGAGATGGAGGAGGTAGAGATGGTGATGGAGGTGATGATGGAGGAGATGAGGGTGGAGGAGGCCCAGTGTTGGATGTTCGAGACTTTAGAGTGCCTTGAAAGAGGTGATCATTGGTAGCTACAACCCAATAGCATGTGCATATCCAATTACCTTCACAACAACAACAAACATAGATAGCTACATTACAGTTTCAAGTGCAAATATTGCAAGGTCAGTTGGAGCAGGTACAAGCCTTACTTTAGGCACAGACCCAGGCCCAGGCTTAGACACAAGAATATGTTGCCACTTTGACGACCAAGAGGGATACCTTGAGGTAGTGGGTTGAGTAGGTAGAGGGCATAATAGAGAGACTATAGAGGTTAGCTGAGGGCACTGGTACAACTGATTATTTTAGAGAGGTACAACACTCTACTAGGGAGGAAAAGTTCTACAGGCTAAAGTATCATGAGGTTGTTCCTCCAGAGCATTGAGAGAGATACACACAATCTTCTAGTCACACTCACACTAGGACTACCAGTAGGGGTGTGACAGGGCCACCGCCTCGTAGAGATCTAGGGGTAGGACCATTAGGTTGTGTGGGAGGTATAGGGCTAGTACCATTAGGGGGGAGCACCACATAGCTCCTTTGTTAATATTTTTCATATTTGAGACATGATGTATGCTCCTTGATTCAGTTTAGACATTATGATACATTTCCATTTTTGATATTGATGTATCTCTTTATACATTTGGATATCCTTGTACACTTGACATTATAATTTTGAGGTCATATGATATGCGGTGATGATTAGTGATCTATGTGTCTATATGATTTGTGATGGATTCCTATGATGGATGCATTTGATTTCTGCTTTATGATGCTTATATGATGCTTATGTGATACTTATATGATGATGCTTATGTGATGCTTATATGATGATATGTATGAATGATGATTCTATATGCCTTATGAGTGATGTTTTATGCTATGTGAGATGGATTTGATTATGCAAATGATATGTGATGTTTATGTACATTCATGTAATGATTATGCTGATCCATTTAGTCCTTTATAAGGCTTGGATTTTAGTAATAATAAATTCATAGGTTCTATTACATATAAACTAGAAAATCTATCTTCACTACTAGTTTTAGATGTTCATAACAAGGGAATTATATCTTTTCAGGGAAACCTACTTACCGGTCATGTTCCTTAGCAACTTTTTCTTCTTTGAAATCTTACTCTATTGGATATTTCTTTCAATCTTCTTAGTGGACCATTATACCATGTCATGTTCTTTAGTAACTTTTTCTTCTTGGAAATATTACTCTGCTGGATATGTCTTTCAATCTTCTTAATAGACCATTTTCTTAATGCAACTCTATGAAATAATTTTGATTATGCAAACTTGAGATGCAATGTACTTCTTTTTATGTTTTCTAATGTGGATATTATGATGTAATGCATGGATGGATGAATGATGTGATAATGTATATATGATATCATAATGTTTTCTAATGTATGCAAATGATTATGCAACTATATGAGAATGATATGTTTTTGGTTAATGTCAAATGTACTCAATCAATTAATGATAGAGATAACATCATTTTGAAAAATTTTCTAGCCTTGGAAAACCCATAAATATAGATGCAAAACTAATATGAATGCAATCTAACTTAACCATGCCGATCTAATATGCAAAGGTTGTCATCATAATAGTTGATTTGTTGTGATTTTTATCATCATTGAGCCTTTAAAATGTTGAAAGTGAGTACAAAAATTGATGGTATAATTAGACCATGATGACTTGAGTGCTACTTCCATGATTTTTGATAGTGAAAGTTAACACAAGCACCTAGGTAATTGAACTGAGAGGACCTGAGCATTTCTCGCATAAACAAACAAGAGTTAATCATTTTCCTATGAAAATTTGGAATGCCATCAGTGATACTTTGTACAGCATGTCTCACAAAAATTTGCACAATAGTAATGATCTACTCACATACAACAAACAAAGAAAAATCATACTCCTTCCTGGCTCCTCTAGTTCAATACATCATCGAGTTGCTCCAAAGATATGACAACAAAAATCAAAGTACAACAGTTAAACATTCATGCCAAAGTGATAAAGCCATGATTCAGAAGGAACATCATCCATTTAAATTTGTTTTGATTTGATTAATTTTAGCTATTTGATATGGATGGTTGATGTGTTCATGGTTGTGATTGATTTTCACTATTGGTTTTTTCACTATGATCGTTGTGTTTGTTGCATTTTCCTACTACTATTTGTCTGTTGGTTTAAGCTCAAAGTTTATTTTCCCCTAGTGAGTTTAGGATTTTACCCCCAGTCTAGGGTGAGAGATGACCGTGATGATAGGATATGTACATGGAGATTTTTGATGATAGGCAGAATGATGACAAAAGTGAATGGTCGACATGCTCAAATAGATGGAAAATATAATCTATCACAAATAGTGCATGTTGCCAGGTTATCACTACTTTTTTTTATTGCACTTTTTCAGATTTTATGTATTTTTTTATTTTTAAAATTTTTCACTTTTTTTGTATTTTTTCAAGGACTTTTTCCGATGCACTGGATGAGTCAGGTGTAGAAATTATTAAGATGCAGGTTTTTGATGATTTCATCAAACAAATCCCCTTCATGCATAGACAACTAATATGATCCTGATTTGAAGACTAATACAACGACAAAGGGACCTAGCTAGTTTGGTTCAAATTTCCCCTTCTTCTCTTGATCCTATTGAGTATGGGGATTTTCCTTCAAGACCAAATCACCAACCTAAAATGTTCTTGGTTTGACCTTGTGATTGTAACTTTGTGACATCCTTTGCTGATAGGCTTTCAAGTGATCAACTGCATGTTGAAAATGCTCATCCAATAGTTCCAACTCTTGTAACCTAGAGACCCAATAATCTTCATTTGAAATGATCCCATTTAGTGACACACAAAGTGATGGTAGCTCAACCTCATTAGGTAAAATGGCCTCTGATCCATAGACTAGAGCATAGGGCGTAGCTTCTATTGGGGTGCAAATATTGGTTCTATAAGCTCACAAAGCAGGGTTCAATTGAATGTGCCAATAATGTCCAGTGTCGTCAATAGTTTTCTTTAGGATTTTCAGGATGATTTTGTTTGAGGCCTTTTCCTAGCCATTTCCTTGAGGGTAGTATGGTGTAGAAAACTAATGTTGGATATGAAACCTCTCACAAAGTTATTAGACGTCTTGATTCTTGAAAGGTCCACCGTTATCTATGACATTGGATTAAGGAATGCCATATCAATAGATGATATAATTCAGGATGAAGGATGCAATTTGTTTTCCTGTGATGGTGGTCAAAGGAACAACTTCATTCCACTTCGTAAAGTACTCCATGACTATGATGATAAACTTGTGTCCATTGGAAGATGACAGATGAATCTTGCCTACGAGGTCAAGACCCCATTGAAAAAAAGGCCATGTTAATGCAAATGGTTGTAGCTCTTGTGTTGGTGCATGTATCAGGTTTCCATGGATTTGACATTTTTGGTACTTCTTGACATATTGAAATGACTCCTCCATATTCGGCTAGTAATACCCCAAATGTATGAGTTTTTTAGTGAGAGTTAGTCCAATTGAATGTGTGCCAAAAATACCCTCATGAACCTCGCGTAAAGCAGTTTTAGCTTTGTTATGTTCAAGACATCGAAGGAGAGTACCATCAAGACCTCATTGGTAAAGTACATCAGATATCAAGGTATGTCAAGCTACTTGTTGAATAAAGTTTTTTTTTGGTTTTGGGATAAATTGGATGGTAGGGTAATGTATTTTAGATAGGTGTAGATTTTCCCATAGGTAGAAGTGTCAACTTCAACTAGATGATATATGACTTGGGATTCAGGGTTATCATAGGCAGGGTTATACAGTTTTTCCACCATGAACTCATAATAGGCTCGCTTTTTAGGTATCTATAGTAGAGAGGAATGGTCTCCATAGCATCAAAAACTTTTCTATCACCTCTTGGAATCTACTCAAATTTGATCTCCACAAAATAATTTTTGAAATCACCAACCATTCTTTTATATGACATCAATTTTTCATCTTTTTTCTGGTAATCATCATTCACCTGATTAATGACTATTTGTGAATTTCTATAGACACGCAAATGTATGATCTTCCATTTGACTGCTACTTTGATTCCAATGATCAATGCTTCATACTCGACTGTGTTTTTAGTGCAAGAAAACATTAAATTGTAGGAATTTGGAATGGTGTGTCCTTGAGGTGTCACAAATAAGATTCCTATGCTTGATCCATGCTACGTGAAAGATCCATCAAAGTATAACATCCACTATTATGTTGACATTGTAAGGACATTTCCATTTGGAAGCTCAATGCTTATTCGATGGTCATCCTGTAATGGTGCTTCAGCGAGTTGATCCGCTATGGCTTGACCTTCGATTTCTTTCCTATCCATATACTGAATATCAAACTTGCTCAATATCATTACCCACTTGGATAGTCTTCTTGTCAAGGAGGCTATGCTAAGTAGATACTTCAATGGATCAATTTTTTCTATGAGTTTGATGGTGTGAGTTAGCATGTAGTGTCTTAGTTGTTGAGTAGAAAATACTACCACCAGAAAATGTTTTTCAATAAATGTGTAATTGATTTCATAGCCATTCAAGGTCCTGTTGATCTAATAAATTTCTATCTCTTTTCCTACAGAGTCTTCTTGTGCCAGTAGAGCACCCAAAGATACATCTCTTTTTGCAATGTAGAGTAATAATGGATTTCCTTTAGTTGGTGGTACTAGTATGGGTCGTGACATCAAATACTGCTTCAGTTGGTTAAAAGCTGCTTCACATTTTTCATCCAATTTGAAAGAAACATTCTTGTGTAAGAAGTGATTAAAAGGATGGGTTTTATCTGCCAGTTGTGTGATGAACCTATGGATAGATTGGAATCATCCTTGCAAAGATATGAGTTGGCTAATATTCTTGGGAGGAGGAATCTCCATGATGGCTTTGACTTTCACAGGATCCACCTCAATGCCTTTAGTTGATACAATATATCCGAAAAGTTTAGTTGATGTCACACCAAATACACATTTCTTTGGGTTTAATCTCACATTGAATTTCTCTAACTTGGTGAAGATCTTGTCTAAAATTTCTAAATGTCCCTCTCTAGTGAATGATTTTACCAACAAGTAATCTACATAGTCTTCCATAAATGTATGCATCATGCCATGGAAGATGGTGGTCATCACACACTGATAAGTAGCCTTGACATTCTTGAACCCAAAAGGCATTACATTCCAGCAAAATATGCCTCAAGGACATGTGAAAGCTGTTTTCTCTTGGTCTTCTGGTGCTATCTTTATCTGGTTGTAACCTAAAAAATCCATCCATAAGTGATAGCATTGCATGAACCACTGTCAAATCCATGATGATGTCAATTTTATGCAAAGGAAAGTAATCTTTCAGACAAGCCCTATTAAGGTCTCTAAAACCTGTACATATCCTAATGCTGTGATTGGGTTTTGAAACTGGTATAATTTTGGAGATCCATTTAACATGATCGATACGTCTAATAAATCTGGCATCCAATAGTTTCGTCAATTCAACTTTCATTAAGAGGGCAATATGGGGATGCAATTTTCTCAACTTTTTCTTCATTAGCTTTACTCTAGGTGGTAGTGATAAATGATGCATGATAAGTTCTAGATCCATACTAGGAATGTTAGCGTAGGACCAAGCAAAGTTGATTTGTCTCTCTTCAAAGAACTTAGTGAAGATTGGTTTTTCTTCCTCTGTCATGGATGCTGCTAGATGTAAAGTCTTGAACATTTTAGTTGTGCCAATGTTGAGGGATTGTGTAGGTTAAATCAACACTGAAGATCTCTCATGATAGTGTTTCAGAAGAGTATCAAATCTCCCATCTTTTAGTGTCTCGAAGAGGTTTTCACCATCAAATGTGCTCTTTATTTTTACTTTTTCTTGATGTAATACTGCCATTAAATGGTTTTCACCATGAGATCTATTTTTGATATTCTTTGTTTTGTAGCTGAGAGATTTGGAGCTCCCCTTATTTGAAGCTTCGTTATGAAATTCAATGATGGAACATGTTTCAAGATTGTTAGAGCAAAGGAAGTTTACAATGGTATCATCATTTGGAAAGACAAGTATGCCAAGCAGCTCATTTTGGTCCCAATCAATCAGTTTAGGGTGTACCAATGGCAAGGAATCATTAGATTGGCTAAGGTCAAGAGGGGTAAGTGTCATGATGGCAATGTCACCAAAGTGTCTGATAGAAATATCAAGGTCTATGATGTTACTCTCTTTTGAGTGATCTATCTCACTTGAAGTCTAATCGTATTCACTTGAGTCATTGATATGCTATGATCCAATTTCAAGTGGTCTAGAACTTGAGTTTTGTCCCTCCATATGTGTTGGTGAATAATTTTGTATCACATCAATTTCTTTGTCATGACAAGACTCTTCAGAGAGGGAATCCCATTCATATTCATTGGAATCCATTTTAGAACTATCTCTCAAATGAAGGATTTTCTCAAAAACCTGCTACCTAGTTTCTTCTTTTGATTCTTCTCTGTATCCTAGCCATGTTTTTTCCTTTGAATTCATAGTGATGGGATCTATTGGTTCTATGATGGCTTCTTTTATTTTACCAACAAGACCTTTTCCCTCATATCCCATCTTTTCTAGGATTGTCTTCCCTTTTCCATATTGCTCTATTTGTACATTGGAGGTTGATGCTTATGATTGTTCTTCATCCTTGTACAACCAATTCAAAACATCCTTGTCTTCTGATTCATCCACTAAAGTTCCCACTTTTACAAACTTTCCATCAAAGAGTGTGGTTGGTTATGAGGATTGCTGTCTTGATGTGGATGGCTGCCCATATAACTTGGGAGAAGATAAGAGTTGCGATAGACACAATGATTTCTCAAATGAGTATTCCCCCATGCCTTTGTCTTTCAATTGGATCTTTTAAACTTGTTTTGAAAAGGAATTTAGTCATATTTCATGATCTCATGGAGTAGAATCACCAACACCTTTGTCTTTTGATTGAACCTTTTCCTCAAGTTGATTTGAAAAAGAACTTGATTGACTTTCCTTACTTGATATAGTAGAATCACTGATACCCTTATCCTTTGATTGGTCCTATTTCTCAACCCATTTTGACAAGGAATTTAGTTGTATTTCATTGTTGGGTGAACTAGGAGTTGTAGCTTTCCTGTTGTGTGGCACAAAAGTATCTTGGGTTGTTTTGAGTTTGTTGCAATATTGTGGATTGTTGGAATTAGCTGAGATGGTGATTTCTTGATCATTGAAAGGAAATTAACTGATGATACATTGAGGGCATTGCTTGCATCTCATGAAAGCAAGGACATCCCAAGAGTATGTTGTATGTCAACTCCTTGTCCAACACTTGACAAATTATGTCTTTTACAACTGCTCCTGCTTGAATTGGTAGTACAATTAGTCCTTGGGAAGATCTCTATTCATCATCATAGGCTTTGATAGTGATTTTTCTTCTAGCATCAATGGAATTTTTAGAATATCCAAGTGCATAGATAAGTTTTAAAGTATAGGTATTTAGGCTAGCTCCACCATCTATTAGAACAAATTTGACCTGGTGTTTGTGAATTAAAACCTCAATGTGGAGGGTAGCATTATGTGGATGGTTGATTGATACATCATCATGTTCGAAAAATGATAGGAAATGAGGTGTAGTCAAGTGTCCCACCATAGCTTGAAATTGGAAAACTTCTATGTTATTTGGTACCATGGTGGATACTAGATCTTGTTCTAGAATTTCTTTGTGAGCTGTTGAAATCATGAGGAGTTCCAATATTGATATTTGAGCTGGTATTTTCTACAATTGGTCAACAATGTTATATTGAGTTGTAGGGACAGTAGTTGCTTTGGATGTAGAGGAGGCAACTCCTTTCAGTGTTACTTTAGCTTGCCCTCTTGTGATTGTGTTGATTGGTTGATTGTCTTTTTTTTGTTTGATTTTAATGACATTAATCTGATTATCATTTGCAAAAACGTTTGTGATAAGATTTATTGGCATAAGGTCATTAATTTGGTGTGATTTGTTGTTGATGTCATGAGTGTAAGTTTCAGTTGTAACAATGTTTCTTTGGACCTTGATTTCGATGTCCTTGGTTTGATGTTCAACTACCTCAACATAATGAATGGTAGAATCATAAAAATAGTTCACATTCTTTCCTTTGGTGTTTGATGAAGAAAATTCCCCTTTATCATAGTTTGGTAAAGGATTCTTGAATGCTCCATGATCATTGTTTGTTTGGGGCCCTTCTACAAATATTGTCTTGTTATCAATTAAGTATTGTATCAAATGTTTCAATTGAATTTAGTCATTTGTCTTGTGTCCCTTGTTTCTGTGAAAGTCACAATAATGTGTATCATTCCACCATGAAAGTTTTAACTTGTTGTTCCCAATTTCTTGCCTCTAGTAATGTTATAACCTTGGCTGCAAGAAGCTCCTTTAATGTTGATTCTAATGACTATCCCAAAGGTGTGAATTTTCTTTGATTTGATGATGTTCGATATGGTGGTAGTTTAGATTCAACATTGCTTGGATTATTGTTTTGGTTGGGATTTTGGTTGTTGTTTTGATTGTTACTTGTATTGTTGTTTTGATTGGTCTTGGTGGAAGCTGCTGTCAAGTTAAATACTGGTTTTGCATTTTGTGTTTTAGTTGAACCATCATTGTTACCAACATTCTTGTTTTGTTGCCAAAACTTAGGTTTATCACTGCTATTATAATTATTGGAGGAAATTGCTGAGTTGTTTCCTTCATTGTAAATTTTTATGACTCCTCTCTGTTGATGGGTGTTTTATGCACTTCTCAACATAGGTAATGCACAAGTGCATCACCTCTCTTGAAAGAAAATCTTCCACAATCAGATTGTAGAACACTATCCCAAGGTCTCTAATATCACATCTTGACAGTGCTTGGAATATCTCAGTTGTTTGATGTGATTTACTGGAATCACAAGGTGGACTTGTGGATGAGTTACAAAGTGGGGAAGTTGGATCTACAAATGGAATTCTTAAGATAGGAGAATTGCTATGTGCTTGCTACAAGTTCAAATAGCAGTCTTGAGCTTCGTTTTATCATTGGATTTGGCTTTACAATGTGCAATGAAACTTAGCTTAGTTTACTATTTTTAAAAAAAGGAAAAAGGGCAGGGAAGAGAGAAAGTTTTTAGATCTGAAACTACAAATGAACAATGATCATGGAGGCTACTACAGTAGAAAAACTCCCTAAGCTGGGTTTTGCTTGACAAAGAGAACCTACAACTACACAGAACCAGTGCAATCTCCTAAGGTCTGTAGATTTTCAGATTGCACATACACATGATGAACATTCAATTGAACTAGGTTGTAACAATGATAGAAAGAAGCCCAGGCTAACTTTGGACAACAACTTGTCATCAACAAATGCTAAAAGTATGGGTTGGAAGCTCATCAAATACCATAACAACAATTTCCATTATCACTTTCATTCAAGAATCTACAACTAAAATTAATATGAAAGGTAGAACCATGCATGCAAGATGAGACAAATCAAAGAGAACATCCATAAAATCATGCAATGTTGTCTTCTATTGCTGCAAATGCTTTTTACATCAGCTCTCCAACCCTTTACAAATGAGGGGCAAGCCCCTATTATAGTTTTCCAAATCCAAAATGAATGGATAGGATTGGATTACATTGTGTGGCCTAGATTTGTTTACATTAGGGTTTCACCTACCCCTCAATAATCAATAGTTTAAAATACATATTTTGCCTTTTCCCTTTTTTGTCATCTGGTGCTCAAGTGATGTAGAAGTTTTGTCCTTTTGCTGATTGCTCTTTTCACTGTAGCTAAAACTAATGAAGGTTGATCTTCTTCCTCTGATGGATCTGAAAGATTTCTTAGCCGGTTGAGTGCATCCCATTTGAAAATTTGTATCATTAGATCAGATGAATCAACTTCTACTAGACCGCTATCATTTATTTGGAGGGAAGAAATGTTAAGGTTAGAGATGGCAGATATCTAACAATTAAATGCAGATTTAATTAATAAACAAAGAAACTAAAACACACACAGAATAAATCTTAACACAGAGAATTTAACGTGGTTCATCCAATCTGGGCTACATCCACCAAACCGTAGCCATCCAATACTTTTATTATCTAGTGAAAAACTTATTACAATCTTGCAAATAATTGCGTTTTTCATCATACAGTAATACCCATCCGAACCCCTTTTTAACAAGCTTAGAAGCTTCCAGATTTTAGGTTCTACAAAATCAGATTTTTCTTTTTTAAATTGATTTTTTCCCTTTTTCGGTGATCACGTGAAAAAGTAGGAGGAAAATTTTTCTCGGGGGCTACCACCCCCAAACCCTCGCTGGGGCTGGCCCGACCCAAACCCCAGGCAAGGGCAGGATGTACTGATATACCATGGGCTATATAGTATAGCATGATCAATCGCCACATACCAACAATCTCCAACTTGGAGACTGATCAAGATCCATACCAACACAATCTCCCACTTGGAGACTGATCCTAGATGACAATGCTGTAATTATAGCTCCCACTGGAAATAAGTACCTTGGACCCTGCTACGCTGTTATACTTGAATTCAACCTTGAAGACCAACTGAAGCTGAAGAGGAGCTCAACTTCTCCCTTGTCACCGCCTTCATAAACATATCCGCTGGATTGACATCTGTATGTATCTTGTCCAGCTTAACCTATCCATCCTCCAACATTGACCGAATGAAATGATATCTCAACTAGATGTGTTTTGTTTTAGAATGCAGAGCAGAATTCTTTGCAAGATGTATAGCACTTTGGCTGTCTGTAAACAAGTAATTTCCAGCCTGTTGTTTGCCCAACTCATCCATGAAAAGTTGCAGCCATATCATCTCCTTTGCCGCCTCTGTTGCAACAACATACTCTGCCTCTGTGGTGGATAAAGCAACCACCTTCTGCAATCGAGAAATCCAACTCACTGCTGTACCACCAACTATAAATATATAACTTGTGGTACTCCGCCTGGTATCTATATCCCCTGCCAAATCTGAGTCAACATAGCCTTTTAAATCAGTATTAGAGCCCCTAAAACATAAACAATTATTAGATGTACCTCTCAAATACCTGAGAATCCATTTCACTACATTCCAATGCTCAACTCCAGGATGACTCAAATACCTACTAACAACTCCTACAACATGGGAAATATCTAGTCTTGTGCATACCATGGCATACATTAGATTGCCTACGGCTAAAGCATATGGTACCTTGGACCCTGGCAAGGACAGGGGGCCGAGGTGTATAGTATACCATGGGCTATATAGTATAGCATGATTAGTCGCCACATACCAATAAGAAATAGTTGCTCCCTCGCACCACCTTCAAGGACATAGGCCTTCTTCTAATGCCAGCTCTGTTGATGGGTTCTATAAAATGAATGGTCATAGGAGCTACATGCTTTTCCTTGTTTGGCTTTCCCAATGGGTTCCCAATGGACCCATGGTAGGCTTCTTGAATCCTACATACATGAAGTGTTGTAAGTGCTTACATACATAAGTTAAGGAAAAATTTAGTCAAATCCTACAAAATCCTTGTTAGATCCATCATGCATCATCAAAAGATCATAATATTCATCATTGTTCCACATTTAGGGCTCATTTGGACCATAAACATTAATGTGTGCTTAGGGGTGTGGGTGCCAAGTCCGGTGGCAGATAGAAGGAAAAACAGCCAAGGAGGGATGAAGTTCTGGAAGGAAAGTTCTCAAACGGCCACAGAGGGGTTGGGTTCTAAAAGCCAAAATGTTGGAGGCAGATGAAAGGACAAAATG
Source organism: Sequoia sempervirens (assembly GCA_007258455.2). Classification (NCBI taxonomy): domain Eukaryota; kingdom Viridiplantae; phylum Streptophyta; class Pinopsida; order Cupressales; family Cupressaceae; genus Sequoia; species Sequoia sempervirens. Next base: position 463,882,656 of record VDFB02193867.1, read on the forward strand.
GCAAAGGAGGGATGAAGTTCTAGAAGGAAAGTTTTGGAACAACCACAGAGAGGTCGGGTTCTAGAAGCTAGAATGCCAAAGGTGGATGGAAGGCCAAAAAAGAAAAGGAGGGACAAAGTTTTAGAAGGAAAGTTACAGAATGACCACAGAGAGGCTGGGTTCTAGAAGTTGGAATGCTAGAGGCAGATGAAAGGCCAAAACAACAAAGGAGTGATGAATTTCTAGAAGGAAAGTTCCAGAATAGCCATGGAGGGGCCAGGTTCTGAAAGTTGGAACACTGGAGGTAGACAAAAGGCCAAAATAGAAGAGGGATGGAGTTCCAAAAGGAAAGTTTTGGAATGGCCACGAAGGGGCCGAGTTTTGGAAGCCAGAACGCTAGAGGTGGACAAAAGGCCAAAATGACAAAGGAGGGATGGAGTTCTAGAACTCCTAAAACTTAGCGAAACCTTGGTAGTTTACTTAGGCACCACCAAAACATCCCAAATCCATAGGAAACTTGTCCCCAAAGTCAAAAATGAAGGAAAAAGTGAATTGACCATTTAGGGACCAAGTTAGCAGGAACAAGGGAAAAAGTGGAAAAAAGAAAGGGGGAATTTTCCCTAGGTAAAATGAAGGGCATGGAGCAACGTTTATGAGCCAATTGCCACTAATGGCATGCATTGATTTCTTTGTATGGTGGACCCAAGTTAGGTGAGATGTGGAATCTCAGGCTCGTTTGGATGCTCGGTCAAGGCCTGGATAGAGAAACTAAGTGTGGGTCCCACCATGTGGGCGGAAGTTGGGCATTAGTTGCTGCTCAACAATGAAACATGAGTGGCGACCCATATGAGGTGACCCGTAACTGTGGGTTTGCGAGGCCTAGAGGACACCGGGGCAATGGGCAAAGGGAAACCTCCAGGGGCACTTTTGCGAAACCAAAAGACTTGGTGAAACTCAGGTAGGTGAATTTGGTTAGGGAAATTTGATTGTTTGAAGGCACATGACCAATTTAGGCTCAGAAAAAGGGGCACACAAAATGAGACAGGAGCAAAGCAGCCCGTCAGGAGTGAAAAAAGGGGGTCCCTGCCTATGGCAGGGCATGAGTTCATTGTTTCAAAAAAGATGGAAACCACACCAAGTGTTGGATAGGGAGTATTTACTTGGTGCCACATTTGGAAACCCGTTGTTGTAGATGTCCATTGTTGCACCTTATCAATCATGTGTTGATTTGAATAAGTCTCTTAGTGTTTTCAATCAACAAGTTGATCTATAGCTGTGATTAGTTGAGTAAGTTCTTATATTTGTGCCACCTTTTTTCTAAGTTGGGTGACTAGGGTGTGCATGGTAATTGTTGTCAACATCCATGCCTAATCTATAGGATGTGAGGTGTCTTTTTTGCTATATAAATAGTAGGGAAAACTCATTTGTTGAGGGCACATATTTGTAAGTGTTTTTACTCTACATTATTATCATCTTTACTTAGTTTTATTTGAGAGAGAGAGAGTTTTTTTATATTTGTGTGAGGATAGTATTTGAAGAGAAGTATTCAACCAAATTAAGTAATAGAGGTCTATTGCAATGTCTCTTGAGAAGTTTAATCAAACTAGTTGTTGTTTGGAAAAGCTACATTGTAGTCAATTGATTGGATAAGCGAAAATAAGCATGAGGATATTTCTTCTTTATTATTTTAGTTTGAAAGAGTGTTCTCCATGAATGTTTTGAATTGTCTATTATGACCACTTGCATCTAGGGAAACTATTATGGCTTTGAAAAGGAAATAGAAGTTATTATGTTGTTTTTATGATGTGCTTGTATGTACTCCATAATAGGAGGTTGGTGTTTATCATAGTTATTACATACTAGATATGATTAAACATGAGTGGTATATGAATTACTCTTAGCTTGGTTTGTGATTTAACTAGGGAAGCTAGTTTATACTGCTAGGATTGTTATAAGTATGAGAGGTAGCTTTTGTGTATACTTTGTTAAAATAGATTTATTTCAAGTATGTAGATATGGTGATAGATTATCTCTGGGGTGATAGATTATCCATTGAAGGAAATACCTATGCATCTTTTAGGATGACCTTAAGTCAAAAAGGCCCTGTGTAGTGTATGTGATAGATGACCTTCATTTGAATTACCGTTTGAGAGAACTTTGGCCAAAGTAGTGTAACTGCCTCTGGCTACACTATCAATTCACCATGATCTAGTATTACATGCTAGTTCCAAATTGCGGGTTTACAAGTCCTAGTTATGTAGGACACAACACTATGCTCAGTTTTTTGTTGTTATTTGGTTACTCTACCAATCTCTTCATCGAATGGAAGGGCCATCTATCAAATGATAGATGTGTGGGAACCACATAAGAGTCTATGGTTGGTAGAAAAGTGCTTGAGTGATGCTTCTCCTCCATAGTAGGCAATGAAAGAACCAAGATTTGAAAGGAAGGATCCTGGACTGTCTATAAGCTATTTGTTCTAAAGTTCATTCAACTATGTTTGTAAATGTATGCATTATTGTAAGTTTGTACCTTGTGAAATCATTGTAATGAATTGGAATCCTTATTTTATTATGTTATGGAATCTTTGTATGTATACTCTCAATAAAGAAAATAATTTTTTTATTGCAATGGCTTATTACATAGTTTATTTACCTACAAAGTGAAAACTTGGGAGTTTTTACTTCATTGAAGGGTTGGAATGTTACATGTGGTATCAGAGCTACAAGGTTTAGCTCTAGAACCTATCAGCTCATCATTTTTTCAATCCAACATTATCTAATGTTTGGAAATTCTTGTGCTAGGATGGTGCATCTCATATTAATGGTTTGAAATTTAGTAATTGAAAATGAATGATACCTAAAGGCCAAGAAGGAAATAGAAGCCATCATTAGAACAATAGAGGGTACCAACTTTGATAATGTCATCCAATTAAGTGAAAATGAAACCTTTAGTCAAGCACTTTCTCAGATCAACGATGTGAAGATTAAAATGAAGATGGAGACCAAGTAAAACTACCTACCCTATGTCTTACTAGAGAAGTCTAAGTCATGATCACTTTCCAAGGATATTCCCTCAAAAGGGAGCGTCAATTTGGAATTTACCTTTAGAGACCCTAGAGTTCTTCCACTGGCGGAAGTAATTGCAATTTCCTCAAGTAACGAATATGAGAGATATGCACCTTCTAACTATGTATCGGATGAAAAATATGAAGGATACTATCCTTTTTTGGGATAGGTACAAAAAAATGAGAGATGAGAAACAATCTCACTCTATAGGTTATACTCCATTAAGATATGTATTGGAGAGTGAATCTGAGGGATACTCTCCACTCAACTATCTAGATAGTCACTCCATGTAATCAAAGGGATATTGAAATCCTTATGAAATGAATAAAATTATATGTTAATCAAAAAATGTGCGTGCTTAATCTTATGTGCAATTCTTTATGTGTTTATGAGTGCCATTTTTAATGTTTTCCTTAAGATCATTGATAACATAATTTAGTCTAACTTGGATAAAAATTCAAGTAAAAACTAACTTTGTGAAAATGGCGAGGACACAAACTAACCCTGGTGGAAGTCAAGAAGTTGTTGGGAAAGGACCCATGGGAATTGAAGCTAGACTTGACCAGATCATGACAAGGTTGGATAACCTTGAGTAGGAAAGAGATAAGGGTAGGATAGAGAAAGAAATTCTCGTTAGTGAGCATGAGGGAGAAAACTCTTCTCATGGGCATGATGAAACTTATGATCATGAGAGGGAAAAATCACCTACACCATCTAAGGAAAGAAATATGAATCGTATGGCTTTTGAACTTTCCAAGGACATGAAGAAGATTACCCCACCCAAGTTTTATGGAAGTGCTAGTAGAGATGAGGTTGAGGAGTGGCTTGTCCAAATGGAAAAGTATTTTGAAATCTAAAAGTACACTAAGACCACTAAAGCCACTTGGGGTACATACCAATTAGTAGGAGAAGCCTCTAACTAGTGGATGAACAAAAATTTGGAACTCAATATTAATTCATGGAAGTTGACATAGGGAGAATTTGTTGAGATTTGTCGTAAGAGATGGTTGTTCCAACTCTGCTATGACCAAAAAATCTCAAATTTCTAGGGTTTGAAACGAGGTAATATGATGAGCAACAAGTATTGGGAGAAGTTTACCTAACTTCCACATTACATTCCCATATATTAAAAAGATGAACACTTTCACATAAGAAAGTTTATTATGGGACTTAACAATTGGATCAGAGGAGAAGTGGGTATGCATGGTCCAACAACAATGGATCTTGTATATGGAAAGGCAATTAAATAGGAGAAAAATCTCAAGGCTAACTCCACTCATCAAGAAAGTAGAGATCATAAGAAGGTTGTGGAAGTTCCTAACAAGCTGGCTCTAAAGAAGGTTGAATCTATGCAAAATGTTCCTAGGAAAAAGGGAAAGTGGTTCCACAATGATGGAAAGGATTCAAGAAGAGAGTGTAAGAGGAATGGTTCCAACATTGGTAATACCAATTAGGCTAATGAAAATTCCAACAAGTCTAGAGAACCCGAAAGGAAAAGAGGGACAACTATGGAATGTTATACATGTGGAGTGGAACACTATGCTAACGAATGTTCTAATAAAACTTCTGGATCATGACCATATGGTAATTCCTTACCCACCCAATAGGCGATGTTTGGAAAAAAGATACATGTAGTTGTGGATGATCATTAGGTGGAGTATCAAGTAACTCCAGCTGAAATGCTAGGTATTTTGTTTGGCTTACCTATTTATGTTCTTATTGATACTAGTGCAATTGGGAATTTTACTTCACCTAGAGTAGCTAAACAATTATCTAGGAGGGTTGGATACATCGTAATGTCTTGGGATGTAGAGTATGCAAACCATACAAGACAAAAGGTGGAACAAAGTCTATTCGAGGCTAGGATAGAGCTACCTAGTTTTTCTATGGAAGTAAACCTATATGTTGCAACTCAAGGATAATAGGACATTATCCTAGTATGAATTGGTTGTGGAGAGATAGGGATAAGGTAGATTTCCATGCTAAGACTTTAGAATTCCTAGATGATTTTGGTAATCAATTAAAATTTCAAGTGATACCTAGAGAGGTAAGGATTTGTCAAATTACGACAATGCAACTATTAAGAGCTAAGAAGAAAGGGTTTAAACTCTTTGCCATCAAGGTTGAAGAACTAGGAAATGATCACGATAACTTGGAATTATAGAGCTTTCAAGAATTAGAAGATGGTGAAATAGATGAAACTAGAAAGTAGAAAATGAAGAAGTATCCAATATTGAGAAATTTTTTGGATGTGTTTCCAAATGAGTTACTAGGGTTGCCACCGAAAAGAATATTTGACTTCTCTATTGATATAGTTATAGGGTTTAAACCTATTTCCAAGGTACCCTATAGGATGACAACCACTAAGATTATGGAGATTAAGGCACAATTGGACAAATTTTTTGTCTAAAGGGTTGATAAGACCAAGTGTTTCACCTAGGGAAGCACCAATCATCTTTGTTAAAAAGAAGGATGGTACTTTGCATTTGTGCATCGACTACCATATGCTTAATAAAGCTATAGTTAAGAACAAGTATCTCTTTCCATGCATCGATGATATTTTTATCAAATCATGGGAGTCACCATATTATCTAAAATAGATCTGAGATCTAGATGTCGCCAATTAAGGATTAAGGATGAAGACATCTTTAAAAATGCATTCAAAACTGGATATGGACACTATGAGATTACTGTTTTACCCTTTGGTTTAACAAATGCACCTACAACATTTATGAACCTAATGAATAGTGTATTCAAGGACTTCCTAGACAAGTTTGTATTAGTTTTTCTAGATGATGTCCTGATTTATTATAGAAATGAGGAGGAACATTGCAGGAATTTAGAGATAGTTTTACAACATTTTAGAGAACATAAGTTGTATGCTAAACTCTATAAGTGTACATTCTTCCAAAAGAGGGTATATTATATAGGGAATATAATTTTGGCAGATGGAATTTTAGTAGATCCAGGTAAGATCAAGGTAGTACTTGAGTGGCCTATACCTAAGAATGTGTTTGAGATGAGAAGTTTCATGGGTCTAGTAGGGTATTATAGAAAGTTTGTTGCAAACTCCTCTAAAATCACTTTTTCAATTACTTCTTTACAAAAGAAAGGAAAGAAATTTTAATGCACTAAGAAGTGTCAAGAAGCTTTTGACCTACTCAAAGAGAAGTTAACCACCTCACCAATCTTAAAAGTACTAGATCTTGAAAGTAACTTTATTGTTATCACATATGCATCCAAAGAGGGTTTAGGAGGTGTCTTAATGCAAGATGGGCAAGTAATTGCTTATGAATCTATGAAGCGAAAACCTTATGAGATGAATTATGCATCATATGATTTAGAATTAGCAGCTATAGTTCACACATTACAAATGTGGAGGAATTATTTGTTAGGAAAACCCTTTGAGATGAAAATTGATCATAATGGGTTAAAATACCTTTTCAGTCAACCTAATCTAAATTCTAGATAGAGAAGATAGTTAGAGTTAATAGATGATTATGAATTCAATATCAATTATATAAAAGGAAAGGAAAATTGGGTTGTTGATGCTTTAGAGTCGAAGATGACATATTGCTTCTATAGTAATGATTCAAACTGACTTTAAAGGGAAAGTGTTGCAAAAATGAAAAGAGGATGAGTACTACGTGCAAGTAAAGAAATAATTCACTAGCAATCCATAAGATTCTAGGTATGAAGGTTTTCATTTTGAACCTAATGGATTACTTAGATATAAGGGTAGAATGTATGTACCTGACAAATAAGATTTAAGAAATCTAGTATGGAAGGAAGTAAACGAAGCACCATACTTTGGACACCCTAGAGTGATGAAAATGATGGCAGATGTAAATCCATTATACTTCTAGAAAGGGATGAAAGGGGATGCTACTAGATTTGTGGCTAGGTGTCTTGAATGTCAAAGGGTGAAAGTGGAGCATCATCATCCTGCAGGCTTGTTATACCCACATGATATACCAAAGAGAAAGTGGAAAGTCATAAGTATGGAATTTGTGCAAGGATTTCCTATGTTAAGAAATAAGCACAATGGCATTCTTGTTGTTGTAGATAAGCTTACCAAGATAGCACATTTTATACTTGGGCATATAATTGATGGAGCACCTATCATAGCTAGGAAAATTGTGCAAGAAGTGTTTAGGTTGCATGGGATTCCTAAAAAGATAATCTTAGATAGGGATGCATGAGTCACTTCTAGGTTTTGGAAAACCTTATTTTCTACACTGGGGACTCAATTGAATATTAACTTAGCATATCATCTAGAAACATATAGGAAAACTGAAAGGGTGAATCAAGTATTGGAAGACCTACTTAGGATGCATTGTATGGATCAATAGTACAAGTGAGAAGACTACTTACCCTTAGTAGAATTTCCCTACCACAATTCTTATCATTTTGTGATAAAGATGGATCCTTTCAAAGAATTGTATGGTTGAAAGTGTCAAACTCCTATAAGTTGGGACCTACTTAGGATGCATTGTATGGATCAATAGTACAAGTGAGAAGACTACTTACCCTTAGTAGAATCTCCCTACCACAATTCTTTTCATTTTGTGATAAAGATGGATCCTTTCAAAGAATTATATGGTTGAAAGTGTCAAACTCCTATAAGTTGGGACATACTTGTATGGATCAATAGTACAAGTGAGAAGACTACTTACCCTTAGTAGAATTTCCCTACCACAATTCTTATCATTTTGTGATAAAGATGGATCCTTTCAAAGAATTGTATGGTTGAAAGTGAGTCTTGGGCTAGAAATTTTAGTGAAAATGGAGGAGCAAGTTAAGATTGTTAAGAAAATATTGGGTAAAGCTAATGACTGGCATAAAAGCTATGTTGATGCCAAAAGAGTGTCCTACAATATTATGGTAGGTGACAAAGTGTTGTTGAGAGTGAAACCTTACAAAAGCTCCATTAAATTTGGAAAGTCTTCTAAGTTAGCCTTGCATTATGTCAGACCTTTTGAGATTCTTGAGGAGGTGAATTTAATAGCTTATTGAATTGTGTTTCCACCAGATCTTGCTAGAATGCATAACGTCTTCCATGTGTCCTACCTCAAAAAGTATATTCTAGGTGATAATCATGTGATTGATTGACTGCTTTACATGTATAGGACCTTAGAGTGGTAACTCTTGAGCCCATCAAGGTGCTCAGAACATGTAAGCTTCACTTGCATAACAAAGAAGTCTTGCAATGCAAAGCCCAGTGGGACCAATATGAAGAAGACTTAGCCACTTGGGAGGACTATGCTGAGATTCAGAAAAAGTTTCATCATGTTCTTGATGCTTTTGAGAATGCTTAAAACAATATGTTGATTTTTGTTTGGTTTTTTCATGTTGCTACATAAAATCATCTAGGACAATGATTCACAAGGGGGGGAGTATGTTACACCCCAATTTTGTAATTACTATTTACTATTATGTAGGGTAAATATAAATGTAATGTGAATTCTAGAGATGAATAAATTGTGCTTGTACTTTGTTATCAATGCATTGCATGTGAATGTTATCTCATTTGATGTTGTATTGCATATATGTGTATGAATGGTTATTGAATTAATATTCTAACTTTGGAGATGTATTATGTATATTGCATAATTTGTGAATAACTGACTGTCATGTGCATGTGTTAGTGGTTGTAGGTATATGTTCAATTCCTCCAGGGGGAGGGGAAGTATCACTCAAGAGAAGAACTTGGTTAGGTAACTGATAATGAAAACTATTTGAGCATACACACACCATAGTAGAATAATTGAGTGGAGTCATTATGTGGGAAGTTGGTAAGTCATCCTTATTTTTTGTGTCTATATTAGTAGGGTCTTGTTTACTATAGAGTGCATTATTGGGTGATGTTTATCTATTTGAGCTTTAGAGTTCTTTCTTGAATTATTATAGTTATATTGATAAGAAGGATGTACATGGAGTGACTATATATATATACACATGCATGTCAATAGGATCTAATGACATGTATATGCATATGTGTAGACGTACCACCCATAAATGTTATCAAGACAATAATAATTGTGAGTGGTTATATGTGAATCAAATTTGTACATATATATATATATGTATATATGTATAGTATATACATATATCCATATGTATATGTATCGATACATGCATACGATGGCTAGTGGACATGCCTATATGAATGTGTCGATATATGTATATATACGTATGCAATCGATATATTGTGATTATTATGTGAATACTATCTTACTTATACTAATTTGTATATCAAATGTATACATGTTTAGTTGATGTATGTTATATATATAAATATATATTAACATATATATATATATATATATATATATATATATATATACACATATACATCATAGAGGCATATACTAAAATACATACATACATATATATATATATATGTATACAATCGATATATTGTGATTATTATGTGAATACTATCTTACTTATACTAATTTGTATATCGAATGTATACATGTTTAGTTGATGTATGCTATATATATAAATATATACTAACATATATATATATATATATACATATATATATATATATATATACATATATATATATATATATATACATATACATATACATTGATATTTATATATATATTTAATATATTAATTATTGCTTGGGAATTGACTATCATTAATAATGATAGAGGTTGATTATTCAAATTAATTCATGGTTGATTATTTGATACTTATGATTGTACTTAATGAGGCTGAATATAGCTCATGTTGGCCACACTTATAGAAGTAAGTAATCAACAAATTAGCATGCAACATTAAGTTGATGTAAGGTGAATACTAAGTTGACACCTTTAGTGGAATATTCTTTCACTTGGTAGAATTCTAAATTCTATATTATTGAGCTTTAACCAACATCTATAAAAGGTGTGTAAGGTAATGAATAAACAAGTTGACAAATTTTTCAAATTGATTAATTATCATAATCAACTCATACCAAGAATTAGTCAGTGCAAGCTTGGTGTTGCATATTGGATATTTACTATTTCAAATAAGATGGAAACCATGCCAACTGTTGGATAGAGAGTATTTACTTGGCACCACCTTTGGAAACCTGTTTGTTGTAGATATCCATTATTTGAGTAATTTGAATTGTACCTTATCAATCATGTACTGATTTGAAGAAGTCTCTTATTGCTATCAATCAACAAGGTCGATTTGTAGCTATGATTTGTTTAGTAAGTTCTTAAATTTTGTGCCACATTTTTTCTAAGTCGAGTGACTAGAGTGTGAATGATAATTGTTGTCAGCATCCATGCCTATTATGTAGGATGTGAGGTCTCTTTCCTACTATATAAATAGCAAGGAAAACTCATTTTTTGAAGATGCATTTTTGCAAGCATTTTTACTTCGCATTATTATCAGCTTTACTCAGTTTTATTTGAGAGAGAGAGAGAGTTCTTTTATATTTTGGTGAGGATAGTATTTAAAGAGAATTGTTCAACCAACTTAAGTAATAGAGGTCTATTGTGACGTCTCTTGAGAAGTTCAATCAAACAAACTGCTGTTTGGGGAAGCTACATTGTAGTGAATTGATTGTATAAGTGAAAACGGTCATGAGGATATTTCTTCTTTATTATTTGTTTGAAAGATTGTTCTCCATGAATGTTTTAAATTGTCAATTATGAACACTTGCATTTAGGGAAACTATTATGGTTTTGAAAAGGAAATATAAGCTATTATGTTGTTTTTATGATGTGCTTATATGTACTCCATAATAAGAGGTTGGTTTTTATCATAGGTATTACATACTAGATATGATTAAAAATGAGTGGCATATATGAATTACTCTTTCTTGGTTTGTGATTTAACTAGGGAAGCTAGTGTATACTCCTAGGATTGTTATCCAGTATGGGAGATAGTTTATGTATTTACTTTGTTAAAGTAGATTTATTTCAAGTATATAGATATGGTGATAGGTTATCTCTAGGGTGATAGATTATGCATTTAAGGAAATGCCTATATAGTTTAAGATGACCTTAAGTAAAATCGGCCCTAATTAGTGTATGTGATAGATGACCATTCAAATTATCACTTGAGAAAACTTTGGCCAAAGTAGTGTGACTTCCTTTGGCTCCATTATCAATTCATCATGATCTAGTATTACATGCTAGTTCTAGATTGTGGGTTCACAAGTTCTAGTTATGTAGGACACAACGCTTTGCTTAGTTGGTTGTTGTCATTCAGTTACTCTATCAATATCTTTGTCGAAGGGAACGACCATCTATTGAATCATATATGTGTGAGGGACCTCATAAGAGTATGTGGTTGGTGGAAAAGTGCTTGATTGATACTTCTCCTCCACAACAGACGACAAAAGAATCAAGATTTAAAAGGATCTTGGATCATCTATAAGATATTTTTTCTAAATCTCATTGAGATATGTTTGTAAATGTATGCATTATTGTAAGTTTGTACCTTGTGAAATTATTGTGATGAATTTGAATCCTTATAGTATTATGTTATGGAATTTTTGTACATATACTCTCAATAAAGAAATAAATTTTTTATTGCAATGGTTTATTACATAGTTTATTTACTTGCAAATGTGAAAACTTACTTCATTGAAGGGTTGACATGTTACAATGCTTTTGATGGCCCTCTTTACATAGCTAGAAGAATAAATAACTAGCCTAATAATGAGTTATTAATTGATCCCATGTGTGTAGAGAATGTGATCATAGAGGAATTCTTATTTGTGCATGAAATTTATCAAGACTCTTATAAACAATCTAATCCATGGATCAAAATACATAATGTTTTTTGTTTCCCAATGATAGGTTTGATCACTCTCCCATTAAAATTTGGACTAAAACAATTAGATGTCTCATTCTCCATCATATTTTCATCAGAACAATTCTGTGTGAAGCTAGGTTATCCATGGCTACAATCTATGGATGTCATCTTTTCAATAGTGCATAAATGCTTAAAACTTCCCTTTAGCAATTAAATTTTCACTGTGCATCATAGTGGTTTTGATCTTGTCTCTTGCTGCAGAAATTTATCATTGGATTTCTTTTTCCCTAAACCTATGGAACCTATTAACCCTCATGAGGAATTCTTTTTCAAATCTTACCAAAATTTCAAGGCAAAGCACGTAGAAAAATTATCTCTTAGCAATATCCCTCAACCAATTCTTGAGTTTCCTATCATTGAAAAACCCATAATTGAACCAAAAGCCCTTCCGAGTAATCAAGAAAAATCAACCATGATTCCTTCACCTATTTCCTATAAGAGACCAAGATATAATAACCATATATTTCTTGTTGTGTCTCTTAAGATCAAGCAAGTTTATAAACCAAAAGAGAAATTGGTTGACCAACCTTCCATGGTTCCTTTCATTCGTCCCTTGTAGGAAGAAAAGAAAGCTATTGTTGATAAATCCACTCCTACATAATCTCAACTTGAGAATTATGCAAGAAGAAATCAAAATTCTAAAGAACGTAGGTGTAGATGTCATGTTATTGCTCGTTAGTTAAAAGAAGATAACAAATAAGCAAAACAAGACCAAAATTTAACTCAAACATTCTCCACCTTCACCACAACTGAAACATGAAACTTCTATGGACATCATCATTAAGCCTTGTATTGTGATTAAATTGGATGATGATGATGATGAGAAGGCTAAGATCAATGAGGAAGTGCATAATGAGTTGAATTTATTGTTTTCCTCTTCCATGAGCTTAGATGATAACAACAGTGATGATCCTCCTAATAAAAGTGCATCACCATATGTTGAACCTGGTGATTGTCCTAGTTTGGCACTCATTGTTGCCCCTTTGTCTAGTCATCTGCCTTCTGTATATGATGAGAAAGATTGATATCTAGATGACCTACTTTAGGTTGGCTCACATGTGTCATTCTATTATTTTCTTTGTCTTCTTTTCATGTTCTTTGTATGATTTCGTGTGCATAATTTGATCTTGTGTACAATGCTACTTGGCATGTATTTATTTTGTGAGCCTACTTTGGATGACCCTTGGCATTCCGTTGGTGCAAGGATACAAAGGAAACAAATCTATTGTGGCATTCTTCTATTTGTATCTACATTCTTATATCTATCATAACCATTACCATTTTATTTGTCCCATGTTTTCCTTTTCGGGATGATGCAAGGTGTTGAGACATTTAGGTCTATTCCATGTTGACTCAAAATATTCTCCTTTGTTTTCACTCTATGAGTCATTCCTCCTTTATATTTATTTTTCTATGAGTATTTTGGGAATGATGATGATTCTAAGCTTGATTATATCACTATTGTAGGGTGATCCCACAATACTGGTTTACAATTTTTGGCCAAACTGGACATTGAACTATTTTTTTCTAACTAAATCTTCACTTTCAGGAACCTATATAGTTGAACCATGAGGAATTTGAAGATGATGCAAACTAGTGATTTGTGACATTTTTAAAAAAATTCTAAATGTTTTTTTTCAAAATTTTTGGAATCATATTACACTTCTTTTTCCATCTCCTTCAAAAACTAGTTTTTAATAGTAAACACCATTTTTAAAGTGTGGCATTATTGGATAACACATAACCTTTATTTTATGAAGGATAAAATTCTATTTTTTTTGAATTTAGATTCATAACTACGATATCTAGTGCATTGAATTGGTTTCATAGAATTTCATTTAATATTATTTTCCTAAAGTCAAACCAGTTATGATTTAGGCATGATTTACTGGCTAAAACATAATTTTTTTTATATGTATCAAGATTCTTTTTTTTTTTTTTGTTCAATCAAGGACATCAATATCTAGTGCATAGATATTTTTCAGATATTTTTTGATAATCTACTATTTTTCCACATGTGAAGAATAGAGAGTTTGATTTTCGATGAAAACCCTACATTCACAACAAATAAAAAATAAATATAATAATCAAATTAAATTTATTTAAAATTATACTTTTTGGGAAGCTTATAATAAGGACTACATACTTACAAAAAATAAAATTTAAATGAATTCATTTGATCCCCCAAAAGGTAAATCAAAAGTGGTTTTTTATCAGTATTTTCATAGGTGTAAAGGAGACTCTGTTATAGGTATGGTTTAAAACTAGCGGGGTTCTATCCAAGGGGGTTTGATCTAAGGTGGTTTGATCAAACCTTATTCAATTGGAATCCTTTAAATGTAACTTTTCAAGGCTTAAATCATTATATTTTCTAAAAATATGTGATTTCAGCAAAAAATTAGGGTCTCCTAGAAAGTGTAAACAACTATTGTGGGATTACCCCGCAAAGACATACGTTGACCCCAAATCCATGGATCCCTTATTTGTTATCTTAGGATTGCATATGGTGGGAAACCTCCTTTTCTATGACATAGCTTTATTTGGAAACATATCATTGGCATAGGGCTTTCCAAATAAGCTCTCATGTCTCTTTCATCTATTGGTTTTTATTATATTCTACTTTAAAGTAATTGCTCACAGCATGGTTTTTAGCAATTTCTTTAAAGTGGGGGACATTATGCCTCTCAATTGTTGTTTTTTAATGTTTTCACCTCTTGTTCAAAGTGTGGTATTCTTATTTCACGTGATGTGTCTTCTTGTTAGTTACATTGGGATTGATGTCCTTCAAGAGTGTGACCTTTCTTGGCATATGATATTCATCTTAGTGGTAATGCTATGACTTGCATTCCCTAAGGTGTGAATCTTTTATTTATTGACTAGTCCTCTCTTGATGGTGATATCAAGTGTGATGTTCCCTAAAGTGAGACCTTTTATGAACTAAGGAAAACCCTTTTGATTATCTTAAACCAAATATTTTGGCCACTAAGCATAACACAACTTGCTTGGTGGTTCCTTTTTTTCATGAGTGTCTAGCATAACACAACTTGCTAGCCTTGTGATTGTTGTACGCAGTGCCTCATCAAAGTTATCATAGATTATAACTTTGGTATGGTTATGGGTACACACCTGGTATATATCGAACTACAACAGACCATTGTGTGTTTCTCATATATTGTATATTAGTTTGCACTAGCCTTTATGAGCATATTTTCATGGCCACCTAGAATAACACAACTTTCTTTCCTATGGATCCATGTGAGCATATTTTTGGACAAACAGCCTAGGCTTGATCCATATTGTTTGGAATAATATATGAAGCTTGATCTTCTTTTCTTTTTTCACATTAATTTTGACATTGTATGATGTGGTATCTTGTGTTGTTGTTACATTCGTGTCTCTTTGTACCTTTGTTGTAGTGTAGGAAAAAGGTATCCCTTTTTCAAAATTAATTTTGGAATAAATATTAATAATAAAATGAGCTAAATTATGCCTCAATTTAGTGTTTTAATATGTATTTTACATACTCACAATAAGTTTAGGTCCCTATTAAATAAAATAGACTTAACTGTGCCTCAATGTGGTGTTGTAAAGTGTATCTTTAAAATTTCACACTTTAGGGATTTATTAATTGATTGAGGTTAATTTTCATTAATTGACCCCTTTGAATCAATCCAAGCCTAAATACTTGCAATTTTCAAAGAGGAAAACCCAACATTCATTAATGCCATAATCAAACACTTATCATTGGAGAACGTGTACCCTACGTAAGTGACCTAGGACCCATTTGTGCAAGGGAGAACAGTTCATTACTTAGGCCTAGGACCTAAATTTTTACTGTGTTTTTTTTGGTATTTAAATTATTTCAAATGTATATTCACATGTCAGCTTGTGCTATTTGAATTTCAATAATTAATGTTACATATGTATAAATATAAGGTCATTTTCACTAAGTTTCACCTAGAATATTTTCAAGAAAGATTAGGATAATCAAGTGAGCATTATCAAGAGAATTTCAAGAGAATTTAAAGGCATTCAAAAATGTATTTATAGAAGAATTATTGCAGAAATCAATATCCCTTTATCATGTCAAAGTCTTCTTGCATCATGCATGTTATTTGAGCTAACATGTTGATGTAGTGCTCAAGATCCATTTAAGCATTCAAAGGAATTGTTTCAGGTCAAGTTTTAAGATCAAGATCCACATCCATTGAAGCCATTTCATGCTAGTAGAAGATCTACATTCCAAGGTTCAAACAATCTTTTGGTGAGTTGTGACATAGGCTTTTTCATTCATCATTCCTTTCATGTTATTTCATTTCATTTCAAGCTTTAATTACCAAAACGAGGTTTGACCAACGAAAACCACCATTCACCAAAAACAAAATATTTTTACCTCTTGATTTGTGTTTAAAAAATTTAGGTGGAAGATCTATTGAAGAGAAAAATTTCAAATTTTTCAAAGCTGCATTTTTTGTCATCATTATTGCAATTTCACGGAAACTCACCTATATGATTTATTTCTGGTTGTCCAACTGTGAAAATCAGGGATCTAGGAGTGTAGACATAGTAGAAGAGAACTAAGAAACCATTTTTACAAAGCCCTAGCCAAGACCCATTCACCATAGGATGAATGAGTCCTCAATTAGCTTTGAAAAAGCATTTTTGGTGACTAGTACACAACATTTTCCCTTTCTCAGATCTACATTTTGACTTTTGGTTCCATCATAATTGAGCTTAATCTATTAGATGCACTTTATATATTTCATTTTGGAGTTATATTTCTATTTTTAATCTTTCTCCCCTATGTGTTATTTAATCAAGACCCCATCCTTGCAAAAAAAGGAAATCAATAGATTCACACCTTGACTTAACTCACCTTTTGGTTGATAGTCCTTTTATTGTGTGGATCTCATTTCCTAATCAAATAAAGGAGAATAGGTCTATCTACTATCATTTTTCGGTGAACCCAAAGTCTGAACATTCTAAGTTTTGATTTGGAGTGCATTCAAACCCTAGATCTAGGATTGGAATCAATTCATTGCATTTATAGCATAAAGTTGCATTGCATTTTAGGTATAAACTTTGTATTTTGCATTTGAAAATTCAAAAAATTGCACAATATAACATTGATTTTGCAAAGTATTTGCATATTAGTGTACTTTTCATCATTCATATTCAAAAATTGAGTCAAAATTGCATTTGAAAAAGTGTCATATAGTTCATCATTTGTCATTAATTTTAATTGCATTAGATCATCAAATTGTAGAAAATTCTATTACAGGAGTTATAGTCTGAGACTTGAAATAGAGAACACATCTAATCACTTTGAAATTGAATTTTTCAATTTAAAAAAAAAAACTTGTACAAGGACCCATTCTCTCTTGGGTGAATGAGCCCATGGAGGCCTATAAAGACCAATTTTTCTAAGCTTTTTTGTGGTTTTATGCACTTCCTATGTTTGTTACTAACCTACTGTATCAATTTGGAATGTTTTGGGAATTCATGTTTAATGCATCTAGGTTTAATCATTCATTTAGTGTAGTCATTTTTAAATCATTCCAAAACTCATTGTAGTAGCAAAAATTATCAAAACTAAAAGTATTTTTCACTTTTTAAAAGTACTTTTCTAAGATTTTTTGTGGTTTTATACACTTCCTATATCTACTAGTAACCTACTATATCAATCTAGAATGTTTTATGAATTCATGTTTTATGCATCTAGGTTTAGTCATTCATTTAGTGGTCATTTTTAAATCATTTCAAAACTCATTTATGTTCTTGAAGCTTTGTATGATATGGATAAAAGTACTTTTCACTTTTGCATACACAATGTTTATATTCATGAAACTTTGCATAAGTTCGATAAAAGTACTTTTCACTTTTGGATATACAATATTTACATTCTTCAAGCTTTGCATAAATTTGATAAAGGTACTTTTCACTTTTGGATACATAATATTTATATTCTTTAAGTATTGCATAAGATGGACAAAAGTACTTTTCATTTTTGGACACACAATTTTAGTATCTTACCTTTCTAAGCATGCTAAGAAAAATTTCATCCCTCCCACTTATGAGAATATTTTAATGAAAGAAAATACAATAGTGGACACTCATGAAAATCAAACTTGGTCTTCTCCCAATATCTCTCCAATTTATGAAGAAGATATTTTGGTGTTAGAAGATCCAACTAATCAGAGTTATGAGAATCCTATTTGTCTCTCTTCCCCTACCTCTCCCACTTGGGAGGACATTGTTGGATACAAGGATGAGACAATTGACACATCCCCTAATACTAATTTTCCTATTTCTCCTATTTATGAGAATTATTTGATACAACAGAATGCCATCATTGATAAGAAAGACAATCCAACCATTGATAATTCCCCTACTTGTGATGAAGTTATTTTAGAAGAACCAACCATTGAATGCCATCAACGTCTAGTTTGTCTCTCTCCTAAAAACTCTCCTACTAGGGAAGTTATCATGGTGCAAGAAAATGACAACATTGACACATGTCTTTCAAATAATAGTAATGAGGCTTCCTTAGATGAAGATGATGAAGTGACATTAAACTCCCATTTACTAAGAGATCATGAAAATAAGGATAAGTTGAGGTTATGAACATTAGAAATCCCTCAGGTCCTCTAATTCTTAGAGCTCCTACAAATCCTTTAATTATTGGACCACCTAAGCCTCAACTTATCCTCTATCAACCCTCACAACAACCACAAGTTCAAAAAAAAATTGTGCTTATCCTAAGACCACCTCAAAAAAATGTTTCACAATAACCAAGTTACAATACCATTGCTCACACATATAATATAAGGAACAATATGCAACTGTAAACCACTCCCACTTCATTACCATTGCCTCTACCTATCTTTCCTAGTACTCCTCATTTTCCTTTACAAAATGGAAAGGAGTATGATCTTGTTGAAAAAATTAAGAATACTTTTGTTAAGACATCCTTATGGGATCTTATTCAAGCCTCACCTAGTTTCCATAACATGCTTCAAAGTTCTTTACAATGGGTTTCTATCCCTCCTAATGTGCAACCGAATGACATAGCAGCCCGAATCCAAGGAATGAATTTTGACATTGTTTTCCACCAAAGTGAGCTACCTCCTTTGGACAGGAAAAACCAAAATTAAGCTTTCATGAAAATAGCCAATATTAATAGGAAAGGGAATAAGAGAACCCTGGTTGATAATGGATTAGCCATTAATGTGTGTAGTGTGAACCTTTTGGATTAGATTGGAATTGATAAGAGTAGGATTGAACCCAACTCGTTGTCCATTTGTGGATTTGATAACATAGGGAAAAACTGCTTCCAGTGTGATCACATAACCTATTTTAGTTGGAAAAGCCACATTCCAAACTACTATCCATGTCATGCCTCATGATATTTCATATAATATTCTTTTAGGTAGACCATGGATTCATGAAATGCAGGTGGTGCCTTCAATGCTTCATCATTTAATGAAGAATGATTACAATAATAAAATTTACACATTCAAGGCCAACCCTGAGCCTAAAATTTTTTTGCACATTGAAAAACATGAACAAATCCTTTTGAAAACATTGATACCAACTTCAAAAGTTGAAATTACACAAGAACAAGAAAAAGAGAAGCATATTCAAGAAGTCACAAAGCTATTGGAAGATGATTGGGGTTCCTTGGATTTTACACCTACATTCATGGGAGAATACAAGATCACAACAAAAGAGTCTAAAAAGGGAAAACAAAAATCAATAATGTCAACACAAAACTCAAAAGCATCCATTTCAACCACTTTAGAAGAAGAAGCAAATTACACAACAAACTTTGATGAATTTTATTATGAACAACTACTGATTCCAAAAGAAATGAAAAAGATTTATGGAAGAGGTTACAAACTTATGAAAAAAAATTGGTTTAATGGAAAAGGATGTGGTGCTAGAGACAACTAGTGGTCTTGGTTATTGTCCTTCAAAATAAATGAAAGAATTAAAGAAATCGTTGCTTAACATCAATGTCATCACACAAAAAACTCCTAGGACATGTCTTAGTAATGATTGAAATTCATTAGATTTTATGCCTTTTAAAGGATAGCATAAAATCTCACAATCTAAAGAGTCTTATGTAAACTTTATAACACATGATACTAAGCAAGATATATCTTTGTCACAAGGTAAAGGAACATCTTCTACTAGTGATAAAGAGAGTATTTGGTCAAGACTCCTCCAAGATCGCTTGATATCTCTCCCTCCAAGAACACAAAAGAAATTTTACAATAAGAGCTCATTTTGTGCATACCATAGAGTTCATGGTCAATTTACTAATGAATTTTAAGGATTTAAGTGATAAAATCCAACAACTTAATGATTGTGGTGCTCTTTTTTTTGTTGAAGCATCTAGTTTCTCTAATTGATATTGATTTTCATGTTTCTCATCAATCACCTCAACTCACCCTTGTCTTGAACTAAGTGTTGCTCATTTTCATGTCCAGCCTAAAATGGCCCTATACATGCTCAAAAAACTTTATGAAGGGCACCTGTTAAGTCAAAACCTACCCTAGGTGAATCTAGGATTGTTAATGAGCTATGTTCTAGGTGATAAAGGAATACATAATGTCCTTCATATAGGTGATTATTGGTGTTGCATTCATTTATGTGATCTTAGGGATTTAAAATTACCAAAAGAGGGGAAAATTCAATATTCATGCTCAATAAGCCTTATGTTTCATTAAGGCGGGTTTCAAAAAGTACTTATTCTATGGATGGAATGGAGAGCATGCCAATACACCACTATGGAACCTAAAAAATATGGAAAATCAGGTGAAGTAATGAAGAGGCTTATCACAAAAAAGCTTAAAAGGGACACATAAGGTTGTTTTAGAGGGATTTCCCTATTCATACCCATCATTGAGTCAAAAAGGCATTTATTTTCCTAAATATTGTGAAGAATCAACATTAAAAGAGTTAGTCACTTCCAAAGCCCCACGTTGTAAAGCAATAGAAAGACTTTTTTTTTCAATAACTATTTTTGAGAGAAGCTTTATTCCACACTCTACTTGAATAAAGTCAAGTTTGACTTGAGTTGGAGGGCTTTAACATGGGTTTAGGAATTACATAGAATTTCATTCGAGATAAATCCTATTTTTTCTACCCTCCAAGCTCCATGACAACAATTTTATGGCTTCTAATAGTTGTGCTTCATTCAATATGGTCTACAAAGACTCTTTCATATGTATATTTGGTTGTTGTTTCCATGAAAGATGTTCATTTGTTATACAACCAATTTTTGAGGGGAGGAGATGAAGCCTTTTAAGTTTGGACATAAAGAAAACAACATTTAGGGGGTATGGCACGTGGTGTAGAAGCATTTGATACTGAGGATGTCTTGGGGTTAACCACATGGAAGCCATGCATTCATAACAGTGAGCTCTTCAAGAGGGGTTTTCTTTTTCAAGGGTTTTCTCCTGATTAATAAGGTTAGAGATGTAATATGCGAGTAGTTTTTTTTCCTTCTGGTTTTTGTTTTGGAAAAAAGTTTAAAGCTTGAGATTTCATTACCACAACATGAATCTAAAGTTTTTCTCATTTTCATTCTTTCTTCATGAAGTTTCTAAGAAAGAGCTACATTATAATGATAAAAACCCTACTTAGTTTTGATTAAACTACGATCAAATTAGAACCACAATCCAAAATACATTTGTTTTGTGACAATATTAGGTTTTTGAAGATTTTCCTCATTCATTTTAATATATTGGTTGATGGGTTCTACTCTTTATGGATTTTTATTTTACTATCCTATGTGGGTAACTTATGAGCTAGAGATAATAGTGGAGTGATGTGAAGGACAGGGACATTAATACAATCAGAGGTATTCCTAGTAGAAAGAAGTGGTGATTGGCATGTAGGGAACATTTTTATTCTTGAAGCCTTGTTCAAAATCCTCACTATGCCAAAAAGATCATAGAGAAAATATTTATGATAGTATTGAAGTGTTTTCATTTGATAGTGAGGGTTTTTGAATTGATGATTAGGATATGAAAGGTTGTTGTAGCAGATTTTTGTGTGGTTTCTCATGTTTTTGGAGGGCTTCTTCTTATGGAGGGTTTTGTAAGAGTGCAGTCTTAGCTCCATGACAATAACTAGCTTATGGGATTTAATCACTATTTGAGGGTTTTCCTTCAAAAAATAAGAATAACTACAACATATAATGGCTAAGTCTTATAAGATTTGTAGCCTATTATCCAAGAGAATAAGAAGGGACATATTCTTTGTTCTAGTGCATAGTGAGCATCAAGAGTAATATTTACTAATCACAAGCTTATTGTCATGCATCTAAAATAGTTAAAAGGGAAAAGAATGCTAAGAAACTCTCTAGTAGTAGCAAAGAATGATGCTTCAAGTAAGGGATGGTGCATGACAACACCTAAATGTTAGAAAAGAGATCAAAACAGTGAAAAGTGGAAAAAAAAGAGAGAAAATGAAAGACAGTCAATGATAGATCAGTTTTGAAGATATCTTCAGTCAAAAAATTGTTGAAAATCATGAAGGATTGCATTTTTTTCTGTAACCCAATCACATATATACTTTCTAGAGAGACTACATTCAGCATGAGAGAACATAATGTGTAGAGGCATGATACAATGAACAATGCAATTTGGTTTCAGTCCTTACAAAGAAAATTCTAGATCAAAGGGAGTTCAAAGAGTAGAGATAGGGTATAGGAGTAGTTGGGTTGAGAGTTTAGGTGTTTGAGTAGTAAAGGAAACCATGCAAATTAGTCATCAACATTTGTCAAAACTTGGACAAGAAAGCTTGGAAAAATGTTTACAGGGTGATCAATGACTCAACATGAAGAGTGAGTCAACTTGTTTATTCATAATCCTCCTAGTATGCCTTGGAGGGAAGAGTTTCAAATTCAAACTTCAATCTAAATTTTTCATTAGTTCAAGGAGTACGTTGGGAGGGTTCACTTTCAGTTATGATCCTATTTTCTAGGAGGAAGTTTGGTCTATTTTAAAAGGAGCAATTTGGGGTCTAATTTGAAGGGAGGAGCAACAATTAACTATCTAGCTAGACTTGATGTCAACTCTTTTGGAATTTAGTTCACTTCTTCATTCTCCAAGTAGCTAGGACAGTCGGCCTTACTCTATCAATCATAGCTTCAATCAACTCAAATATTCTTTTCTCTTCTTAATGGCAATCCTAGCTCTTGTTTCTAGTTAGTTTTGAGTTTTTCATTGTTGTTGCAGTAGCATACATGCTTTGTAACTCATTCCTTATGAGTTTTTCATTCCTTGTAATCAATTTTAAAGACTTGTAATGCAAATACCTCTTGATATTCGATAAAGAAGTTCAATTCCTTCTCAAATTTATCTTGATCTAGCATTGTATATTAGTGTTTTGATTAAAATATTGTGATTTCTATCTGAAAAATCATTCATTTTTATCTTATTCCTTCAATGTTTCATTCAAATGCAGCATGTTATAATGCAGGTCATTGATTGTGTATCAACTTTGTTGAATAGTAGTTATGAAAACATCATTGTTTTCTTTCAAACAAACATCAAACATTGAAACCTTTCATTTGAATCACTTGTGCAAAATACATCAACTTGAGTTGTGAGAACTTTCAACTTCATTATTGAGTTATTTTGTGATTTTTAACAACAGATGCAAGTAATTTTCAGTTGGTTAATCACCCCTTAGAATAGTTTTTAGTTTCTCTAGCATCCTTCTTCCCTTTTCCCATCAAAATTATTAATTCTTAAGATATATTTAAAGGGAACCAACCCATAATCTAGAGGTCTATCTTCACCATAGGGTACCCACAACTTGAAGATATTCCAATGTTTCACAAGATTAGATGAGTCTAGGCTTAGCTATGGTGAAAATCCTTAATGAAAACACTAAGTGGGGGTAAGGGGGTTTAGTAGCCTTGTCCTCATATGACACTTGTCATTGTCTCATTTGGATAGTTGACTACCTTCTATGTATATGCTGCACAGGCACCAAGTCATTTTATGTAAATGAGATCTTCTAATAGGTTTAGATGTGTGGAGTATTATTTTTTCATCAATAAGGTCATAATAGAACATTGGTTATGTATTTTGAGTCATGTTAGAGTCATTTTGCTAAAGTTTTTGCTTTCAAAAATTGTCAAAAGTGCAATATTGAAAAATTGCAAAATTGTAGCAAATGGAATACCAACGGTCAAGTTGGTTCAAATGGAAGTTGAGATGTTTGGTTTGGTTGTATTTTGATGTTAGAAGTTTAAAAAGGCCTCTCTCAAGTTGAGCCAAGGTTGGAATGTAATTTTGAGAAGTTGAATCAATAATATACACCATTTCTCTACATTTTTACTGGTAATTTGTTGTGCTCTTGCCCTATATGAATTCATATTGTTAGGTTTTGATCTAAATTGCATTGTATTTGGTGGAGGATTTAAGTATATTTTTTTTGGTTCAAGTATAAAGAGATTTCATTGAGAATAGAGTGTTTTACAATCATTTGACTGAAGGCAGGTTTGTATACCCCGTTTAGAGGGTTTGAAGTAAATAAAATGTGAAAATCATCCATTCCACTGTTAACTTTCTCTGTAACTTGGTGGAATGGGTGGTATAGGGTAGGATTAGATGTTTATGGGGTTCATAGGAGTATGGAAGGTGATTTGAGAGGTTTTGGTTGTTGCCTTATGTGTGTTTGTATGGGGTTTTGGCTTGAAATGAGTGGTTTGAAGATGGAGTTTGCATAAAATAACTTGGAAAAGGCTGAGTAATGATCTAATTAGTATGCACAGACATAATTAAATTTTTATGAGATGTTGCAAATGAGAAATGAGGCTGGGAATGTGTATTTTCATTAAACCCTCCCAAAACTAGTCAAAAACAAGGGTTTATTTGTTTGTTGGTAGGGAAAGTGAGTTGGAGGATAAAAGTTGGTGATTCTTGATTTTTATAGCCTGGTCAAGGTTAGGGAATGAGATTTTGTGGTTAGAGAAAAGAAATCATGGTGGATGCTTTGTAAAAGTGGCCTAATTGGCTAATTAGGGCATTGCATCAACACTGTTTTGATGGTGTTGCTCCAAAGTGACCTAATGTTTTTTTGTGATATTTTTTGAAGGCTTTAAAGGGTGTTTGAAAATTTGAATGGCTTGAGATTTGGAAGATTTTTTTGCAAGATAAGGTCAATAAATTAGGTCTACATACCTACAAGGTAAATAGTGAAGTTGTGAAGGGAATCGCCCTAGTTAGGGTCTTGATGATTGAAGAGTTGTTGAAACCAATTGTAATTGTGATTGTTAGAAAATTACCTCCCTACTCTACATCAATATATATAAGATCAAGCCTGGGATGTGGAAAGCATGCCTTAAGTTGGCTCATGTGTGACATATGTTCTTCCTATGTTTAGCATTGCATTTTGTGGGCAACCCCTTCCCCTTTCATGATGTAGTTTCATTTGAGAACATATGACTAGGCATAGGTATTTCTGAATAAGTTCTCATGTCTTCTTCATTTGCTAATTTAAAGCTGATTACTCACAACAATGGTGTTATCAATTTCTTTAAAGTGGTGGAGTACATGAACACTCATGTTTCTTTGTGTGATTTTATTTATTCTTGTGATGTTTCCTTTTCTTAGTGGTACCATTGGGTTTGACATCCTCTAATAGAATGATATTTATTAGAGTATGACCTTCCTCTTAGTGGTGATGCTATGTATTGCATTCCCTAAGTTGTGATTCTATTATCCTAGACTTGTCCTCTCTTGGATACATTACCTACATGATGATCCCTGAAAAGAGACCTTACATGAACTAAGTGAAGTACCTTTGAACAAATCATTACTCGTAACCATGTTCATAAGTTTTTAGCATAATACTTGTTAACCTTGTGAAGCTTGAACCCCTCCCTTCAATGCCACCAAGCATAACACACCTTGCTCGCTACTAGAGCCTTTCCCATGTTCATGATTGCTTAGCATAACGCGGCTTGTTAGGCCTTGTGAAGCTTGAAGTTTCATATTGTGGTGCCTTATTGAAGTTTTCAGGAGGATAGCTTTGATATGGTATGGGAGCCTAATAAGATTCTCTCATTTTCCACCTATTGGAGGTTCACCCATTGGATGGCATGAGGTTCCATTAGCCTATGTGAGCATGTGTGTTTTTTGCATAATAGACATCGAGTTCTACTTGTGAACATATTGGAAAAATAGCCTAGACTTGATCCACATCAAGTTGGAAAAACAGTTGAAGCTTGATCCACCTCCCTTTATTCTAGGCTTTGATGTTGTATGATTATGTATCTTTGTCATTATTGCATATGTATGTGTCTTCAAATTCTACTTTAGTTTGAGTTTTTTCTTTTACTCATCCTCTCACTAAACTAGGGGCTAAATGTAGTGTAGGAAAACGTATCACATTTTCACACTTAAATTTAGAATAAATATTAATAATAAAATGAACTAAATTATGCCTTAAAATTTAGTGTTGTAATATTTATTTTACATATTCACATTAAGTTTAGGGCCCTATCAAATAAAATGGACTTAATTTTTCTTTAATGTGGTGTTATAAAGTGCATCTTTACACTTTCACACTCATCTAGGGCTTTATTAATTAATTGAGGTTAATTTTCCTTAATTGACCCCTTTAATTCAAATCCAAGCCTAGTTAATTGCAATTTTTGAAGAGGAAAACCTGAACTTCATTAATGCCATAACATAACACTTATCATTGAAGAATGTGTGTCCTAGGTAAGTGACCTAGAACCCATTCACCCAAGGGCGAATGGGTTCTCACTTAGGCCTATGACCTAAATTTTTATTATGTTTTTGAAAATATTTCAATGATTTCAAATGTATATTCACATGTCGGCTTGTGTTATTCGAATTTTGAGAATTAATGTTACATTTGTATAAATATAAGGTCATTTTCACTAAGTTTCACCTAGAATATTTTCAAGCAAGCTAAGGCTATTCAAGTGAGCATTACCAAGAGCATTATCAAGAGAATTTCAAGGAATTCAAGAGTAGATCTATAGCAGAATTATGTCATCAATCAAGATCCCATTATCATGTCAAATTCTTCTTGCATCATGCATGCTATTTTAGGTAATATGTTGATGTATTGTTTAAGATCCATTTAATCATTCAAAGGCATTGTTTCAAGTCAAGTTTCAAGATCAAGATCCACATCCTTTGAAGCCATTTCATAATAGTAGCAGATCTACATTCCAAGGTTCAAACAAGGGTTTGGTCAAAACTGTGACATAGGCTTGTTCATTTCATTTCAAGGTTTAATTACCAAAATGGGGTTTGACCAAGGAAAACCCCCATTCACCAACAACAAAACATTTTCCCCTCTTGATTTGTGTTTGTAGATTTTAAGTGGAAGATCTATTGAAGAGAAAAATTGTCAAGTTGTCAAAGTTGCATTTGTTGTCATCATTATTGCAATTTGACAAAAAAATCACCTAAAGGATTTATTTCCATCTATCCAACTGTAAGAATCAGGGATTTGGGAGTGCAAACATAGTAGAAGAGAACCCAAAAACCATTTTTACAGAGCCCTAGCTAGGACCCATTTTCCATAGGGGGAATGAGTCCTTAGTTAGCTTTGAGAAAACACTTTTGGTGAGTAGTACACATCATTTTCCCTTTCTTAGATTTGTATTTTGACTTCGTGTTCCATTATAATTGAGCTTAATCTATTATATGCACTTTATATATTGCATTTTGGAGTTAGTTTTCTATTTTTAATCTTTCTCCCCAAAGCGTTGTTTAATCAAGATCCCCATCCTTGCAAAAAAGGAAATCAACAGATTCACAACTTGACTTGACTCACCTTTTAGTTGAAAATCCTTCCATTGTATGGATCTCATTTCCTAATAAAATAAAGAAGAATAGGTCTATCTACTATCATTTTTTGGTGAACCCCTTTTTTCTTTCAATCAACACAAAACCTATTTTCCTTTGTTTCAGTTGGTTTTCCATGGGATCTTTGATCCTGGGAGGTTGATCATCCTCCTTGATCTTTGTCATCTCATCTCTCTAACAGTTGTACAATTATACCTCTCTTGACTTATTTGTCTACTTTAGTGTGATTTTGAGCATAGGTCTCATACTCTCACTAAAGTGGGGGCTAAATATAGTGTAAAAAAATGTACTTTACATTTTAACACTGTTTTGGGTCCCCTAACTAATTGGATTTAATCAAGCTTCTAATTGACCAAATTATGCATTCCTAAGCCTTATTATTCCCATTTTTGAAAGGGAAATTGACATTAAACAAATGCTAATAGTAAATTAAATTCCTTCAAAATTGAGTGTCCTGGATTTAGGTCCCAAGACCCATTGGCCCAAGGGTGAATAGGCCCTTCTTAAGTCTCAGGTCCCAATTTTTTTAAAAAAATTGGCGGTCTTTTAATGATTCAAATTCAAGTTTCAAATGTCTGCTTATGGAATCTATTTTTTAGGAAATTAGACAAACACCTGCAAATACAAGGTTATTTTATCAATTCAAACCTAAAGAAGCAAGAAGACATACTATCAACAATTTATAAGAGAAAATATTATTGTCAAGAGCATTGAAGAGTCGATTTATCAAGTGTCTACAACAACAATCAAGATCATATCATTTCAAAGTTTATGTGTTCATGACATATTTTGGAGCTAACATTGTGATGTAGGTTCCAAGAATTCAAGCATCAAATCAAGCAATCATTCAAGCCAATTCATGCAAGATCCAATCCTTAGAGATATGTTTAAGACTTGAGTCCTCTAAGGGTAGCCATTGAGGTTTTGATGATTTGTGAGATAGCATTGTTAGTTCATCAAATTATAGTCATTTTATTATTGTTTCATTGTCAAGGTTTAATTACCAAACCAGGGTTTGACCAAGGCAAACCCCTATTCACCAAAAACAAACAAATTTTCCCTATTTTTGTGTGTGTAGATTTGTAGGTGAAGAAGGAATAAAATTGGATTAAAATTCCAATTTTGCAAAATTTTCAAAGTTGTCATCAAAGTTGTCAAGCCATAGAAACTCATTTGTAGAATTTATTTCTAGCTTTTTGACACTGGGATCTGGTGGAATTGAGAGTGTAGATTTGGGACCAAAGGATTATGAAAGAAAATTTTGGATCCTTGTACAGAGAACCTTTTTCCATAGGGTGAATTTGTCCTTGCAGGACACTCAACAACCACTTTTGGTGCCTTGTACATGTCATCTTACCCTTCTTAGATCTACCTAAAATTTGTAGTTGTTGTTTGTGTTATCCTTTAAATCTACATTTCAAGTTTTACATTGCATAATTGAGTATCATGATTCCCCAAGAAATCCATTCAAATTGCAAAGAAAAGGAAATGAAAGGAAGAATATTAACAAGCATAAACCAAAAATGTTAAATCCTATTCAAATGCAAGGAAAAGTCTTAATCTCTTGGGGGATTTGGTGCCAATTTGATGTGGAAATTGGCCCTTTCCAAAATCATATGCAAGCCTTGGTGATTTGATGAAGATGTGATCCATTTCCTGAAGTATGCCTCCAAGATGAAAAACCTGCATAACCTAGCTAATATTGGCTAAAAATGGATGAGAATTGCTATGAATTTGAGTATAATAAGTTTAATCAAATTATGGATGATCAAATGAGGAAGGAGACCTCTTATTTATAGAATGATAGGATGGAGAAATGCTCAAAATGGAGCAATGTGGGACTAAAATTCAACAAATGGCAAGGTGCCTCTTGTCCAAATGTGAATGGATGAGGGATGTCCACATTTTGATGATTGTGCCCATAATGAAATTAGGTGATATTTGAAATGTTGAAAAACGACATGGTAAGAGGAAAAAAATGCCTTAAAATGCCACTCTGGCCTGGCTGAAAAAAAAGGGACTTTTGTTAGGTGAAGTCCAAATTGGATCTTTGAATCAAATTTGAGAGAAATATTCCTCCATTATGCCATGTTGGGTTGAGAGAAAATAGAGAGATTTAATAAAATGAATTAAATCTATTTTCATGTGCAAGTGGAAAAAGCTAGAGGATGGGACATGGATTAGGATTAAATTAATCAAAGGTTAATTAATTTAATGAAGGATTAGATGATGTGACAAATTTGAATTAGATTTATAGGTTAATTTAAATCAAATATGAGAAGAATGTGATACAAAGATTAATTAAATAAAAGATTTTGATTTATTTAATTAAGGGGGATGAAGTTAGATTAAACTAAATAAGGTTTTAATTTATTTAATTTAATAGGTGGACTTTAGAGATTTAATCAAATAAAATGAATTATTTAATTAAATAGGGAAACAGGGTTAATTAGATCAGATTGGTTGATTTAATTAACAAGGGAGAAAGACTTAATTAGATAAAATGATTTATTTAATTGAGAGAGGAAAATTGATGAATTTAATCAAATAAGGGTATTCGATTAAATGGTTAGACTAATGATTCAGGATGAAATGGTGTTAGTAATCAGGATCAAGTATGTCGGTATATTTTCCATGTCTACAGAGTTCATTAGGCATTTTATTTTTTGTTCCTAAAATTGCATTTAAGCCATATTTATCATTTTTTGTCATAAAGGAAACAACTGATCCCCTAATTGAAAGTCAATCCTATGTTTGGGAGATCTCTTTTCCTAATGAAATAGAGAAGGATAGGTATATCACACATCACCATTCATTTTATCCCAATTTTTTGACCATCCATCTACATCCCCACGGGAACCCTAGTTTTCTTTGTTTCATAACCTAATTAGACTATGTGCTCTAATATGAAAAGTGCAAGATATCAAAAAAATTGACAAACTACCTGATTACCCTACTTTTATTTGTTTCATAGCCTAATTAGAATATGTTCTCTATTATGAAAACTGCAGGATATTGACAATTGACAGACTGCAACAAAGGTTTGCAGGAAGATCTGGGAAGGGTAGAGTGTTGTGTACTTATCCTAAAAATTTAGTATCAATCAAAATAGGAAATAGGTTCCCAAGGGTGTCCCTATCCTTGTATGGGTGTCCTAAATCTATTTTCATAGTCCTTTGATGTTGGATTTGAGTTCTCTATTCTTGTCTAAAGATATTTTGGATCACTGTTAAATAATTTTGCACGTGAGTTTTCATGAGTTGACAAGGTTTCGGGTTTTGAATGTAATAACAAAAAAAATGATCTTTGATCTTCCATCAATCTTCCTTAAACCTAAAACTTGTGCATTTAAAGAGAGAATAAATGTTGTTCCATTTAGTGTCTTGCCTTAGTTAAACCCCGTGTTATCGTTCCACTTCCACAATGGCAATGCCAATGATAGGAAAGACAAATGATAGGAAGGAATGATGAATCAAAAAAGTGTTGCAACTCACCACACTTCAATGGATTCCTTGAAGGACTGAAGTCATGCACATCACTTCAAGGTCTTGGATCTTGTTTTCTTGATTTATTTAATTTCTTGGAGACCTACAACAAGGGTTAGCCTTCACAAACAATGATAATGTAAACATGTATAAACTCGCATAGGATTTGGCATGATGCTTAGATCTTGAATTGCTGCAATAAATCTTTGAAATGATACTCTTGACTTTCTTGATAGTGCTTTTGACAATAATTTTCACCTCTTTCTTCTTCTTAGATTTCAAATGATGCAATAACTAGGCATTTATAAGTATTTATTCAATTTCACATAAATTAAATCCTAATAGCTGACATTTTCATAGTGAATTTCACATGTTAAAATGACAACACCAAAAATATTCAAATTTGATTCCCAGCAGAATAGGGGGACTTAGATGCCCAAGGGCATCCTAGTCTTGGCCATATTTTCTAGTATTTTTGGTGTCGGAGGAAAAACACTAAATAAATCTATTTGTTTAATGCTTGCAATTTCTCATAAATTATTAAAAATAGGTCATAAAATGCATAATTTGGGGAATTAGGTGCTTAATAAGGTCCAATAAATTAAGGGGAGCAAAGCATAGTGTGAAATTATCAAGGGTAAAAATTTGAGATGTTGCAATTGTCATAAGATCTTATCTTATCTTATATCATTTACTTCCTTTGTCTTAGGTAATTTAATATTAGTTATCTCATACCATAAGATTAAGAAATTTTTAATTATCTTGTCTAATACTATCTCTCACCATACCTATATAAGCAAGGCCTCATTGTACACTATGTATCATAATAGATATACTATTATTGATTCATTGTTGATCATTATACAAATTGCATTAATAGCAAGAAAGTTTTTCTCTTTCCATACTATCTTATGGAAGTATATATTTTTGTTTTATAGGTGATCCTAGGCTATGGTAGATCACTATCAACTCCTACATAAAATATATTTCCAATTCCATAAGAATCACAAAAATTAGAGATAAAGAGAAAAGGAATTATTAGGTTGAAATCCAAAACTAATGATATGACTTCAATAAATGATAAAATGCACTAGTAGAAAAATATGATGATGAAACCTACAACCCAATAAATTACATGAACTAAATTAATGGCAATGTATTATTTTCAAAATTAAAATTCCTTTTGTCCATATTATGGATAAATATCAAAAGATCCTCTTTTTGCATGCAAACTAGGGCTAGGGAACCTTTTGATGGTGGTTTAACAAAGGAAGGGTAGTGTTGCTCATGCTAGTGGGAACCAAGCCACTAAATGATAGTTGTTAGGCCATATCTAAGCAATGATGCATTAGTGGGTGGTAATAGAGAAATGAGAGGAGGTGAATTTGATTGGTGAAATAATTGGTGTTGTAGAAAAAGTATTGGATGGAAACAACCATCTTGGTTATCATTGGTTATTCTACTAGTGACCACTTCCTCTAGTTGTGAGTAGAGAGAGGGGATGCACTACTCTTGACACTCCCTAGAACCCAAAATAAAAATTAATGGTGGCCAAAAACCACTACCTAAATAATAGTGGCATTATCCCCTAGTAGGCCTACATAGTAGATTTCACAATAGTTACTAAATGTATGTGACAAAATATTAACTTTGTTGATTTTTTTGAATTTTCACCATTATTTGATATTTTTCTCACTAAATTTATATTTTACCAATTTCCTACACAACAATGGAAATCACAAGGGTATGATGTATATGAATTTTAATCATAAATTCTATTTGGTTTACTGGGTTTCTCTGATATTTAGATATGTTTTACAAATATTGGATTTCTAGAAACGCTTTAAATTTTATCATCTAACTCTTTGTTTTTCATTCTATGTGAACAGATTTTTAGGACTGTTTTATGATAGATTTTTATTGTGAATAAGGATGTCAATGTTTTCTTGATAAATCATAATTGGTGATCTAGGTTAATGCAATTTTTGAATATGTTTTTCTAAGATTAGTAATAGAAAAACCCATTAAATTATATTCTTCAATAGCATGTTTATCAATTTTTATGATCAAATACATGAAACTACTTTTAAACAAATTATTGTTTGGCATAGGCGTAGCAATATTGTTACCTCAACAAAACCATCTTGTTTCTCTCTTGAAATCCATTCGCTGAAAGTTCCAAGATATTCTTTCTTATTCAACACATATACCTGAAATACAAAGATACACAAAGAATAAAAAATAATATGGGCCAATGGGCTCTCCACCCAACCATAGGATTGAGATTCAATCCACCCTCGAGCTAGGGTCACATAGCACTTCCATAGAATACTTCCCACATAGGATCCACAATCCAAAGTGTAACATAAAAAATTCACATTACTAAAATTAACGCATTAAAATCACTAATCATAAGGGCTCCTAGAAAATTTTAATTTTATACTTTATATACTTTGCACATCACAACATCTTGCATTCATATTTCTTTATTTTAACACACAAAAGGGTATAAATGAAAATAAACTAAACAAGGTGGAAGATTCAACCAATGCAAACCCCAGAACACTACTTGCAGCAACACAAGAAATTCAACATAAAATTCCACATATATTTTGTTATAAGCAAGACCAATATGACAAAAAAGACTCATTACAACAAAGATAGATAGTTAAAAGGTTAAACCTCACCAAGAAAGTTTTCTATCTAACTTGAGGAAAAATATCTCCAAGAACTCTCTTCCATTGCTCCTCCTTATTCACAAACATGGCAAGAATTCAAAATGAAGAATGAAGAAACCAAACATGAACTCAAGAACAATCCAAAAAGCAAAAGAGAGAAAACCCCCTCCTCCACATAAATAGAGAGAATAAATGGAAGGGGAAAAGGAAGCCTCCTTTTCAACTTCCCAACAACCCTTTCAACTCCAATTTTCGTCACTTCTCATGAGTGAGTAATTAGAGTGGGATTTGGACTTTATAAAAGGGGTTTTATGGAATAAAAGTACCTCTAACCCATAAACCTATCCCCTAGGAAACATTTTAAACAATTAAGACCACATATGGACTTCATAAAACATAAATTAAGTGACAATTTTAATAAAATGAATCAAGAGACTAATAAAACAACTTTCAAATACACACAACTCAAACCACACAAAAAAAGGTTAAATCACATGCCCATGACAAGACAAATATTTCACAAGGATACAATAATGAAATTATCTATGTGACCCCCTTATCAACATTGGCCAATTTTTTTACTTGTTTACTCAACCAAGAATGTGTGTCAGTATTACTCATAATTAATGATAATTAAAACAAATGACATATGAATTAAAAATTCCAGGAATAATAATCAACTAAGAAATTAGATCCACTAATCTACAAAGTAACATACAATTTAACACTCCTTACTCTCATGATACCTATTATGGAGTCAAGGAACAATTGAGTGAATACTATCTGTTATCAAAATATCACCACTTATACCAATAGAATATTTAACTTATAATGCATACTACTATAAGTAATATTGAATATCAATAATTCATTTCATATTCACACATGCCCACATCTATGATATGTAATCACCTAACATAATGTAATCCATTTAATATACATAGTAATATTACCAATAACTGAGCATATTGATCATTACATAATTACGTAGATAGAGAATGAAACTCATCTGACTATCACAAGAATTCACAACAATCGTTAGATAGGATTAGTCAAGAATATGAACATCTTCATGGTGTAGCAACAATCATCACTCATGTGTATTATCAACATGAAACAACATATAAATCATCAAAAACTAATAGGATCAATAAGGTCACAAGGAACGGGGTCTTACATTCTCCCCCCCAAGGTTGGGCTTCCTCCTGGAAATCCCTAAAAGTGAAGGTAAACACAAGGAACAAACACTTGGCAATGATATCTTATGTATTTTTTTTTCCAAGTATGACAACAGAAAATTTTACCTTCTAAATTATTCTAAAGTATTAGACAACTTTACAATTTAACTATCTACTCAAAAGATGACCCTTCTATTATACAAACAATACTATAGATTTTAGTTTCACAATACTTCATCTATCACTTATAAGGTTATTAAGCACTACACTGTACATACACATATTTACTTCAATCATCATTACTTTGAAAAATAGGTCAATCATTTCACAACATAATTAATTTACACCTTAAGCAATCATTCATTTCCTTTTATCATGTCAATGCCAACAGTTAATGCATAAGTATCACAGATATTAGTTTACAACACACACATCATCAACACAACACTAACATATCCCACAGTTCAAGGAATGGGATTTATGAGGAACGGTTCCAAATGCCATACCACTTATCACACACTAGGGGAGAATGGACTATGACTGTCCCATACCAGTCCCATTCACATCCCCATCCAACAATCTCCACACCCAACTACCACCATCCACCTAAAAACCTCCACACACCACCACTACCATCCATCCAAAATCCTCCACACACCAGATCCATCCTCAACCCATGGGGTACACTCAAGGAAAAAGGTTTTTCACTATGGACCAACAAATGTGGTCCTCAAAAGGGGAGTCAATTCAACTCAACTTTTTAAGGGAGAACCAAATTCTTGACATTTGTCCATTGGCTAGCACAAGGACGCATCAAGAATCACAATGTTCCCATGTCCTAAAGAACAGAGGGACTCTCTCAACCCCAAACAAAGGAGGCTCCCATCCCTCAAGTGAGATCCACTCCTTAGGCACACCCAAACCCCCATTACATAAACAAGGCTCCACACTACACAACAAAACATGCAATATCATCACACATAATTTAACACGAGGGTATATGCAAGTAGATCATCCCAAATTTCCACCACACCCTTATCCTAAGTTGGATACCTAGTATCTAAAACTTGAGTCACACACATAACATTCACTGGTTTCTAACAACACATATTATATTGCACTTTAAAAAATTTAGACACACTTTAAGAAAAACAATACTTAGCCACTTTGAAACATATAAAGACCACTTAGCACTATCAAAGCATGAACTAGTTTACATTTGAAACAATTACCAACACCCAATCACATCACTATCACATTGGATTTCCAAGAAGGAATTTCACATAATTCTCAATCCTCAACATGACTCTCAAAACAAACATTAGAACAATAATTATTTTTAACATAGATCAAAACACAATATACCACTAAGGTTAAACTCCTCGTTTACAACATGATTCAACTCATAGACCCATTGCACCAAATTTTAAGCATCATTATTAGAAACAAGATAATCTCTAATGATTGAGGCTAATTCATCTCATTTTCAATCTTCTACTTGAGAAATAAGATAATATTTTGCATATTATATATCAATACTAAAACATCAAATCTTTTGAATAGGACAACTTTTAAACAATCAACATTAATATTTTCAAATTCTAGGCATGCCTCAACATATGAATAGCATTGCATTAAATTCATAGCAAAAGATCACACTTGTCAAAAATCATCTCATCTAGATAGTTTTCATAATTAAATTGTAACACAACAACAAAATCTAGAGTAAGCAACATTCTTAATAATCAACCCATGTTTTATGATGGATAGCTAGATTGTATTGAATTTGTAATGCACAACCAAGAGAGCATCCAATTATGATGGCCCACTTTACTACAACAATCGTTAAATAATTTCCTAAGGAAATGACTCTACCTAGTTAGCATCTGTCTCTATCATGAAGCAAGTTATAGTGATGAACATAAGTAACTTTGATTAACTACCTCCAAAATGAAATTTCTCATAAACAAGACTATCAATTCTTTGAAAGCCAAAAATCAATTTCATACAAATCCCTTTCCTTCTTATATCACTTCTCTAATTAGAATTACATGAATTCAAAAATAACTATAATCAACCAAGAATCCAAATAAACAGAAACAATGAAAATGAACAATTAGAATTAACATCAAAGATTCTTCAAATAAAATTTTCATAACCTTAAGTGGTTCAAGGAACTTTCCCTCCTAAAGAAAAATAACTTTCTCCTAATATGAACAAGAAGATAATAATCACAACAACGTTGTTGGGAATCCAAAATGTTTGAAATCAAGGATGAGAGAGAAAATAACTTCAGGGTTTAAAAAAACAAAAAAACTAGTTATAATTGATGTGCTACTTTTAACCTTTTATTGCAAGACTAAGGACAAAATCACTTAATTATTTCTTGTCGTGCAATATCAAAAAATCAACTTTACTCACTAATCAGACATTACACACATTTGGCAAACAACATGATAAAAAACAAAACGGTGTCCCTTCCATCGCAAACGTGTTGAGAAACTAAAAGGTGGCATTTACATCTGATTTAAAGAATTCAATACATCTTTCATCTATTATAAAAATACATCAAACAAATGGTGTAGCTCCATCTTTAACTAATAAAATCTATCTATTTACCCATTTGTATTATTACTTCTTTTTTTCCCAAAGCTACTAAAGTGTAGTGACCTGGTGCTCTAATACCTAAGTAATGCCCTCCCCAAGATTAAGCTAATATAATACTATAAGACAACTAAATAAGAGAAGTAAATAATAAAATAGAATAATTAAAGATAAACTACTCAATTTATAACTTGTCTAATGATAGAAATAATGATGAAGTCTTGCATGATCCAAAAGAATATTTTTCAAGTTAGATACTTTCTTTGCTAATCCAACAATTATATTCACAAGAGGGAATAATAAATAATAATAATAATAATATTGTCACTAAGGAATTTCACAATCATCATCATGATTCTGATAATGTTCACACCCAATGTTAATATAAACAAAATGAATGACTTTTCTTTTTCTTTTTTTTTGAAATCAAACATTGCTATTCCAACTTTACACTAATTGTCAACATCATTTATATTCATTTAAACTACACATAAACATGGAACACATTTTGATAAGGATAGTATTAAATCTCCACAATAACATTAACTTATCCCCCCAAAGATATTATTACCATTAAATTAAAATCAAATAGGACATCTAAAATTGTTAGTGAAGGTACAATCAATATTACATAAAGGCTGAGATATGTAATAGAATCAAATACTAAAGATGCATCGTACATGTTGAACCAACCTCAATATATTTACCTTTCCAAGTGAGCTATTTAATGCCTAATCATTAGAAATGAAGACAATAATTTAAACAATACTTTAAACCAATAATATAAGCATAAACATACAATAAATAAGCCAACAAGAACTATACCATCCAATATTGAACACCCTATCGTTATAGGACTAATAAGTTAACAATTTGAGATTGATTATGTATATTTGTAATATACACACACAACTAAACATATGCTCATAATTCATGACTATTTAGTTCATTAACGTTTGTTAGTAACTATACTTTAATGGATTTAGAAGCTTTAACACTATCTTTCACAAATTAAACCGTATTTCTTTATTTCATAACTCTACCCAAAAATTCCCAGGTGTTTTCAATTACCAACTTTGCTTACTATACCTAGACTCTTCTATGGTAAGTTGTTTGAATCAATTTGATATAAATTAAAATATTCTTATTCTTGGATTAAATGGAGATATTGTTCATCCACTAATAAATCAAATAAATAATTTAACTCTCTAACAAGAACACAATCCCGAAAATAAGAGGATAAATAAAATCAACAATTAAGGCTCTTAAAAGATAACTAGAAACTAATTTTTAAAAACTAACTTAAGAATCCATGTAAGGGTTTTTTTCTCATGTTTCTATCTTTCGCAGAAAAAAATTTCTTCAGATATTTCTTTTTCCTACATGATACCCTAACTTGGTTTCACTCAATTTATTTCGGTTTTCAATTTACTGTTTTAGTTTCAAAGTAGGAGACGGTAATGTTTTAATCATAAATTCTATTTGGTTTACTGAGTTTCTCTGATTTTTGGATATGTTTTAGAAATATTCGATTTCTAGAAACCCTTTAAATGTTATCATCTAACTTTTTTTTTATTCTGCATGAACAAATTTTTAGGATTGTTTTATGATAGATTTTTATTGTGAATAAGGATGTCAATGTTTTCTTGAAAAATCATAATTGGTGATCTAGGTTAATGAAATTTTTTAAATTTTATTATTTAAATTAATAATAGAAAAACCCATTAAATTATATGCTTCAATATCATGTTTATCAATTTTTATGATCAAATACATGAAACTACTTTTAAAAAAATTATTGTTTGGCATAGGGGCAACAATATTGTTACCTCAACAAAACCATCTTGTTTCTCTTGAAATCCATTGTCTAAAAGTCCCAAGATATTCTTTCTTATTCAACACATATACTTGAAATACAAATATACACAAAAAATAAAAAATAATATGGGCCAATGGGCTCTCCACCCAACTATAAGATTGAAATTTAATCCACCCCCGAGCTAGGATCACATAACACTTCCCCAAAATACTTCCCACATAGGATCCACAATCCAAAGTGTAACATAAAACATCCACATTACTAAACTTAACACATTAAATCCACTAATCACAAGGGCTCCTAGAAAAGTTTATACTTTATATACTTTACACATCACAACATCTTGCATTGATATTTCTTTATTTTAACACACAAAAGTGTATTAATGAAAATAAACTAAACAAGGTGGAAGATTCAACCAATGCAAACCCCAACACACTACTTGGAGGAACACAAGAAATTCAACATCAAATTCCACATATATTTTATTATAAAGACCAATATGACAAAAAACTCATTACAAACAACAAAGATAGATAACTAAAAGGTTAGACCTCACCAAGAATGCTTTCTATCCAACTTGAGGAAAAATATCTCCAAGAACTCTCTTCCATTGCTCCTCCTTCTTCACAAACATGGAAAAAACTCAAAATGAAGAATGAAGAAACCAAACATGAACTCAAGAACAATCCAAAAATAAAAAGAGAGAAAACCCCCTCCATATAAATAGAGAATAAATGGAAGGGGAAAAAGCAACCTCCCTTTCAACTTCCCAACAACCCTTTCAACTCCAGTTTTCGTCACTTCTCATAAGTGAGTAATTAGAGTGGGTTTAGAACTTTATAAAAGGGATTTTATGGAACAAAAATACCTCTAACCCATAAACCTATCATGTAGGAAACACTTTAAACAATTAAGACCACATAAAGACTTCATAAAACATAAATTAAGTGACCATTTTAATAAAATGAATAAAGAGACTAATAAAACAACTCTCACATACAGGTTACCAAATTTTCACTAGCAGCTCAATTTGGTAGAGTTGAAGCAATTGATTAATTTTGAAGGTGAAATGTAGAGGTGAAATTTTGTTGTTGGATTCATCTCTTTGACATTATAGCATGTGGGTTGGAATGTGGCTCCCACAAGGGTTGATCCCAACATGTTATCTCATGGAGTATAAATGTGTCATTATAAAGCTTACCCTAACCACATTGATGCTTTTCCCTTTGACATTGATTCCTTTTCTTGTGAAGATATCATAACTTGTTGATTATCATGAGATACATTCATAGAAAAAGGAAATCAATGTCAAAGGGAGAAGTCCAGGGGATTTTAAAGCTTCTTGATTGCATAAGACAATTCCCATAGCAGGTTGGAGTGATTCGGAGTCTCAGAATGTTATGGAGTGGCCTAAAAGAGCAGTAATATCTATAGAAAATAGTGCAATAAAGTGCAAACATAATGATATCCAAAACAAAATAAAAGTGCATCAATTATCACCAAGTAGCCTTGATTATTTAAAAGTTTTTAGATCACCCATGGATTGCATTATCATTTGTATTATTCATTATTTTCACATCACTCCTATGTTTTCATCATGTGAAATGCACATAAGAAGAGAATCAAAGCAGTGGACACTTTGAAGGAATGATCTCATTGCAAGCAAGGTTCCTTGTGGAGAGGTTTGTAAGCTATGAAGGGGCCTTACCCAGACGGTGTTAGATTCTAAAATTTCCTGAGTCAGTAGAAGAACAATGATAGTGTGTGATACAATGTTGATTGTGCAGACTGTGATAGTAAGGGTTTTAGTGATTCACACCAAACAAAGACCGTAAATGAACATTTTCAAGCATATTGTTTAAGGAACATAGCCAGTTCAAGGTGGCATCAAGGAAGTGCATGAATGTAATAAGATCATAGTAGAAAATAAGTGTATCAAACTTAGTTTAAGGATCACATTTCTTAAATGGTGGTTGTCACAATGCATTCAATGTAGCAAGATAGTTCCCAAGTTTTGGAGAGAGCGAAAGGAGTTGATAAGGAAGTGATGATCAAACCCTACATAGTAGGGTACGGTGACATACTTATTGAGTAAACACAGTCATAATGTTTCATACATAATATAAATAGGTGATGGAGGAATTTAAATGCAGTCTCATCCTTTTGTTTTATGAGATTAAGATTGTTTTGTTTTAGAGGCAGTAGCAGTTCATTGGAGATGTGAGTTGTCATGCATGAACTCTCAAGTTTGTGAGGCAAAGACTCTTCGTTAAGAGCACCTATGTTGCAGCAAAGTAGAGTATTCTTCATGATTTCACATACAATGCATGAAAGATAGCTATATGCATATTTCTAGATACATGAATATGTGGACTATAGGTTAAAACTCTACAGAGGCCGAACTAAAGGGAGAATAATTCTATTTGTTTTACCCAGAGAATGCACAATGGAGCCTAGGGTTTTATAATAAACCCTCGAATATGCAAGATATAAGAAAAATGATTTCATTTCAAATGGAGTTCTTTTTTGTGTGGTTCCCAAATAATAGAGAGAGTGTTTTCTCTACAGTTCAAATAGTAGCCCATAGCCCTAGAATATAGAGGGTTTTTATTCTTGCAAAAAATAATGGAGCCTAGAATGCAAAGTAGAGTTGTGGACTTTTATAAAGAGTAATATATAGAAAATGACACTCATACTTTTTGTTTTAGTCATTTCCTAGAGGCAAGGCCAAATATAAGAATATATAGAAAATATAAAAACTTTTCATCATTTCTAGAATAGCAATGAATATTCAAGGAGCAAGTAAAGTCATTGTCATCGAGTACAAAAAGTGAAAAATTATGAGAAGTTACCCAAGTTTTGTATTTACCTCACGGGTTGGTGAGGATTCAAACACCACATACAGAAAATTGCCCAAGTGTCAAGCTCCATAAAAGCCCCAGTATCAACCTTAAGACATAGAAAGAGGTCTTTTCAAAGTGTGGAAATAAAAATCTATCTGAAATATAATAAGTAGTTCATGGGTAGGATCCATGGAATGCTCCAAAAGATACATAAAAACATAAGATGTTTGGTGTTGTTGTACAAAGAAGACTTACCCATGCACTTCTACAAAAAAATCTCCATGAAATGCTCGAAAAAAACTTCAGAACTCCATGAGACTCAAAGCAAACCCTAATGGTGGCAGTGCCAAATTTTCCAGTAGAGGTGAAAGTTTTCCAAAAATCAAAGTGCAAATGAATGGCAAAAAAGGTGGAGGCTGAACTTTTGTTCTAGGGTTTTCCATTGACCTAATCTAGCCTTATGATTTTTGTCACATTGATTTAAAATTCAAATGCCTTCACTAATACCTTAGTGGTACTTCACCCTTTGCATATGTTTGCTTGTCTAGGTTGCATTACCTTAGAGTCTTTTATGATTTTTGAATAAAATAATGTGATTTGATGTCTTAGAATTATTATGATTTTTGAAGAAAATCATTATGACCATGTGCCTTTTGGTTTATTTTCTAATTTGTGAT
This sequence comes from Sequoia sempervirens, assembly GCA_007258455.2. Lineage (NCBI taxonomy): Eukaryota > Viridiplantae > Streptophyta > Pinopsida > Cupressales > Cupressaceae > Sequoia > Sequoia sempervirens. The sequence continues at coordinate 463,925,691 of VDFB02193867.1, forward strand.
AAAATCAAGTGCCATCTTTACCCTGACTTTGTGCAAAATCAAATCAATTATAGGTTGATCCCTTCTATTTTGTAAAATGGAAACTACAAGATATTGTAAAACAATATTAAGGAAATATTCATGTAAATTGCTTTAATAGTTGTTATCTAAAATGCAGTAAAATGGTGTGATTGAGTCCTCTTAAAAAAAAAAATCATTTGAGTTTGAGTCTCTTTGAACAAAATAGAAAAAACCAAGTGAACTAAGCTTTCCACTCCTGATATTTAGTCATAATTGAGTATTTTTGAGTCCTTTATGGGTCAACCCTCTTGGGAGGGAAACTTTCCATCTTTTCATTTAGTTTGGAGGTAGTTGGGGCCCTATTTTGGAGGTTTTTTTCCCTTTCTTGAAAATAGCACTGAAGTTTCTATTCTGGAGAGTAGCTCATTCATATTTTTCCTTCTCACTCTTGGATACACTTTGGAGGCATATATTGGAGAAAAACTTAGTTTTTTCTCATTAGTGGCAGTTCAGATTTGCTTCCTACTCTCTTGACTACTTGTAGAGAGCTTTATAAGCCTTTATTTGTACTCATATTTTCATATTTTGACACTCCTTTCAAAGAATAAAATAGCAAAGCATTCCTATCTCATATTTTTGTCTCCATTTGTAGTAGTGATTTGATGGTATTATTGTGATTTCAAATATTGAATCTTTTTTATGTCTCATTATTGCAAGTGTGGGTGTAGAAATATTATATAATACAAGTTGTGTGTTGTGTTTAGTTTTTGAACCTTCATGCAAATCACTTTATCATTGTATGTTTTAGATGAGATTGTGAGAGCTAGTGTTTTGAGAACTAATTGAGTGAAGTTAGTGAATAAATTTAAAAGTTCTAGTGCATCACCCTTTAGGTATTAGGATTTTCATTTTCAAAGTTATCCTTCTCCCTTTTTCCTCAGAAAAGTATTTAGTTTAGGTGATATGCTAGGGGAACCAACCCTCTCTGAAGATTCTTTCTCATCACAAGTTACCCACAGCTTGAGAACATTTCCATGTTTCAATAGGATAGTTAAGTCAAATCTTAGCTAGGGTACAATCTTGATTGACAACAATACACACAACCCAAAGCACACAAAACGAGGTTAAATCACATGTCCATGACAAGACTAATATTTCACAATGATACAATAATGAAAGTAGCTATGTGATCTTCTTATCAACATTGGCTAATTTTTACATGTTTACTCAACCAAGAATGTGTGTTAGTATTACGCATAATTAATGAAAAACAAATGACATGAATTAAAAATTCCAAAAATAATAATCAACTAAGAAGTTATATCCACTAATCTACAAATTAACATACAATTTAACACTCCTTACTCACATGATACCTATTATAGAGTCAAGGAACAATTGAGTGAATACTATATGTTATCAAAATATCACCACTTATGTCAATAGAATATTTAACTTATAATGCATACTACTATAAATAATATTGAATATCAATAATTGTCTTCATATTCACACCTTCCCACATCTATGATATGTAATCACATAACATAATGTAATCCACTTAATATACATAGCAATATTACCAATAACCGAGCATATTGATCATTACATAATTACGTAGACAAAGAATTGAACTCATCTGACTATTACAAGAATTCACAACAATTGATAGATAGGATTAGTCAAGAATATTATCATCTTCATGGTGTAGCAACAATCATCACTCATGTGTACTATCAACATGAAATAACATATAAATCATCAAAAACTAATAGGATCAATAAGGTCATAAGGAATGGGGTCTTACACACTTAATCCTCTAATCACCCATTTGCACAACCTAAACCTTGGTCAAATCCTCTATACTCCCACATGTTTACATAGGTATGGCCCTTTGTACACAACACATGGACCTTTGTACATGTGACATGACATTGTCAAAGGACTTGCTCATTGTAACACCTTGCCATGAAATGCTAGAGGACAACACACTAAACACTTAAAACAAACAATTGTTTTTTGAAAGAGCGATATTCACATGATTACAAATGAAACATTAACTTAAATTCTAACCTAAGTCCTCTAAGGTCTATGACTACGCTACTTGATTCACAAATTAACTAAACTAACATGAACTATAAATCATTACATTAAACAAATTCCATCAACAATATGAAATTACATTTAATTGAACAATCGATATGAAATAACCATTACATGAGATCAATAGTTTAGAACCAATCCATTTAACTAACACTTACAATAGCATCTATTACATTGTCCATTACATAAGAGAGTTAAAAATTTATTTACATCATTACATTTTCACATCTGAACATCAATGTCTACTCGTATACATGATGAGGAGAGTACATCAAAAGTATATTACATGATATAATAGATTTATAGTATAATACAAGTACATGAAATACAATCCACATGAATTGGAACAAGTGTAGAAGTCTTCAAATCCAAGAGAAGTCATTGTGAACACAAACAAGGTGAGTGAACCCAATGAAGTACAAGGTACATTCCACCCAACCATGTACAACCCTAAGGTCCACCCCCCATGCAAGGAGATATTGAAAGGGTCCCACTACACAATGACAACAAGATGGCATACAATTGACACCACAAGAATGTAAGGAAACCAACATGGAAAGTACAACATAACATTACACAATAGTGACACAGCTTCTAAAGGCACACACATACATCAAATGGAAACAAAATTCAAGGGGATGAAATGTTATAGTAGGGAGAGTGTCATCGCACAGTCCTGGCATGGGTTGTCCTAATAGTCTTTCAATAGATGTCGGCCCCTGTCTATGGTTGTCCTGGCAGTCTCACATTAGACATTGGTCCCATAGGGTGACACATGTGGAACCAATTTCCTTTCACGAGGACAAGGAAATTGATCTTTCTAACTAGGCCTTCTCATCCCATCCTTAGCCTGAACGAGTGCTACAAGCATGGGTGAGGCATCCACTTATCTTGATTAGAGTGAGATTCTACCCAACCCCCTAGTTTATTAATTATGTTATCACTTAGTTAAGGAACTCCCACATCGGTTGTCCTAGATGCCACTTTTTGCGTCAGCCCCCATTGAGAGCCACTCCCCCTTCTACAGCTAGAAAACCCAACTGAATCAACAAGGTAAATCCAACATGCTCAAATCACAAAACCACATGAACATAGATAAAGGCAAGGCATGTACCATCCCACACACAATTAAGGAATGTAGAGTAATTTAACAATACAATCACTATACTTTTCAAGCATATGTCATCAACTCATAATAATCAATACTCCCTTATAAATTATCCTTCTATTTATTTAAGTAAAAAAAAAAATTCTCTATTAAAATTTCCAACTACAACCATGAGCATAATTCATTAAATCTCATAGCAGGTTTGTTCTCTAAATTCATAATTTATTTATACATGCATATACTTATATACATATATAAATATATATATGCACATGTACATATATAAATATGATTTATTTATTTTATTAATACAAAATACAATTATAGACATAGAAAGTATTGATTGGCATTGCACATCGATCCGGAACCATATGCTTGTTTCATTCTAAATCATCCCTCAATCTAACCATTTAATTGAATACCTTTATTTGATTAAATTCATCAATGTTCCTTTCTTAATTAAATAAATCATGTATCTAATTAAGTCATCCTTTCTTACTAATTAAATCAATCAGTTTGATCTAATTATCCCTATTTAATTAAATAATCAATTTTATTTGATTAAATCTTTAAAGTCCATCCATTAAATAAAATAAATTAAAACCTTATTTAGTTTAATCTAACTTCATCTCCTTGGTTAAATAAAACAAAATCTTTATTTGATTAATCTTGAAATCATATTCTTCTCATATTTGATTTAAATCCAAATCCATAAATCTAAATCAATATGACACATCATCTAATCGTAGTAAATTAATTAGCCTTTGATTAATTTAATCCTAATTCATGTTCCATCCTCTAGCTTTGCAAGCTTGCACATGAAAATAGATTTAATTCATTTATTAAATCTCTATTTTCTCTCAAAGGAGCATATCCGAGGAATATTCTCAAATTTGAATTCAAAATCCAAGTGGACTTTGTCCTTCCAACAAAGGCGGTATCACTAAGTCATTTTCCTTGAGCCAAGAGTGGAATTCAATGCATGGTCTTTCCCTCTTGCATGTCATTTCAACAATTTCAAATTTCAAATATATGCATTTATTGACACATTCTTCAAAACTTGCACATCCTCCATCCATTCACATGTTGACAAGTGGCATCTTGCCATTTGTTGATTCTTAGTCCACATTGCTCCATTTTAGACATCTCTTCAACTTGATATTCTATAAATAAGAGGCTTCATTCCTCATTTGATCATCCACAACTTGAGTAAACTTACTATACTCAAATTCATAGCAACCTTCATCAAATTCATCCAAGCATAGTTAGGATTTTTGCAGGTTTTCAACATGAAGCTCCATTGAAGTCATCACCACAAGTGTGCATCTTTCATCAATCATCTTCATCACATCATTGGAGTTGGGAAAGGGCCAATTTTCACATCAAATTGGCACCAGCTCCCTCAAGAGATTAAGAGTTTGCTTTGTTTTAGAATAGGATTTGATATCTTTGTTTTAAATGTGGTGTGTTCTTAATTTCATTCCTTTTCTCTTACATTCAAATGGATTTCTTGAGGAATCTCTATTCTAACTTGCATTTGATCTTATTAATGTGTTCATTTCTTGTGTTCTTGCAGGTATAGGATATTGGTTCACAAGAACTTTCCAATTTTAGCACACACACACACACATATATACAGTTGCAAGGCTAACTTATATTTCAATTTATATACTCATAATTGAACTAACTATAAATTGAGGTTTGGCGATTATCAACATATTAATACATGTAGTATAAAAGACTATATAGATTTGAATAATTGAAAAGCCTGATTTAAAACACATTGAATACATAGTAATGCATACTAAATACACAAAAGTGCACATATACAATGCTCAACTAAATTGATAATGGTTACGCTAGATTTTAGTGAACCAGATGCAAGATAACTATAACCAACTTAAATATCAATTTCTAATTGCAATGCATTTTAAGGGACGGGAAAAAGAACAAGAATGCATGCATTTTAAATGCAATCTATGTGCATCACAATAACCCAAAAAAATATCCATATACAATTTATCAAGAAATGCAATAAACATTGAAACATGACTTTATTCACTATCAAAAGGAGGGCAATAGGAGTGGGGATAATCTTAACCAAGGTAAAAAAATCTATAGAATGTTTAAGAAGGTAGATATGGCTTGAGTGAAGAGGCAGCCATGGCCAAGCATGGTCAACTAGACTTTAAGAAGGTAGGACACCACATAAGCTTCAATTATGAATGAATAATAAATATATACGATTAGAGAATGGAAGCCCATACAAATCAAAATCAATTCTATAAGACAATAGTTCGAAGGTTTCAAACAGGATTTAAATTTTAAATCGAACCCCCTCTTTGCCACCTATGCTTTACATAAACATCA
>VDFB02193867.1:463931371-464085793 GCA_007258455.2 Sequoia sempervirens
CGACTCTCCTAATCTTTCTAAGGCTCCCTCTTATAGAGTGGTAGCCCATAGTTATGAGAATAGGATGAGTAAACAACCAAGCCTTCCTCAAGCACCTAGTGATTACGATCTTGTTGAGCAACTTTGTGTTACTCCGGATAAGACCTCACTATGAGACTTGCTTCAGTCTACTTCGGTTTATCAAGGTATGCTTCAAGAAGCCCTACAAAATATCCTCTTTCCCTCTTCTACTAGACCAGTAGATGCTAATGCATTGATGGCATACATTCGTGCGGATTCACCGAATGTCGCCTTCTATCTGCAAGAACTCTCGCCTCTGGAAGTACAAAAGCAAGTGGATCCTCTAATGATTATAGTTAACATTAATAAAATTGGCATTAGACATACTCTCGTTGATGTTGGCTTAGCGCTCAATGTATGTAGCATTTATCTATTGCCTAAGATTAATGTTGATTCATCTTCTCTTAATGCTTCTTTTGTTGTTATTCATGGGTTTGATAATGTTGGGAGGCAAGCTCTAGGTATAATAGTATTACCTTTACAACTTGGACTTGTTACTGTCCCTACCCTTGTATATGTTATGTCAGAAAAGTTACCTTATAACCTTCTTCTTGGTAGACTGTGGATTCACGCCATGGGTGCAATCTTGTCTACCTTGCATAAATCTATTAAGTTCACTTACAATAATAAAGTAGTCACAATTAAGGTTGACCCTGAGGCTATGCACTTATGTGAGATGGCCAATGCTAGTCAAGCTTCGGTGGTGCCTACTCTTATCCCTTCGGTGTCTTCCAATGTGTCGATGTTTACTCCAACAGTACCTATTACAAAGGATACTCTTGAGATGAATGTCCCTAAGGAAGATCCTTCTAAAGCAAGAACTCTTAAGTTTTCTCATTCTACCTCTTCTCAAGAGAATGCATGTCTTGGTGATGATTGGGGTTCCTTAGACTTTACAGATTCCTTCATTCAGGAATATAAAGTCAACCTAATCCACTTAGACCTTCTAATGATGTCATCCACACCTACTATCAAAGATGACTACTCTTTTTTATCACTGGGTAAGGTGAACGCAAATTGTAATGTTCTTAGTATTGATCCTCCTTCTGAGGAAGATGATTACGCTTCTGCAAAAGAGGATAATGTTGACAATCCTGTTAAAGAGGATGATGGCGATCCCATAGAGGAGTGTGATCCCCGTTGTTGGGAAAATGCTCTTTATGAGAATCCTCCCTCTTTTCAAGACTTACAAACACGTTATGGCCCCAACTTTAAGCTTGTCTCTAAATATGGCTATGAGCATAAAGGTTGTGGGCGTACCGAACAAGGCATTCAGATCCCTATTAAATATACACCCCGTAAGCATACTTTAGGACTTGGTTGCTCAAAGGAACAATCTAAACAAAATTTATGGTTGAGTGACATGAATTCTTCTCAACCTCGTTCTGTTGAGAAGATTCTTCCTCCATTATCTTCTATCTTTGTACCTTCTTCTTCTTCTTGTGAGAATTCAAACCTTCCTCCACAAGAGAAAGCATTGCTTCCTACTCCTCATCCTTTATTTGAGCAAGAGCATATTTTGTTGCGGCTTCGAAAAGCTCACTTAATCACTCTTCCTTCTCCTACACGTAATAAACTTCATAAACATGATGAAGGAAAACATTCTTTTTGCACATACCATCAAGTGCTTGGGCATTCCACTAGTGAATGTAAGGCCTTGAAGGATAAAATACAATAACTTTGTGATTCAGGTGCCATCAAACTCAAGTTTGATTGATGCACTTGCCCTTTCTTTGCATGAGAAGTAACGTCGAGGTTTACCTCTATCCTGCATGTTCTAAGTACCCTTCATGGTTCTCCTCCCCTATATGTTGGGGGCAGTGATAACTTGTTTCGGAGATGTGTGTCCTTCATAAGGACCTCCTCTCTTCTTCCTATCTTTCAAATGAAGCACCCCTTGAGTGGAACCCCTCTTCCTTTTGGAGGGTTCCTGAGGGATCCCCTTTGAAAGTCTTTATCTCAAATGGATTCTTTCGCATCTAGCTTGGGGGAAGCCTAACTAGACCTATTTCATATCTTCATGTCTAGCTTGGGGGCAACCTGACTAGACCTATTTCATACATTCGCGTCTAGCTTGGGGACAACCTAACTAGACCTATCTTTTATATGACTCTCTTGCAACATAGCTTGTAGTAGCCACAAGATTCTCTGGTTTGTCTTGCTCTGCAGGACCAAGAACCTATAGAGCTCCTTTACATCCTTATCTGGTGATATAGGTTTTCCTCCTCGAGCTAGGATTGCTTTTATGACCTATATCTGGTGATATGGGTTTTCCTCCTCAAGTGGGGATTGCTTTTATCACCTATACTTTGTGATACGGGTTTTCCACCTTGAGCAGGGATTGCTTTTATCACCTATACTTCGTGATACGGGTTTTCCTCCTTGGGCAGGGATTTCTTTTATCACCTATACTTTGTGATATGGGTTTTCCTCCTTGAGTAGGGATTACTTTTGTCACTTATACTTCGTGATACGGGTTTTCCTCCTTGAGCGGGTATTTCTTTTATCACCTATATTTGGTGATATAGGTTTTCCTCCTCAAGCGAGGATTGCTTTTATCACCTATATTTTGTGATATTAGTTTTTCTCCTCGAGTGGGGATTGCTTTTATCACTCTTGCACTCATTTCATTTTTATCTCTCTTCTCAACTTGCGTATACCAAATCGAAGATCTACATCTTCTTCATCCTAAGTATACGCTCTTCCTCTCTTCACCTTAGAATTCTTCTATGCATAATTTCTTAATTTGGGGGTGACACATAGTACTAAGACAACCTTCTACATTGAGGTCTCTTTACTTTGCTAACTCAAATCCTTTAGCTTTTTATGTTCTAACATTGCTATCTAGTGCATGTTTTTTCTTGTCTAATGTATTGGTTTTGCAGATCTTCAGATTGGGGGCATGATTCTGTGGTTTGGAGAATTCTCTGCTTCTTCTATAGTATCCTTTTGGCATATGATGTTATTTATGTTTAGTATATTTCCTTTAGCGTGCATATTAAAGTAGATTCATATGCTCGCTAAAGTGGGGGAAAAATGTATAGTCATAAAATTGCACCCCTCGCAATTTCATGTACATTCTTGTATCCACTTTAGTGTCCACTCCCTTAACATCTTGAGTAGGCTCATTTTAACCTTGCATCAGCCTTTCTCCCTCTCAGGATGCTCCAACACCCCTTTTTAGCAGCCACCCTTGCATGTTGGCTTTTCGTTGAACTTTGCACTTTTCTTGTTTTCATTGTTTTTTAGCGTGACGTGTCTGGACACTAGAGTGACGTGAAAATGTCCACGTGGTGTGCTAATATCCTATGATGTTTTAGCATTCAAATGACCATTTCCATGCATGTTTGCCACTTGTTAGTGAGTTTAGTCGATGGTAACAGTTGGGAACGCCCGAAAATGGCTCAAGAAGCTTCTTCTCTCTCCTTAAATGTCATCTTTTCACCTCATTTGTAGGATCTTCTTCCTCTAAGTTCTTCCAAGTCTTGCTATCACTTCTTTAGCTTCATTCTAGCTTTTAGCTTCACTCCATCACTTGTTTACACAACTTCACACAGCTTTTTGTAGCAACTTCAAGCTCTCTCAAGCTCTTAGCAACACTCTTTGCAGCTCTATTTCCCTTGCTTCATTCTTGTGAGCATCTTGGGATTCCATATCCCTTATCTATTGCATTTTTACTTCATGATACAGGTTCTCCTCTTTGAGCGGGGATTGCTTTTATCACCTCTTTTGTGATACGGGTTCTCCTCCTCGTGTGGGGTTTGCTTTTATCACTCCTACTTGGTGGTGCGGGTTCTACTCCTGAGAAAATTTTTATTTCACTGCATGCTTTGTTCATCTCTCTCTCTTTCTATCTAGCTGTCCGTGGAGGTGGGAACACCAAAACGAGGGTTTGACTGAGGCAAACCCCTATACAACTCCAACATTCTCTCCAGATATTGCGCACACAGGTTTTGAAGACATTCATTTGGTGGGGGCTTCATCACTCACATGGTTGTAAGTATTTCCTTTCCTTTCTTCTCCTTATCTCTAACATTTCTATCTCACTTCATTTCAGTTCTATTGCATTCTACTACTTTATCACATCTTGTAAATTCTTAGCAATCAAATAGCTAGTAGTCATTTAGGCATTTTCTGAGACATTCTTATTCTCTAGTCCGTACAAGACACCAAGGCATCTCTAGGATGCTAGCGCATTGCACTGTCGTTTATATTTTGCATTGGCGTCCTTTGGCCGAGAACTTGTCAGTTTTTCCAGAAAATCTCTGAGACGTTCTCTTTCATATTCTAAAAATTCTACATTGTTCCTGAGGTAGTTTAGGGAAGTTCGCCCTATGAGGCTCTCTGAATGAAGAGAACTCATGAGTAGTGAATCCCCCTCTTCTACAGGAGTTAACTGATGTATTGAAATAATCTATTTGTATGTTGAGGTAGTGAACCTCTATTATGAAAGATGTATTGAGCAAAGAGTAGTGAACTTCCTTTGGTTAAAGACCATAAAATTCCTATTGTAAAAGTTGTTATATTTGTGAGGGTGGATTTGGATAGTAGATCCAAGCAACTTGCTCACCATGGTTTTTCCCTTGTTAGGTTTTCCACGTAAATTTGGCGTTATGGTGTGAGCTTTTTGTGTTCTTTAGTTCTTCTTACATTGCCAAGTATCTGAATCATCTAGCAATAGAGTACATTAATGCAAGGATTCATCTTAGTAAATAATTCTCATGATTCTTAGTGATAGCGAAAGCTAGTCATTGAATTCATTTTCAAGTCTCATTACTCCTAGTGATAAACTAAGCTAGAGACCAAGTCATGTATTCCTTTTCATTTTTTTTTCCATTCATATACATCAATCTATTATGTCTATTAAAAAACTATTCAAATAATTACATTCTTCTCACCATATAAGAATTCCTCTATTTTTTGTTCATTATGTATATTGTTCATGCTTCCATATATATATATATATATATATATATATATATATATATATATATATATATATGTCTGTGATGTTATAACATGTTTTTTATAGGTTTGGTATCTTTTTATCATATTTATGTTATATATTTTATTTTTTAAACATATTTTCTATGTAGATCTTAGCTTGGAGGCATGCTTCCCTTTGAATAATTTTAGTGTGTCCATTTTAGTATCCTTTTGTGATGTCATTTAATTTCAACATTTTATTTTTATACTTTAGCATAGTTATATCTCTTAGTGACATCAACTCATTAATGTGGGAGAAAAATATAATATCAAAAACTACATACACTATAATTATGACACAAGTTATTATTTTATCCATTCTTATAACATGTTTTAGGGACCATTTTAGCTTGTCCCTAGCTTGTTCCTTCACTAGATAGCCAATCTCTACATCATAGTTTGATGCTTATTGGTAGCCTAGAAACACTTGTCAACTTTTCAAAATTTTCTTGAGGGGACTTACATGACATGTATACATGTTACTCTCCCCATTAGTTTTCAAATTTTGGTCTATTGGTTTCTTACCTCTACTACATTTTGTAATGCTTGTCTATCCAAAAAATTCCCTTTGCATCTAAATGACTCTTTAGCTTCCTCATACGCCTTGTACAATAATACATTTTGAATCTAACAAGCGAATAAATTTTTTATCTCTCCTAGATATTTTTAATTAAATATGCCTCCATTATTTTTGTTTGGAAGATAGATTTTGTTGGATTTTCACTAACAACTCCAAGTGCTCACTCCCTTCATCATGCTAATAATTTTGTTCCAATAAGATTTTTATTATTGTTTGAATAATATAGTCATTTCTTTTCATATTTTATTTTACATTTTTCTAAAAATTTCTCTTGGTGACCATCACCATGGTTTATCCACATATGCACACTAGGATGGTATTCCTCATGGACCAATAATATAGCAATTATAAACATTTTATTTTAGCATTTTTTTCGTAGTCTTACATAAGTTAAATGCACATACTCTTTAATCTTTGTTTTCTATTTTTATTATTTGTGGAAGTTGAAAGGCTAAAATAGGGGTTTGATCATTCTTGATAAATTCCCAAGCATTCCCAAAAAATTCTTGTCCTAGCTACAAACTGCTCAAGGATCAACTTACATAGAGGTTTATTTTTCTCTTTTCTTCCTATATATATATATATATATATAAAAGTTAGTTTCTAGATTAGTTTTAATCATTTCAATGTATTATGATATTTTCTTTATTTTCTAATATTATTTTCCTTTCCTTATAATGTGTAGAGAATTTGGAATCTAAAATAATACTTATTTCATAAATTTCTAGGATGACAACATGTAAATAGAATGCTAGTGCATGTCTAGGATGATGAAATGTGATTGGAACAATAGCATATAATGCTAGTATCTAGGATAGTGGACTACTCAATTTGTTTATGAAGTACATTTGAATTCCTTTTCCTTGTTATGAATTTAATTTTTAGTTATGTTAGCCAAATTCTAGTAAATTATAGCCCAACTTACAATTATAGTAATATAAAAAATAAAATAGTTTAATTGTTACATTTTACCCCAATCCCTTTCACACTCATCTTCACACATGTCCATACATCTAATTTTATCCTTGTTGTGTTTATACATGCTCCCAGACATTTGTATCATTTACTAACCCATACTTCCACAAATCTATTATTGGTTTCTAGATCTAATATGTCCTATTATGGGTTAGCTCTATGATATGTAGGAGTAATCTTGTTTAACACAGGTTTGGCCTAATTTTTAAAATCCAAATTGTTAACTCCTACCCTTTGCCATTAGCCATTGGGAGCTAGAGTATTGTGTGTAATGATTTGTTCTATCTTGGTATTTAAAGAAACTCATTTGAATATTAGTAGATATCTACTTGCAAGAATTTTCCACGCTACAAGGTGCATTCTTAGGAACATATGGGTTTGGAGCACCAATTTAAGGAATGCTTGCATTAGAATTCATGTCCTATATCACTTGCTTGCTTGCTTGTTATCTAGATCTTTTTTGTCTCCTTGAGCTCTCTACTATCATTCTAGTGTTGGATCATGAAGTGTGATTTGAATTGTTGATGCAAAAATATCTCACACAATCTAATATAGAACAACAACAATAATCTCTATGGATTGTGGAAATTTGATAGCATTAATTTGAGGGTGTTTTTGAAGATAATATGGACCCTCGCAATTTACAAATATCCGTAAGGTATTTCTAAATATTACAAATCTTTACACGTCAAGAAAAATAAAAAAATAGAAGTAAACTAGATCCCAAAATTTTCCACTTAGCTAGATTAAGATTGTGTATTAGAGATTGAATCTATGTCATATGCAATTGATTTAGAACTATGAAATTGACCAAGTGAAAGTTTTAAGTTCATGTAAGGTTGAAAGATTGTTAACATCCCAACACTATCACTTTTCTATACTCATGACTTAATTGTACAAGTCGTAAACAATCATAATTCATCCTCAATTCAAGAACTAAATACATTCTTCTGAAAATAAAATTCAATTATTTTGAATTTTCCTTACTGTCCACTAATGTCTCCTCGTCTACTAATTGCAATATTTTTATATTGAATTTTTAACAATTACTTTTATTTTCTCTAATACAACCAGATGTATAATCTATGTATGAATCTTTAGACTCAAGCATAATAATTAACTTGATTTTTTTCATAAATAGAAGACACATAGAGCAATAAATATAAAGGTAAGTAATCATAATAAGATTTTAGTTCTCAACATTCTTAGGAATATCTTTCATCACTAATCACATACTCTACATAATATCCATCCAACAATCTAAATGTACCTTCAATTGTTAATCACAAATTCTTACACTTTTAACCCAATTGAAATTCAAAAGCTGACTTTGGTCATTAAATTTGAAAATTTTGTGGTACCAAAGTAAAAAAATTAGTGTAGTGCGAGTGTGTGAGATTGAAATGATTTGAAAGACACTGTGAGCGTGACGTGCTTGGCATCTGGAAACTACAAAACATGGCCCACATGTACGCCTTCGAGTAATTTATTTAAACGTACGGAGTACGCTCTCCAGAGCCTTGACAACCTCACGACACGCCATGGTGGGCCCGCCGCCTTCCAGAAAGCGACAGCATCTGTGTTTTTTTATTTGTTTTTAAAATATTTTTGTCGTTTAGGTATAGGGGACTGTCAAGATTGTTTTGTGTGACAGAATGATGACCGAACTTTCTGCAATCATGACAAAATTACGATGTACGAATAATAGTCACGGGATTATTGAGGTTCTAATTGACGCCCGTTTACACGTTTTCCCCGTATCTATTTATTAGAGAACATCATCTTAAATTCGAGTGGCACGTGTCCGAATAATTTAATGCACCAATTGTTAATATGAGATTAGGTCACGTACTTATATAAAGAATCCCTAAGTTGACTATAATGTATTTATTGTTTAGCGATAAATGTTGAATATTAGGTATTGTTATTAGGGGAGAGGATCGCGTAGTCGAGCACTCTAACTTCGTACTTTTTAAAATTGTAGTTGAAACAATGATCAAGGGTTCAATTTGGGGGTTGTCAATGTAACTCTTATATTGTATGAATGTTTAGCCGAACCCTGTCTCACTCTTCCGCCAAACCATTTTATCAGGTTGTTTGAGCAATTTACGGGTGAATTAAATGGTAGCTTTACCTACATCAACAACTAATCGTATCACTGCATTTATTAGCCAAACAAGACAGCGCAATATATTGCTTCGAAAACACAACTAAATTCATTAATCATCCAACAATAATACATCCACTAAAGCCGGCAACAATAAAAAACAATGGGTCACTGCCTTAATTAATACTTCACATTAGTATGCATTTAATAGCGAAGTTGTAAGTTACACTTATCCTTATTTACAATGATAGGTAAATTATTACCCAATGTGGGGATACTTCTGGCAAACGATGTAGGCTTGTTGGACACGGATTTGCTATTTGATACTTCTAGCAAACGACATAGACTTGAAGATATTTTTCTTATCGATGTAACCCTTGTACCTCCCTTGATGCAAGTGCTAATTATTATTAGTGAAAGATACATCTTTAAGAATTGTTCTTATAATTTTATTGTTTCAGTATTTTAATTATGATTAGTAAAAGGTTTAATTTTAATGTGATTTTTATCGGATTTACTATTTGATACTTCTAGCAAACGACATAGACTTGAAGATATTTTTCTTATCGATGTAACCCTTGTACCTCCCTTGATGCAAGTGCTAATTATTATTAGTGAAAGATACATCTTTAAGAATTGTTCTTATAATTTTATTGTTTCAGTATTTTAATTATGATTAGCAAAAGGTTTAATTTTAATGTGATTTTTATTATAACTTTTTTTTATTGAAGTGATAAGGAAAAGACAAACAAGATTTAAATTTAAACCTTTAACCTTCCATTAATAAATATTAAGTCAAAAATTCAAAATGATGTTTAAATTACGAAACTATAAATATTAGTCTTACCTTTCAACTTATTCGATATATAAAAAATTAATTACTCATTAAGAGCAAAAACTTAAAACCATGTTTCAAAATGATATGCTACATGCTAAAATTTTAAAAACATAAACATTTAAGAGTTTAAACTTAGAAAACTATTAATCCTCATGGTCCCAATTTTAAATTTTAGAAATATATGTGATTTAATCCTACCTATCAACTTATCGAAGAGGCACAATCATAAACTATAAGTGAAAGGTAAAAGTTGTTTCAAATTAGAGACATGATTAACATGTTTGTGATTACAAAATGTATAAGATTTATTGAATCAAACTTTATGATTTATGAAGTACAATGTTTGAGACTTTTTATCAACATTTTGAATCAAACTTTATGATCTATTATATCAAACCCAAACGAGCTTTATACTAAAACCTCTTCGCCTAAGAGTCAAAGATTGAATGCACTCCACCAAACTCGTTTGGGGCAAAATCTGAGTCTCATTCCTTATTCGTCGAATCTTAAGAATTTGAACCTAAAAAATGATGTAATCAGCAAACTTATATCACCACATTCACCAATTATATTCAACCAATTAAATTACAACTCTGTTCGAACTCTAATCCAAAACATCAATTTAAAAAATCTTTACCCACACAAAAACATGATGTTCAAACATTTTAAATTATAAATCTCTTTAAGATAATTATGATCTGATCAACTGACATTATTCATCAAAATTTGTCAGAACACATCATCATTTCACTTTATCTCGTCCTTTCTCAAGGTGGGCTACATAATACGACCACTACTCCTAGCAAAGGCGAGGAGAACACAAACTAGACTAGAGAAGAGAGATTCTCGACCAGAGGGAGGCCCATAATTACACAGCAAACCTCGTTGTTTGCGCAGAAGTGTAGACAAAGCAAGCCCTGGAGGCTGGTCACATGAGGATCGACGCTGGGCGTGCGAATGTCCAACCCCTGTTCGACGAAGGGAACAAAACTAAAAACAAGCACACGAGCAGGCGACATTGATTTGAAGCGAGAAAAGGCACGGACGGAGGCATTTTCTGCATTTAACGCATGCCCTGCGTCGTCTCAGACAACAAACGCCTCAAAAACGGTGCTCCCTTCAAAGCATCACGCTTCAGAACTGACTGTCTGTCATGCTAAGATCAACACAGGGAAAGCAAATGTTAAACGAAAAATACGCATAATTTATGAGCAATCCAGAGCACTCGTCATTGAGGTGATCATGTAACGCATTGGTTTGAAAATCGCACGCTTCAGGGGGAAGTAAGTATCTTGTCAGCTGCGGTTACAGAGAAGCATTTAATCAGCAATTGGGGTTTCTATCGTTAAAAAGTTGCTGTCGCCTTGGGATTCGAACCCGAAACGTTGCCGGCCTTTTCTTGTGGGGGTTTTGCGGCCATTGAAATGCGCCCACCTGGTGGAAAAGCTCGTGATGATCAGGATTTATGAGTGGGAGTGATTAGAGCTATGAGAGCAGAGCATTATAGGTTATAGCTGCTGTGTATAGATCTCTAAATCAATTCAAGGTAGGTCTTCGTGGAATGTCCAGACAGTGCACGCCGATGACAGATACATAATGTATATATAATGAGGGGCAAGCACCAAACATTAATGATCACGGTTGCAAGTGCCCAGCCCTCTCGAACGCCGTATTGTCTATCGATGCACGTTTGACCGTATTTAGTACTTAAAGTTGAAATTTAGAATATAACATGGTTTTGAATTTACTTAATGTTTAAATATGGTTAAATATGTATCTTGAATGTTGATGCATATTGTCAATTCAACAATTCTCAAATATAAAGAGAGGTTAAGTATAAAATTGACGGTTCAATTACCTACATTAAATTGCAAGTTTTTTATTGCTTGGTATTCTTTAACTAATAAAATATAATTGTCAATTTCATAATCATGTAGGGGAAATGATCTAAGAGTTCAACATGTTCCAATAGTTGCTATAGCATTTGTTGATTTAATGTCCAATATTTTTAATAATATTGTATAATTGTACCAATAGTTGTGACTTTAAAGGTGTTCGTGTTGATGATGAGTACCTATAATTAAATAAAATGTATTCCCTTAGATATAAAAAGTAACAAATCATGTGATGCCACATCAGTGCACCAATATAACTTAACTTAGTGCACAGTTATGGTTGTGATTATTTTTGGGCCTTTTTGGACACCTCAACAAAAAGCATTTTGATGTGGTATCATATTTGATGATGTGACCCTGAAACCTCAGTTATAAGTAGGGGACTTCTCAAGTAAGCTCCTCTAAAAAATTGGGAGTAATTTGAAATTTTCAAATAGGATTTTGAGAAGTACAAAGTTATGGTGCTCAACTACTAGGTCCTCTCCCCTATATAAAGACCATAATTATATGTATAACTAGCTATTGCACTTTAGGTGTGCAATTGGGTACGCCGAATAATTGGTTGAAAATGATAACAATTGACATATTAAGAAGAGGAAAGATTGAAATAATTTTGGTGCAAACAATTGTTTACCTTATTTGATTTTGTGTAGATGTATTGGTTGGAATAGAGCAATTTGTATGTAACTTATTAAAACAAGACATTTTTAAAATGAAATGGAAATAGTATAGGAAAATAAATGAGCTTAAAATAATGTGAGATAAAAATGTAGATTTAGGATTTATATACAATATTGAAAATGACGTGATTTTTATTTAATGTTTAATTTGCATTACATGAATCTATGCAATTGAATATAATAGTATTACCATAGTGCAACATGGTGATATTGAACTCCAATTTAACATTTGTAGTTTTAGATATAGGGAGGAATTTAGGTGGTGAAATTATCGACAAAACATTACATTTTGGTTTGTGGAGGAGGATGCTTGGGAATGGTAACACTTAGTACTCCATCTTGACAGCAGGTGAAAATGTTCTCCATATTGCAGTTGTAAGGCAGGGTTAGTATATGCCTAAATATGCCCACCCTGCGTTCCATACAAATGAATTTGACATCCTCATTCTCCTCCCTCTTTCGCTCTCCACTGATTGTGAGCACATTCTCATCCTCTACTTGAACCTGCTTGTTCTCAAACACACAACAACTGGTTTGTTAGTTCTAGTGGCTAGTGATTTGAAGCTTTTTTATCCCCTAGATGTAGAGAAAATGAGTGTTTGAGATTGTTATAAGGGAAATACCTTGATGTCATTTTTCTTGAGGTCTGGCATGTCAGTTATGAAGACATAAGAGTTGGGAAACTCTTTGACATCAACGGGAGTGGAAGCCATGGATGTGTTGTCTAGAATATAACTGTGTGTTGGATTATTGAGGAGTTTCTCCATTTCGTGAGGGACTACGAGAAGCTCGTGAACACTACTCAACTGGGGCTCCATCTCTTATGACAGCTCTGCATTCCCATCTAATTTCATCATCATCTCATTCATAATTATCCAATTGTTAAATAAATTATTCACAAATTATAGAGAAAACATTAATCAATATTTTTAAGTCTCCTTGTTCGACGACTTTTATGCACGATTTTTTTTTTGCTAAATGCAAATGAATCCATCTTATCTTCGGAGTTTAAATTGATTCAAAGATTATAAAATCTAACTATGGTAGTAAAATCTAATAAAATAGAATCAAAAGATCATTTGCCTACCTAAGAGAGCAGATATTCCATATAGGTTTAATATAATTTACAACAACTAAAGTATATCAATATTGGTAGTGAAGTAAATAAGAAAGTGGCATACCTGTAGTAGGTGAAATGCACTTCAATTGTTTGAGAAGTTTGGGATTGACATTACTGTCAATCGATTCTCTTCATTTTTCCGGCGTGCAACATATGGGCTTTGTTGCATGCGTGCATAGCGTTGAAATGTGAAGGATGGGTGTATGCGAAGACTTTGTAGATCAGGTACTCGTGAAATAGCAGTGAATGTGAGGCCTTGCCGGTCAATGTTGCCAATGTCGATTGTGGCCCTTGGAAGTGTTAATCCTTGTGACTTATGAATTGTCAGTGCCCAAGCCATTTTGAGTGGAATTTGACGGCGAAGTCCACGACTGATTGGGGTTATAGGGACATTGTTTGGATTGTTATGGTCCCAAGGTGGGCCAATGTAATGTTTGAATTGAACAATGACAAACAAGGGTAGCTGAGGTGGTTTTTCACCTTTGTTGTATACAATTTCTCTAACCTGTCCAAGTGCACCATTGACAAGTCCAGTTTCGACCCAAATATTAGAACATAGCATGACCTCTTGGCCAATAGACAACAAAATATGAGCTTGAAGTTGCTCTTCATCTGGATTTGTGTATGATGACCCTCTGAGTTGCTCTGCAGTAGAAAGGGCAACAGGTGTTGCCAAAGATAATAACATACGTTTGTTGTGTAGTAACACCATTTCGTTTGTTGCAAAAAGGTGTATGGCAGACATGAAAATAGAGTTTTCCATAGCATTGAGCGATGAACTTGAGCGTGACATTAGGATTTCCCAATCTTCTTGTGTAGGCTCTGCATTCCGTAGATTTGAGAGAAGTGCATGAAAAGTAATTTGGGAAGGAGCATCACCAACTTGTCGAAAAAGCTTGGTCAAAGTTACCACTGTTGTGAAGCTGCGCCATAGTGTGCCACCATATGAAGTAGAAGCATACATGGGGATATCTTTAACTGGTGGTAGTTGTCCCAAGTCACCAAAGAGAATAATTGAGCGGCCTCCAAAGGGAAGGTGGCTGTGGGCAGGGAATGCTTGTCGTAGTCGCATGTCAATACATTCTAGCAACTTTGGGCCTACGAAGCTCATCTCATCTACTAAAATGTACCTTATAAAGTACATTTTTTCTTGGAAGGCCGCAAGTGTTTGACCTTGTAGGGGGGCCATTTCTTTTATTGGAATTCGAAGGGCAGAATGAATTGTTGATGCTTGAATGTTGAATGCAGCAACACCTGTAGGTGCAAGAAGTAGTAAAGGTGACTCGTGAATTGGAGCAGAGCTACTAAGAGCGGACCTTATCTTCTTTATGAGGTGTGATTTTCCAGTTCCTGCAGTTCCTTGAACAATGAGCTTTAATGGTGGCTGTAATGGAACAGAGGTTAGATGAGACCAAATTATATTGAATGCATTTTGTTGTTGAGTAGAGAAAGTAGTAAGGCTTTGTTCATTGTGATCACGGTGCACTTGAAAGGTTGGCCGATTGCAATCTATGAAAGTATTTGCAAGATGCATTTGTTGTTCGGTGAAGCTAGTATGTTCCCAGTCGTGGTGCATGTCAATGTCACGTCGACCAAGCATGTCCAGTGCATCAAGTTGTATAGGAAGGTTTGGGTGCAAACTTGAGAGAACTTGCCATTCTTCAGGATTGTTTCCTTGTAACACATGTTCAATGCTCGAGCTGCTGCTAGCATCTGAATCTTCTGTTGGATTTGGATTTTTGCGGTGTACGTGCCATGGCTTGTATGTCAAAGAGAACCGTTCCCATTGTGAAATAATTTGATGTTCAGAGGCGCCAAAGTCAATGTCAATGTTTCGGAATGGGTGGTATAGAATTAGTTCACTCCAACAAAATTCATGAAAGGTTTTGTCGTCTCTTGCAGGGATGCAAGTGAACCTAGGTGAGACGCGAACAATTGCTTTTTGGGGACGCTGCTTCCATTGTTCATTTTTTCGGGATGCTTTGAAGGTCCATTTTTGGGTAAGTTCAATGAGAGGCATTGCCTCTAGTTGAATGGGGCAAGCCATGTAGGTGAAGTGGTAACTGACGTGGATGAAATTGAGACACGCTGAAATTTGTGGTGGTTAACATTTAAAGAGACAAATGTCCTACTAGATATGGAGAGGGGTAATTTGAGTAAAAGGTGGCAAGTTTCTTGGGCACTAATATCACGATCAACAAGGCTGTCGGTAAGAATTTTTTGAAAAGCTACTGAGGCAGGCATTTCTGACTCTATATTGGTTGAGATGCTTGATAATATGGTGTGATATGTTTCATATTTTTGCTCAGCTTTTGCTGCATATTTTGCAATATATTTGAGGACAGCATCAATTGAGAGTACAGGTTGACAATCTATATTGGCCCTCCAGATAGAGAGTATAGATGGGTTGTG
This sequence comes from Sequoia sempervirens, assembly GCA_007258455.2. Taxonomy (NCBI): domain Eukaryota; kingdom Viridiplantae; phylum Streptophyta; class Pinopsida; order Cupressales; family Cupressaceae; genus Sequoia; species Sequoia sempervirens. Next base: position 463,947,025 of record VDFB02193867.1, read on the forward strand.
AAGGTTCAGGCGATCATCATTGCGAGCAGGTGTGTACTTAGGGTGGGTAGTCTCCTCATTTGAAAAACTTGACTTGTCTTGCATGGGCCATGGTGCTTTATAGCGACACACAGTGGTTGACCCTTTCTTTCTAAGGCATGTTAGCAAAGTACACTTTGTGTGTCGCTCAACTCGATTGACCAATTCACAATAGTCAATTGAAGGATCACATGACAAGATCCTTGTTGTATCCAACAAACAAGGATCATCAAGAATAGAGCGATGAAATGTTTGGTTTCTCAAATGGAGGGTACGTGGATTCCAGGCGGAGACATATTTGTCTATGTAATCAAGTGCAGTTTGTATAGATTGAAGGTTATTCCATTGTAATCTACTAATATCAGGTGCTTGTTCGAGCCATAGAAAACCATGTATGTGTGCAGATCCTCTGTGTTGCCATTCATACCTACAAAAAGATGATATTTAACAAACTAAAAAGGTAAGAGTATATTGTAAAAAAGGAAGGGATGGTTTCTTGTAAATAATCAAAGAATGATTGTATTGTGAACAATAAAAAATAAAGCTATTACCTATACCAATATTCTGATGTGCCAAGAAGTTTTTCCAAGACCTCTTCCCGAAATGCAGTAAACCTGTGGTGCATGTATATTGCCGTAAGGTGTGGATTTTGGACAATGTTTTGTATTCTCCATCTAGAGGCCATAGATGGATTTGTAGGAGGCTTGGTAGGCATGATGCTATGCAAGTCCGGCCATTTCGTATCTGCTGCACTAAGTGTGAAGAAGAGTGAGGGGCAACCAATCTGAATGACCATGTCAGCGAGTTCTCCTCGACGTTGGGTCCAAAATGGACGAGTTCCACGAATTGACGAACTAAATCGCATGAGTTGATCTGCAAGTTTGTCATCAGGAGTGTCCTGCAATCTTTGGCGAAGGTCAGAGACTGTCGAGGATAGGTAACCATCAAGATTTTTGTGAACAAATATAGAGGAGGTTGCTTGGCTACGGTGTCGCATAATTATATTTAGTATGAAGTACCTGAATCGGGGGTGCTGGCCAAACCGATCATCATGGTACCTTAAAAGATGGAGAGCATATTCATGTAGTTTAATTTCTTTGATACATTGTTGCTTGAATGTGGCTTTTCCTTTTGGAAACAAAGTGGGGAATTCCATAGCAAATAGTCCTTCTGTGGCGTACTCATTGATAGGAAATGGAGAAATGGGTGGCCATGCAATGATTGGTGTTGGTCGTCCCGCTCCTAGTTGTAACAAAGAGCGCACTTCTTCAACCTCTGTATGTGCAAGCGGGAGGTTCGACACAAAGGATGTTGTTGCCAACATATGTTGGTCGGAGGGGTCATATTCTATGTCGCTTGTTTCCTCGATGCTTGTATTTGTGGTGGTGGGATTCAAAGATGTAGCATAAATAAGGTTTGAGATGTTAGTAGAAGACTCTGGCAAAGTGGATAGTGCAAGCTCATCTATTTGGACATCCTTGTAGTATGGGTTGTTGGAAATCTTATATTTAAGTGCCTCGTGGACACGTCCTCTACTAACATGGAAGCTATATTGTTGTTGGCCGATTTGTTCCCTGTTAACTATTAGTATATCAAGATCAGTAATATGCCTGGGCAAGTAGGATGCAATTGCAGATATATCTTGAGGAAAACAGATAGTGTGGCCACTATATTTTAGTTGGCCACCCCTTGCATAGGTAACTTGAAGTATTGGGCTAACCCTTGCTATTAACATCTCCTCAACTTGGGATAGAACTTTTAAGCATATAGGTTGCTCACCAGGGTCCATGTTGTTCCAATTTGAGAAGCGATGGTCTTTCTTTTCAGATGAGCATCTATAACAAGTATTCAAATCATTTGACAGTCTAGTTTTGATTCCTGGATATCTCTCCATGCAAATCATACAAGTTGACATTCTTGATAGGCTATCTAACTTTGAGCGGAAGTTTTTTCTAGCAGAGAAAAACTCCTGTGTAAAAAGTGGTGAAGGTTGCAATTCGATATTTGGGGCGGGTTGAACTATGTATTGCGAGTGAGGTGAAATTCCTTGTAGGTGGGACAAGTTAATTGGATGAGAGATTGTAGATGTGGAGGCCGCACCATGAAGAGTTTGATTGGATTCACGTCTTCGTTTGTTAGTTTCACCTTTATTTGCATGGTATCGTTTGAGGTTCAACTCATTTTTACGAGAACGCTTTTCTTGGATCCTTGCATTCTCTGCCTCCATAGTAAGAAATGCTGTGGACAAACGCCATTAAATAGTTTTGTGAGAGAGTCAGTAGAATATACAAGCTATATACATACATACATATATGGACGTATATATATTATAATTTGATTTGAGATGTAATGGTGCAAATAAACAATTTGGAATAGAACAGAAAACAAAAACATATAAAGATGTGGACAATAAATGGAGAACAACATGATCATAGTGATATATTATGTATGAGCAAGATTCCATGTGTGAGTATGCAATATTTTTGATAACACAACAAAAATTATTCGCAATTGCTGATAATGTTTACATATTTGGCCATGCCTAGTTTCAAAAGTTTCCAACACCCACACCCATAGTATCAAAACAGTTAATTAATTTATTTTAATATTATGTACATTAATTTGATGGTGCAACTATAATACAAAAGTGTGTATACAATGTCAAAAGTTCTTTAATTTTAAAAAGAAAAATAAAAAAATATTAAAGATCAAGAATGTTTAAGGTCTGATATTCCCTTTTATTACTCTCCATTACAATAGTTTGAGAAAATTCTCGATTTACAAATTAAGAGTTTTTCTTCGACTATAATAGATAGTAAATCTTATGAGTAAATAACAATCTTACTACAATGTTTTTCATATGATCTATGTTTCTCATACAAATTCAATGTTAAATTACGCTTATGAATATAAGGAGGTTTACCTATTTTCTGACATGAGTGAATTAAAAGATTGTGTAAGTAGGAAATAAGGAAATATACATGTTGGGGGAAACACAATTTGTAATGTCAAAACATGCTTGTCAAATGGTGATTAAAAAAATAAAAAGTCTTCATATAAGAGGGATGGAAAAATGAATAGAAAGGAATATGGAAAGATATATAGAAGGAATAAAATGAATATACGTATGAAACAAACAATGAGACAAACATAACACAATATATGTCATTTGTTGATATATAATTGTAGTAGCACCTTACTTTATTTATTTATTTGATATAAATAATATGAATATGTGTTGTGTACCACTTCGATTAACGGTAAATTCATTAATAAATATCTTTTAAAAATAATAATCTTAAACATTATGAAAATTAGTATATGAAATAAAAATAATAAATAACAAAATATATATTATATTTTATTTATATTGTATATAATATAATTGTAATATAACTATAAATATCTAGAAGTTAAATGAGATTTAATATTAATTAATAAGGTGAATACAATTTTAATATATAGTAAATATTATATTATTAAATTTTAGATATTATATTATATTATATAAAATATAAATAATAAATATCATAATATAAGATATATACTATCACTTTAAATGATATAATATAATATAGATATAATTCTCATGGTGTTTTGTTGCAATGGGTATGGAGTTTTGTTTGTTGAAACTTTTGATTGGGCGTAATTAAATTTGGTTCCTTGTATTATCAGACTGTGATGGCAACGTTTATGAAGTCTTAGGAAAAAGTATGTCCTATTAAGACAGAAATGCCGCCACGTTTTTTACCAAACTAGTCAACAAACTATGATGGGACTAGTGACTTTACAATTGAAATTGTGTGTATTGAACCATAGTGGGTATGAAAATTCTAGATGATATCGACCACATAAGCTAATCCACCGGCGTATGTAGAAAAGAAACTATCTAAATAGGGCCTAAATAAATATCATTTGTATAATGTATCTCTGTAGGAAATACATATACTACAAGAACCTATAATGTCTTATGTTAGGTTTTCCCTATAATCGAATGGATTCACTGAGCATATTCGTTGGTGAGAGAAACCACATGTACATACAAATACATTCTTACCCATGCTCCTGAGTAGAGAGAATAAAAGAGAGGAAGAAACAAATAAATATACCTAAGAGTGCTACTGTTGTAACATAGTGTAAGTGTTAAATCTGTGTAACTGTACACTGCGGAAATCTAATAAGTTTGAGCCAAGTCATGCATAATGAAAAGTTTACCTTAATTATTCAATATTTCCCCCTAAACTTTGTTTTCGTTAATGAATTTCATTGGGATGTGTGTGTCATCGCTAAAATGGTAGCGTATCTCTTATGTAAGTTAGAATTATGTTTACACGCTATTATTGCTAAGATCAAGTTAGCAAGAGTGATAACAGGTTTTTCTGGAAGCGGTTTTGCGACCGTATAATAGAAATGATTGCGAATTAAGCTTTTGTGGCACGACAAGCTTTGCTAAACTTAAAAAAGAACAAGTGGTCGACGCATAGGAAAGCATTGAAACTATATGATAATACGCCCTTATAAAATGTGGGGCACAAAAAACCCAAATGCATTTGGCAGGTGTGGCGCCTTGAGTTTTACAAACAGTCCACGTTTAACTCTGTTCATCGGCTCACGTGTCTTGTCTACACTCCCACAGTTGCATGGGAACAGGTAAAGCGTCCAAGTGCCTTTGATTGAGTTTCATTTTTTGCATGCATTTCGAATATCGAGAGTACGGGGAAGAGGAAATAGATAGTAAATTTGTTCCATCACTTAAAATCTCCAGTAGAACCATGCCATAATCGTAGACATCACAGACCTTGGCATTGGACCTTCCATCTAAGATTATATTCTCTAGTTTAAGATCGGAATGAACAATACAATCCCTACACTCCTCACGCAAGTAGGTAATGTCCTTTGCATTTCCAAAGTTTATGTTAAACCGGGAGTCCCAATATAGTGTTTTTTGGGTGTTGTTGATAGTTGCTTATACCTCCATGTGAAATTGCTTCTCCGCTTGCTCAATTGCTTCCAGTTGCATGAATGCAAACATGACCTTGTTTGGCAATTCACCGGTAAAAACTGTCCCAAACCCACCCATACCTACTTTGTCTATCAAATTATTTGTATAGCATTGCAGATATTTGTAGGAAAACCAAAGTGGAGCTCCAGAGGCATATTCAAGGAGAGTGTAAAGGGCAGGCGATTCTCCAAACTGAAACGTAGGATTATGTCAACATGTCGAGGAAAGGAAAATATGGATAGTCATCAGGCCAATGACTAGTGGTATAACTGCCTATTAAATATTCAGGTGATTAAGTGGCTGTCCTCTCCTTTAATCTTTGTTTAATTAGGTAACTAACTAAGAATTCTACAGTTCAAATTGTGACAAAAACACAGATTTACAAAATGGAGTTAAAATGGAAAGGGGCTCTGTGGGTTGAGCCAAGACTGTGAGCTAATTTGTTTAGGTAGAGAAAAAACAGAAATAAAGAGAGCTCGTTAGGCCAAAATAGGAGCAACAATTTAGGACAGGCAGGTGGCTGAATTTTAGAATAGCTTGCAAGGTAATGGTAAAAAAAACTATGCAAAGTATTCAAAGTAGATTGAGCATAGAAAGTAAAATACCTGTTTTTCTCTTCACTGTCGTATTATTTCCACTGTGTTCTTCTGCAATCCTCCTTTTCAGGAAACTCACTGCAACCTTCTAGATGTAGTAGACTGGCGAAATTTCTAATCTTACAATTAGAAATCTATATATAGAAAACAGGAGGCGGTGAAATGTTTGCAACAGTTATTATGCATTAATGAGGTAAAATATCCCATTCAACTACTTCTACAAGTTCGCTGTGAAAATGGGAGTAAAAATATCTTATACCCCATATGACTTAAATGCACTTATTATCCATTTCTCAGATGGTAGCGCTGTCATGGAGGACAATCTGAGGAAGATCTTTTTACGTAATTAATTCTCACTTCTGGAAAATGCGTAGTTTTATGCTATACAAACATTAAATCGAATGGGGATGCCAGGTGTGAAGCATTTATGAGAAATGATTTTATTTGAATCTTGTAGGATTTGGGGCGGCTACAAGTTTGACTGGGAGTTTCAAACATTTCACTATAATTCATCTCCCATGCCCGCTGTCAGAGCCTAAACCTTTTTACCGTTTGTCATTTCCAAAATCGATGGTGAGAAACATTTCAATCGCTGGCCAGTTCTCTAGACATAGGGCAACCATGGATTCAAAAATTCAGGTTGCTCTCTTTCAAATTGGATACGCCTTCGGCGTAAAATATGTAGAATACTTATTAAAATAATTGACAACTTTATGTTGAAAAGGTAAAAGAAAAATCCTAGGGTTAGTCTAGGCCCATGTTTAGAATGTATATATGTAAGCAAAGAATCAACTTAAACTAATGTAAATAATTAAAGTTCGACAAAATTGATAAGAATATAATGTTATAAATAGAGTTAGATGAAGAGGAAAATATTGCTTAGTTTTATGATCAAAGAATGTAGATTTTTGGTGAACTTTGAATATTTTGCTAATTCACTTCAAGAAATGTGGCCACCTCGTTGTTTGTTAATGACTTAAGATTCTATGCCTAATCTCTACTATATTAGAGGATAATATTATAGGTTTGGTAAAAGTCCACAACGACAAACTAGTCTTTTACCTACAAACTTGTCCTAGTCAAATGTCTTAGTTCTACTCTTCTACTCGATTGATCTTTAGTGCTTTGTTGTGATTCTTATGTCAAATTGTAGGGAAAGTACTATTAAAAATACTTTTGAAATGTTGTTGCATGATTGAAGCCATGAGGGAACTTCACCTTAACCAATTCACCTAGAAAAAAGATAAAATTAAGGGCAACAGATGAATGCTCGAAATTTAGATTGTTATTCTTTGTAGTGTACCAAATGCAAGTGTTTTTTGTTGATCTCCACTTTCAATGCTCTAGGATGAGAGAAGGCATGTGATTGTGAGATCTTTTTTCAATTAAGAGATAGTTAGAATGAATATTGTTAGTGTCTCAATATACCACAATGCAACATAAAATCATGCTAACATGTGTTTGGTTAGCTTTGTGTGGGAAAGGTAAAGAGGGCTAGTTGGCCAAATTTAATTTTTAAAATTTTATTTTAGACCAATCAAGTTTATTCTTGCAAGGATGACCTCACGACAATAAATCTCACTTGGGATCAAAATATAAGTTAGATCATGAAAATTAGATGATCATTGAGGATCAATGTATGAATAAGCACTTGGTGCAATTTAGGTTGGGGTTAAACTAAACAACAACCTAAATCTAGTAGCCAAATAACTATGAAAAAAATCACATGGCTTAGGTTGAAAACAATAAAAATATTATTTAAATTAATTATTAAAATCTCCCTCTAAAGGTTAGAAACAATTTGTTCAACCATCCTAAATTAATTACACAAACATAAATAAACTAATGGGTCGTTCAACACTAAAGATGGATGAACTTTTTTGATGACCCTGGTTCATATTTTTTTTAGCATATTTTATTATTTCTAGACCATCCCCTTTGTTAGAACACACAAATAGACTGAGAGGGGGAGTGAAGTGGTATATCCCTCAAATTAATCCAATTTAAATTTATCAATCAAAGTTATTACTATCTTAACCATATAAACCATTCAAAGCATAAGCACACAACTACAACACCAAATTTACGTGGAAAACCCTACAAGGGAACATCTGCAGTGAGAAAGTTGCTTGGAGATACTGTCCAAATCTAGCCCCACAGAGATAAACAAGATTTATAACATAGTTTTATGGCAACCAAAGGAAGTTTACAAATCCCTACCAATTACAACACTTACAAAAATATGTTGCAACCTCATATTACAACACTTGATGAATTAGATACACAACTGCCTCTAAAACACCTTTGTTGCCTCCAACTCACTACCTTCAACACTTCACTTACACTCCTCTACTTTCAACTCACTCAACCACACATGCACTTTTTCCTTTGGCTCACTACCTCCAACATTCACTTACACAATTTTTTTGGCTCACTATCTTCAACATTTCACTTATACTCTTTTGCTTTCATCTCACTGCCTTTGACATACATCAAATACTTCATTGCATACTCATACTTATTGCTCTACCTCCAATGCACTACTTTTGGCATATACATTGAACACTCAACATATATCACACCTTGATCAAACACTTGATCTTCCATAATTTATATCTTCTGCAAGCTTAAAAAAGTTTCTTCTTGTCGACCAAACTAAAATGTATAAACATGAAACATGCAATGACCATAATGAGTCAGCTCCAAGACATCTGAGAAAAAATGAAATTGAATGTGGTCCAAGCTGTTAGAGTAAAAGGTTTATTTCACTTAATTAGTTTAGTTAAGTCACCTTTTATTCCTTTCTTAAGAGTCACTTAGTTATGCATTGTAGGTATTTAATAATTATTTTAATTATTAAATACATTTTCCCTTTAGGGTTTCTTGATCTCCTTCATAAGGATAGATCACTTTGTAATTATCAAGTTTCTCTCTGATTAATGCAATCTTTAAATTTCAGAGCACCTTTGCCTTTTGTCTAGAATGTAGGTTATTTGCATGCAGGTGATCTTCGGGGTTTGTGAGATTGGCTTTCACAACTTCAACATGGTATCAGAGCTCCAGATCTATGGCTGCCTTTTTTTTTTTTTGAAGATATCAACTTACATAGTTTTCTTCTATGCAAGAGTTTTAGAAAGGCAATTTTTTTAGTGGATCTAGGGGTAGCCTAATTTTCTAGGCATTTTTAGACAAAATGGACCTCACCATTGAGTCTACAACGTCCAAAAACTCCTATTTCCATATAAAATTTTTCCAATTTGGCCACAGTCGACCAAAAAGGAAAAAAAATTGCGCCAAGGCCGTACAGCCCCAGGTCATGCAGTTTGAGGTGAAAATATGTAAATTTTTTTTTAAAAAGTGCTTTTTTCAAGTGCAGCCCGTTCATAAACGGGTGTTGTCAGGTGGCCACCAGCGCACCACCCCACGACCACCAGTGCACCACCTGGTGGCCTCTCAGTCGACGACCACATACATTGCCAGCCCCTAAGGGTTTTGGGCTTTGACTCTATAGCCAGGGTCATATTGGGGACCGCACCCCATGGGTCAGCCCCCCTACCAGTTTTAAGTCCCCATCGGTGGTCACCTATGTGACTAGGAGCCGTGTCATAGACCCTTGAAGCCTAGTCCCCTAGTCGCTAAGGGGACTAGGGGCTTATTTTTTTTAGCCCCAGGTGCTGTTGGAGGGTTTCTTGTGCTTTTTTAGCTACTTTCACTAAATTGGGCATAAATGGGCATACGGTCTCCATGTTTTGAAAACGAGATATCATTGGAAATTTGATTATGATGCTGATTTGATGGTGTAGGTGTGGTTTTTGGATTTTTTTGTTTTGATGCTTTTTTCATTAGTCAAAGTCAGAACATGCTTTTGCACTCCCCGGGGCATAACTTTTGCATCAAGACTCTGTTTTGTGCAACGAATAGGTGTTGGAAAGGTGTTCAAGTGCTCTCTTTAGATTTGTAGTTTATTTTTATAGAATCCAGCCCAGGTACATTTTATTCATTATTTTATGTTTTCACAATTTTGTTAATTACTTGAATGTTTTGGCACCTGGAAAGGATTTGTTTGCATGAGATGGCATATTTTGATCTACTTTATCAATACTGAGGGTTTTAGTCTCTAATTTTTTCATTTGAGTGAGTATCATTGGTTTTTCTATTCATCCTTCTGTGATCAACCTAGATAAGAACAATTATGAGTCTTGGTATCATGGCATCCTGACACATCTCAGGTGGCTTGGTTTTTTGCCTCATTTGTATGGAATCATACCTACACCAGACACTTCAAGGAGTTTATTAGCATGGGTTATTATTCAAGATCATATTATAGGGGTTATTGGTTTAGTGTTGATTTTGACACTTTGTGTGCTTTATCTGACATTTGTTGTCCTCGCACACTTTGGCAACATCTTTGGGAGATTTTTGGAGATTCTAGTATCTCTCCATTCCTAGAGGATCCCACTATAGATTGTCTCATCCCTCTTGTAGATGTAGATTTTATACCCTATGATAACTGTACTCTAGAGGAGATTGAGTATATCATAGGTCTTGCATGTGACGATGGTTCAAAGACTTGTATTCATGTTCCCACTCTTGAGATCAAGACTACATCAACATCTCCTATTGTTCCTGATCAGTTTGATATCACCACATCTTTGGCCCCTATTGATTCAATGCAACAGGACAACATACATCTTCCAAACATAGCTACTTGGGATTCGTATCTTGCAGGCATATTGTCCTTATTTATAGAGTCCTATATTGCAGATCTAGAGGATTACTTTGAGGAAATTCATCTCCTCTACCTTAACAGTCAGGTTATCATTGTCCACCCACCATTATTAGTGGATTCAGAGGTTGCATTTCAAGAGTCTTCACATCAGTTTGGATTTGGCATCATTTTTTTAGTTAAGACACATAGATTCTTCAGCATCCTATCATGGCACACATTTTAAGACATATTGGTTCATCACTCTTCACAAGGTTTCTTCGACATTGTCCTTTGGATCCGTTTCTTCCCAAGGGGAGGAATGCTATTTTTCACTTTAGGATCTCTTTCTAGATTCTACATTAGGCATCCACCATTGCGATAGGAGTTTCTTCATTGTGGGGGGGCTTCTAGTCTCTTTCTCTCTCTCCTATGGGGGGAACATATTTTGTACTTGTGTGATAGTAGCAATTCTTGGGGGGTCATGTTGAGTCCTCCTTCTATCTGTCTTCTTCTTTCACTCTTGTATTTCCAACTCTTTTTGGAGAGGAGTTTTTCCCATTGGGTTTTCTCCTTTACTCCACTTTATAGAGATTTGATTGTAATTAGGTACCTTATCTAGCCTTGTTGCCAGGACCCAAGTTTACTTTCTAGCTTGTAGTTGCTTTTATTTTATGCATTTTTTTTGTAGCTACTCCCTAAGTTCATCTTAAGAGGGGGTGTTAGAGTAAAAGGTTTATTTCACTTAATTAGTTTAATTAAGTCACCTTTTATTCCTTTCTTAAGATTCACTTAGTTATGCAGTGTAGGTATTTAATAATTATTTTAATTATTAAACACATTTTCCCTTTAGGGTTTCTTTATCTCCTTCATAAGGATAGATCACTTTTGTAATTATCAACTTTCTCTCTGATTAATGCAATCTTTAGCTTTCAGAGCACCTTTGCCTTTTGTCTGGAATGTCTTCTTTTTGTGACAGGTTATTTGCATGCAGGTGATCTTCGGGGTCTATGAGGTTGGCTTCACAACTTCAACACAAGCCATGAGATAAGAAAGACCAATTTTAACTCTGCATGCAATCCCATGCTAGCACACACTACAAAACTTAGTGCAAGAAACTCAATGTACCAAGTCAGCCTAGAAAACACTTAACCCTCCAAATATTAACTCCAGACATAAGCGGTACTAGAGAGACAAGATAACATCATGCAGATTAAATTACAAGTATCAAATGTGTTAGTGTGAAATGGGTACTTTATCTAACTAGTTCATTTTTAGCTAGTTCCCCACTAAAGTTCTCTTCATACTAGCTTAACTTTACATAGGGATGAGGCGGTCGACTCTTTAATGGCATGAGTTGTCACACCTCATAGGATGACAACACTTGTCATAATCTAGTTGTAACCAAGGCATTTCCTTTGTAATCTCAATTCTCAAGCTGAATATAGCTTTGCATTCTTGAGAGGAATACAGTTTATTCCTTCTCATTTTTTTGGTTTTGTTTTCCTTCAGTCATAAGATTCTTAGGTAGGCTAGTTAGAAAATCTTACATGGTATCAGAGAAAAAATTGAGTTGTGGGCTAGCATTCCTTTAGGAAATCTAAAAGTGTAGAGTTTTTTTTTTATAGCACTGAGTATGCTCTTCTCTTGCATCCTCGAATGATATGGAGAATCAAAAAAGTGTGAAGAAAACATTAGTTTTTTTGGGGGGAGTTCATATATTGACTTGTTAGTTACAGGTCTTTGGAAGCTTCTTGGGGAGATTTTGAGCTCACTATTGAGTCCAGAATAGCTGAGACATTTAGATCTACCTTTTATTTTGCCTGAAACGAACACCAAAGGCTAGATCTACAACAATTTGAAGTGGGAGGTTCATTGCTATATCCAACAAGGAGCCATCATTTTAGAGCATTTTGGGTCAAATCCGACCCTTCCATCGTGCTCAACAGACCCAAAAACCATAAAATCGATTGTCAAAACATCAATTTAAGACAAAGTTGTCAGGTACCTGGCAAATTCTTTTTGTCAAGGGAGCCATTTGGCCTCATGAACAACTAATTTTAAAATTATATATATATATATATATATTTATTTATTTATTTATTTTAAAATAAATAAATTTGTTTTATAATAAAAATCATTTTATTTTTTGTTTTTTACAAATAGAAATATAATTTTGATTTTATAAAAAAAATTGCAAACAATATATTATTTTTGATTTTTTTTTAAATTGCAAAAGAAAAAATATATTTTTTATTTTTAAAAAACTTGCTAAAAAAGTATATATATATATTGCAAATATAATATTTATACAAATATATTTTAAAAAAAAAATCAAAAATAAAAAAAAAACAATTTATTGAAAATTGTTTTTAAATAAAATAAAATAAAAATTGCAGGTCACTATGCATTATGTCGAGCTTCCTTGAGAAGGTCACCCCTTAAGAGGGGGTGGCCCTTTAAATAGTTGCATTCTAATATAAGGCTTCAACCTTTTATAAAATATGTTTTATCTTTCCAATGCAAAAAGTAAAGTCTGCGCTAAAAATCCATGCTTCGGCTTTCGTCACATGACTTCGCCTCCTTCTATTTTTTTTTTCAAACTTTGTATAAAGTTTCAATATATTTTTTAATATTTTTTGAAAATGTTAAAAAAAATCATTTGTTTTTAGAATCCATCGACTTTTTTGCCGACAATTTTAATAAATTTTAATATTTTAATTAAAAAATTTAAAATTTAAAAATCCCACCCACTTTTTTGACTTCTATAAAAGTTTTAATTATTATAACCTTTTAAAAAGTGTGTCCCATTTATTTTGCCGATGCCATTTATTATTTAAAAAAAAAAAATTATTAAATTTTTTTTTTTTTTGAAGTGACCAACACTTTTTAGTTTTTTTTAATATTTTTTAATTAAAAAATATAAAAAATCTCAATTTCGCCAAAATTTGGTGAAGCAATTAGCAGACAACTAAATTGGAGGTGATCTAAATTTATCTAGTGGTGTGCTACATATCCATGGCGGAGTTCTAAACTAGCTAGCGGACATCGATATTTGGTGGACCACTAACTTTGGCGGTAGTTCCGCTAAATTTGGCATAAATTTTTCACCCCCTCTCTATTGATGCATTGATTTTTCAAGGCCAACTTTGAAAGCTCATAACTTGAGTTCAAGAGCTCCAATTTTAGTGCAATCATTTTTTATTTGGGCTAATTTTTCATGCTCTACACATTGGTGAAGATAGTTTTAAATTTTGACACACAGATTCTTCAAAAATTGTTGATTCTTAGGGAGGATACCTCAAAATTCTCATTTTACAAACTTCAAAGCTGCACAACTTTTGCATATGACCTTAGATTTAGTTGATTCTTGTTTTGAAAGTGCATTTTTTTTCATGTACTTCACATTGGTGTTATTTATTTCATATGAAATTGTACCTGTAGACACCTAAATTTGGACACTTAATTTATCCAAATTTATCCCTTTTCATCTAAGCATCCCCTTATCCACATTAATTAAGTAATATCACTATTATTTAATTAATACCTCTAAAGTTTTTATAATCCCTAAGGTATCTAGTTAAATAATTAAATACCTTCCCCCTTTCATCAAATGAATTAAATAAATATGCCATTTATTTAATTCCTCATATGTCACAGCATCCATCATTTTTATCTAATCCTAATTATTCTCCTAATTTCATCATTAGGGATGTGCACATGCCTAATCCTTGATTAGGATGTGTCACATCCTCCAACATTTGCAAGTTGGCCTCTAACATCTCTTAGCCACATAACCCTCATATAATCCTTCATTAACTAGCCTAATCAACCTCTCAAAGAATTTTTAATTCTTTTTATCCTTTCAAGGAATATTAAATTATTTTTTCTCTTCCCCATGTGATCTTTGACTTATCACATCAAGTCACATGTGGAATCTAACCCTCTTCTAATATTAATTAATTTGTCTAATCAAGTACTTGCACAACCTTAATCACTTAATTAGGTCATCACTAATCCCCATATCATTTATGGAATGTGTCCTTAGTCAACTTCATTAAAAACTTTCTCTTTTTGAAGAAGGCACTCCATTCCCCATGTGAATTTTAATTCACATTTAATCCCCCAATGCATTTAAAAAAAATTAAATTCCTTCTCTCATCCCCATGAGAATATTTGAGGAATTTTTAATTCTTACATGTCCTTTCACCCACATGGGGACAAGTACCTCCTTTATGAGGGGATTTTGTCTCAATCCCAAGGTACTATGTACTCCCTCCATGTCATGTACTATCCTTCCACCTCATGTGCGCATCATCTCTTTTAGGCCACTTCACATGCCACATATCAAAATGTGAGGGCTTGTGAGTTCTCAACTCACCTTAGCCCTACATCTTGATCTTGGTGGCTCAATCTTGACCATCCATTTCCCTAGAGAATTCTAAATTCTCTATAAATACCCCCTCTTTTCTCTCATTTTGAGGAGAGATCATTCATAATAGCCAAACTCTTGGAAAAAAATTTCTCAAACCATATTTAACCATTTTTGCACTTGCATCCACTTCCACTCATCTCTATATCCTCATATAATCTCATATATTTGCATCTTTTTCCATCCAAGAAGCATACAACACCAAAGATCGAAGGGCCAACCAAAGGATCAATTCAAGACAAGGTAAAAGGTTTCATTTTGTCATCTTTATTTTGTATTGAATCCAACTAGGCTAATCTTGAGGTGTAGAGTGTTTTTAGTGTTATTTGATTTCCTTTGTTTTCTGTTTATTTTCTAACACTTAAATTCGCCCTATCACAGTACCAAATGTATACTTTCAACACATGCTTCCTTCTTGAGGATTTTTAAAAGCCTTAAAATCTAGAAATTTGTAATTGCACTAAATATAAAGTGCCAAATCATTTTTTTTGGGGGGTTTCATTGATTTAGTAAAGAAGGGGGAGACTCTTGTTGTCTTTGTGTTTGAACATCTCTCATGCTTTGTGCTATGTTTTTCCTTCACTATGGGTACATTTAAGTTTCCATTTCTCACGCCCTACAACTACAACACATGGCATAAAAATGCATGGAATGCCTTAATGCAACTAGGATATACACCTTATGTTGAGAAGAAGGTAACTGAACCCACAAATGATAAAGAAAAACTACTCTAGATGTTTGAACATACAAAATATCTTGGTTGTCTAAGGAGTTTAGTTTCTCTTGATATAATGTTTTAGATTGAAGCATGTAAAGATTCACATGATGCATGGGAAAAATTAAAAACTCTCTATGGTACAACTGATGAAGTTCGTGGTTATCAAATTGACAACGAATTAATGAGTCTTGATCCAAAGTATTTTGATAACATCCAGGATTATGTAACAAAGGTCAATGACCTTAGAACACAATGTAAATCATGTGGCTTAGAGAAGAAAGACATTCAACTTGTCTATAACAATCTAAATAGACTTGGACCTAAATTTGCATCTTTTGTTTCTAGCTTTCATACTCATAGGTTGGCAATGAGATCCACATTCACTACACCTTTTGCTTCATTTTTTAAAATTTTAATGCAAGAACAAAGTAAGCTTCTTTCAATGGGTCTTCTTAAGCCTTCACACTCACAAGCTTTGATGGCTAGTCAACCAAAGGGTCAGAAAGAATCAAGGAAACCTAATAATAAAAAAAAGCAGTTGAAGAAGTCACAAAGAGATCAAACACAATCATCTTCAACAATAAAAGTTTAATCCAACACCTCCTCTTCAAAGGTGAATTTTTCTAAAGAATAAAAAACCAACTTGTAGCTATTGCAAGAAACCTGGTCATGAGGAACATTCTTGTCATAAGAAGCAGATTGATGAGTTAAAGAATCTTCTTAGAAAGAACAACATTAATTTTCCTTCTATTGCTCAATAATCCTCTACTCCTTCAAAATCAAGTAAAGGGAAAGTGCATCACTTGTTGCTATTACTGATTCTTCAAAAGAGTGGATTTTTGACTTAGGTGCATCACATCACATGGGTTCTATTAAAGAACAATTTTCTTTGTTGGAGCCTTATTTTTTGCCCCACATTCTCATTGGGGATGATTCTCTAGTGGATGTAATTGGGAAGGGTTCAATTGATACTAGTAATGGTACATTTTAGGATGTCCTTTACATGCTTGATCTATTAGCCAACCTTCTCTTTGTCTACCAAATCACTCAGAATGGTAGAAAAGTTGAATTCACTCTAGATTCTATTAGCATCTAGAATCTTGAAGATAATGCACTCCGTGCAGTTGGTAAGGTCAATCATGAGTCTCACTTGTATGCTTTCTCTCATTTTGTACCTACTTCACATTCCACTACATTGCTCACCCATTCAAATGCTATGAGAAAACTATGGCATGAGCGGTTTGGCCATCTCAACAACCGCTATCTTCAACAACTCAACAAATAGAATATGGTCACGGTTCTTTCTCAAATCAATTTTTCTGATGGTGTATGTTTAGGTTGTGCCTTGGGAAAACATCTTGAAGACAAGTTCGATGAAGGGAAGGCTTAGAGGGCTTTAGAAGTCCTTGAATTGGTTCATAGTGACTTGGCGGGTCCCTTTCCATCATTATCTTTCAGTAAGGCTTGTTATTTCCTCACCTTCATTGATGACTATTTTAGATAAACATGGGTCTACTTTCTTCGAAAAAAAGGAGAAGTCTTTGATAGATTTCAAGACTTTAAGGCTCATGCTGAGAAGTAATCTAGAAAGTCTGTCAAAATTCTCTGCACTGATAATGGTAGAGAATATGTGAACCAATGATTTGAGATATTTTGTACTCTTTAAGGGATTGATCTTCAAGATACTATTTCCTACACACCACAACAAAATGGTGTATTTGAGAAGAAAAATAGGTCCTTGAAAGAGATGGTTGGTTGCATGATCCATGCTCGCTCCCTTGCACTTGCATATTGGGCAGAAGCTATCAACTATGATGCTTACATCCATAATAGAGCTCCACATAAGGCATTAAAGGGAATCACTCCCTTTGAAGCTTGGTGTAGGGTTTTTGGCTCCCCAACATGGGCACATATTTCTTTAGAGAAGCACAAGGCCTTGGAACCTCAAAGTCAGCCTTGTATCTTTGTTGGTTACCTTGATGGTGTTAAAGGATATCGACTAATGGATCCTACAACACATGAGCTCTTCATTGAGTATAGTGTGCATTTTGAGGAAAAATATTCTAGCTCATCCTCTACTCTTCCTTCCTCCACAGTGGATTTAGAGGATTTTGACATCAAATATTTTCCTCAAGCTTCCTCTAGTCATCAAGTTGATCATGAGATTTCATCTTCCTCTTTAGAGAGTTTGGAATCTCTTCCTCCATCCCCTACCATGCCTTTTTTGGGCTCGTCAAACACTTGAGTTTGTAGGAAATCTTGTTGGGGATCCTTCAAATAAAAGGAGGACTCGGTCACACCATCACGAAATTCCACATTCCATCTCCATAGCTTTAGATCCACAATCATTTCATGAAGCTTCTAGTATTGTTGAGTGGGATTCCGCAATGGAGGAATAGTACAAATCTTTAATACAAAATGCAACATGGGATCTTGTTCCACTTCTAAGGGAAGAAAATTGGTTCAGTGTAAGTGGATCTATCAAACCAAATTTGTAGTGGATGGATCAGTTGACAAGTATAGAGCATGACTTATGGCCAAAGGTTTCTCTCAAGTACCAAACTAAAAATCTATATGGCCTCAAACAAGCTCCACGAGCTTGGTATGGCAAAATAGAATCCTTTCTTCTCTCCATTGGGTTCTCTAGATGCCACTTATATATGAATTTCTACATCTTTCAGTAGGAGGATGCTCTTCTCTTCTTGGCTCTCTATGTTGATGACTTGATTATCACTGGGAGCACTTCATCCATCATCTCAACTGTCAAGAATTCTTTTCATGATAGATTTTCCATGACTGACTTGGGTCTCTTGCACTATTTTCTTGGGATCAAGATCACTTAGACCTCTTTCAAGATCTCACTTGCACAACCCAAGTAGGCTCTTGATTTTTTGTCACATTTTTATATGGCTAATTGTAAGCCTGCATTGACTCCCTTTCTATTTGGAGTTAAGCTTGAGGAAAAATGTTTGACACCACTAGTTGATGCTACTTTGTATCATCAACTTGTTGGTAGCCTCATCTACTTGAATCATACTCATCTTGACATTTCCTTTGCAGATGGAATTGTTTCGTGCTTCATGACAGAAACACATGAGCTTCATTGGAAAGCTTCCAAAAACATCTTGAATTACATCCAGAGCAACCATTAGTATGGGATTCACTATGCAATAGGAACCAACTTAAACTTACTTGGATACATAGATTTTGATTGGGCTAGTGATATTGATGATCGCAAGTCCACATCCAACTACAAATTTCACTACGGTTCTAGCCCCATTTGTTGGTAGAGCAAGAAGCAACATGCCATTGCTCTTTCTTCAACTGAAGCTGAGTATTGGGGGGCTCTTAATGCTACCACTACTTGGCTATTTGGCTTCAGAATATCCTCATTGAACTTGGTATCACCTTTTAGAAGCCATCAATCATATATGGTGACAACTAGAGCTAGATCTCGAAGAACTCGGTGCATCATCAACAAACCAAACACATCGAGATCCATTTGCATTTTCTTCAAGAGATGATTCAGGAGCAGTTCATTGATTTTCAATACTCACCAAACCCTTCACTAAGAGAAAGTATGCTCATCTTCGGTCTCTCTCAAGGGTGAGGCAAATCTCTTCTGGGGGGTCACTTAGAACTTCTTCATTCACCCTCTCATGAGTAGTAGTTTTTTCCCACTGGGTTTTCTCCTTTATCATTAAGAGGTTATTATGTACATGGGTACCTCATTATGCCTAGTAGTTGGGACCCATATTTGCATATTTGCATTGTATAATTCTCCCTAAGTTTCACTTAAGGGGGGTGTTAGTGTGAAAGGGGTACTTTATCTAACTAGTTCATTCTTAGCTAGTTCTCCACTAAAGTCCTCTTCACACTAGCTTAACTTTACATAGGGATAAGTTGGTTGATCCTTTAATGACATAAGTTGTCACACCTCATAGGATGACAACACTTGTCATAATCTAGTTGCATCTATCTCTCCCCTTGGCATATATAACCAAGGAATTTCCTTTGTAATCTCAATTCTCAAGCTAAGTATAGCTTTGCATTCTTGAGAGGAATATAATTTATTCCTTCTCATATTTCTATTTTTTCTTTCCTTCAATCATTAGATTCTTTGGTAGGATAGTTAGCAAATCTCACAAAATGATATTAAATTTTTTTTACATGTCCTCCTTTTACAACTTCATGCAACATTATACTAGCACAAACAAACATACATAGAACTAGTATCTCTTACAAACCCAAACAAAACAATCTTGAGATAAAACATTGATAACTCAACTTGCGGTACACTTTAGCAACTGAAAATCAAAGGGAGAAAGAAGATAAAAATTTTAAGCTCATTATCCAAACTGTAAATCCACAACATTGACTATGGAGAAATGCAAAGCATTTCTCTAAAACTTCCATGACTACAAAACAATCTTCACTCTACTAACTCAAAAAAAAATTGCGATGACTTCTATGTTCTGAAGACAATAACACACATGCTTCACACTTGATTTTTTCTAGCTTTTAAACTACATGACCTTATCCTCAAATGTGAAAGAATACAAATAATTCTCTAGATATGCAATTTCTCCCCATGTGAAATCAAGGGAAAAGGGCTACAGGTCTTCAAATGAGCTTTCCACAACATACAAGCTCCCCCTAAGAGGTAGCCTTCACCAATCCAGGGATAAAATGTGTCTTGAATTGCTCCCCTAGATAGATGCACCAAATATGCATCTAGTTAAGAGGGGAAACAACACCTAGCTTCTATTTGAGATACTCAAATGTATCCTTTGAAAGTTCCTTTGTAAAGATATATACAACTTGTTCCTTTGTGGGAACATATTCCAATCTTACTTCTTGATCAACAACTTTCTCTCTTAAGAAGTGATGCCTGATAGATATGTGCTTGGTCCAAGCATGCATCACTGAATTTTTTTAAATATTGATGGTGCTTGTATTATCACACATAATTAGCATGGGCTCATCATACATCACCTTGATATCCTTCAAATTTTTCTTCATCCACAACACTTGGGTGCAACAAGATGATGAAACAACATACTTTTCTTCTATTGTCAATAAGGACATTACGTCTTACTTCTTATTGAACTAAGAGACCAATCCGTCTCCCAAAAAGAAAGCTCCACCATTGGTTATTTTTCTGTCATCAACACTACCAGCTCAATCAACATCATTATATGCATTTAAGGAAAAATTATTATCTATTTGATACCACAATCCATAGTTCAGAATGCTCTTCAAATATTTGAAAATCCTCTTGACAACTTGTACATGAGTTTCTTTTCAATCAGCTTGAAACCTTGCAACCAAGCAAACAACTTGCATAATATGAAGCCTTGAAGTGGTTAAGTACAATAGGCCCCCAATCATAGACCTATATAAAGTCTGATTAGCCTTAGGTGACACATCATCCTTACTCAAATGACAACATGTTATCATTGGAGTACTCACTGATTTATAGTCTTTTGTACCAAACTTCTTTAGCATTTCCCTTACATACTTTGGTTGAGAGATAAATCTACCATTATCTGATTATGCAATTTGGAGTCCAAGAAAGAATGATAACTCACCTAAAATAGACATTTCAAATCCTTTTGATATCTCTTCAATAAACCTCTTACACATTTCACCATTTCCACCAAATATTATATCATCAACATACACAACACCAATTATAATCCTTTCATCCTCTATATTGATGTAAAAATTATTATCTGTGGTACCTTTCATGAAACCTTTCTGAAATAGGTAAGTGTCCAACCTTGCATACCAAGCCCCAAGGGCTTGTTTGAGACCATGCAATGCCTTCTTAAATCTGCATACCATTTTTGGGTCTTCTGATAGCTGAAATCCATCAAGCTATTAGATATGTAAACTTTTTTTTCTAATTCACCATTCAAGAAGACATATTTCACATCCATTCGATTTAAATTAAAGTTCTTATGAATAAAAAATTCAAGAAACATTCTAATAGCCTCCATTCTTTCCACTAGAGAAAATACTTCATCAAAGTCAATTCCTTCCACTTGTGAATATCCTTTGCATACCAGTCTTGCTCTATTTCTCACAACCTCTCCATCTTCATTCAATTTGTTTTTGAATATCCATTTTTTTCCTATTAAATTCTTTTCTACAAGACTTGGAACCAATTCCCAAGTCTGATTTTTCTCAATCTATTTTAGCTCTTCTTCGATTTCTTGTATCCATCCTTCAATAAGTTGCTAGCATAAAAAAAATTTGTGGTTCTATTCTTGACAGTGAAGAAAAGTTCACCTATTCATTTGTCTTTGCAAATCTTCTTCTTTTCTACACTCCATTCTTGTCTCTAATGATTTGATCTTCTAAGTAATTTTTCTGAACATACTTGGTAGGAGTTTTAGGGATCTTCTCTGGTGCTTCTTTCTCCTCTTCAACCTCTTCTTCTTCTTCTTTTGAGTGGGCATGTACATTTGACCAATAGTCTTCTTGCTCATGAATTTTTTCATGTGAGTCTTAATCATATTTGACATTTGCACTCTCAACAATCTTCCTTAGCCTCTTATTATATCATTTGTAGTCTTTACTCCTAGTAGAGTACCCAATCAACATTCCTTCATCAAATCTTGAGTCAAACTTCCTTATAACTTCATATCTTTTTATAAAACATATGCTTCCAAAAATTATGAAATACTTGTTAGTTTCCGGTTTTCGATATCAAAGCTAATAAGAAGTTTTGGTGCTATACACTCTTAGTTGACCTCTGTTGAGAATATAGATAGTAGTATGAACTACTTCTTTCCAATACACATCAGTCAACTTAGCTTCATTAAACATTGTTGTTTCCATCTCTTGAACAATTCTATTCTTTCTTTCCACTACATTTTTTTGAGGAGTTACAGTAGTAGAATTGTTCCTTTTTATCCCATACTCTTAACAAAATTCTTCAAATTAATTTTCTGTGAACTCACCACCTCTATCAAACCTTAAATACTTGATTCTACCATTCATTTAATTTTCAACCATCGACTTGAAAATCTTAAATCTACTAAATTATTCTAATTTTTCTCTTAAGAATGTAAACTCATATCATCCTAGAGAAATCATCAATGAGTAACATGAAATACCTTTCACCTTGAAAAATATTTGTCCTAGTCAGTCTGCATAGATCGATATGAATTAGTTCCAAAGGTATTGTGGAAGAATACTCCTTAGTATTGAACCTTATCCTTGTCTACTTTCCAATTTAACTTTACTTACACATTGTACTTGTAGGCTTGGCAATCTTTGCATGTCTCTCACTACTTGCATGGATCTGATATTTACCAAGTTATCAAAGTTGATATTCACCATCCTCTTGTGCCAAAACCAACACTCATTTGATTGTCCAAAAATGATTCTTCCATTAATGCCTTTTATGTTGTACAAATTGCTTTCTAATCTATCTCCTTTTGCCACTAACTTTCTAGAGTTTTTTTTTATTTCACACCCATGATCATGAAATATAAGATTATATCCTTTGTTGCACATGTATATTACACTAAGAAGGTTATGCTTGAGAGCTTTAACATAAATAATATCTTCAGTTTTGGATTTTTCATCAATGCTTGGTTCCCTTTCCACAAATATTTGATGATGAATTATCTCCAAACTTTACTAATCTACCATTCTGGAATTTAATCAACTTGATTAACTTTTTGTTATCACCAAGCATGTGACCTAAACAACAATTGTCTATTACCTAGAGGTTTATTTGTCCTTGAGCATAAAATTGTGTTTGGAGAACCATTGGATTTTCATTGCTTGCTTCCTTTACTTTCTCAACACCATTTGTCATTTGAATTTTTGATTTTACTAAATCACTTCTGATATATTTTTCTATATGTCCAACATTATTGCAGATCTAAGAAGTCACATTGACATCCACCAAAGACACAAGCAAATTTCTACTTTTATTTCATATTTGCACTCAACAAACTTACAACCATACTTACTGTAGATGAAACAATAACCAAAAAATGCATGATTGAACCTATTTACGGAGAGTCTTCTTGCATGATGAGATCTTTCTTTAGGTCTGATATTGGCTTCTTGACTTCTAGACATAGCTTTCTCCAATTCATTTTGAGTAAAAGGATCTCCTTCTCAAGATTTTTATATTCACTTATTTTGGCTTCAATTAGGGCCTTCCACCTTTTGTTCTCTTTCCTTGCACATTCCAAATCTTCAAGAGTATAGAAAAGTTCACCTTTGAAATGAACTTCACCTTCTTCTTCATCTATAGTTTTCTTGAACTTCCAAAGTTCACAATGTCCATAAATAGGGATTTATCTCCAACATCATCTGATGTGTAGTGACCTCCTTCATTTGAGAAGCAATATTCTTCTTTGGAGAGGAGTTTCCTCTTGAAATTGTTTCTCTTGAAACCCTTGTTGCTACTTTCATTTTCACCAAAGGGACATTTAGAAGTATAATGAACAATTCTTCCATAATTAAAACATTTTAATGGTAATTTACCTTTGTACTTGTCTGGTCCTTTCTTCAACTTTCTCACAAAGTTTTCTTCTTCTTCCTGAAAATCGCTATGTGAACCATATGCTTCTTCTTTCCTCACATCTTTGAATGTAGATTGCATTTTGTGTGTACTTTGAACTTTATTCCTCATCTCATTAGTTGTGAGGGATCCAAACAACTCTTAGATGGTAAGCTTTGTTAGATCCTTTCCTTCTTCAATTGCAAAAACATTTGAGTCAAATCAATGAGGGAGAGTTCTCAAAACTTTCTTCACCACCATAGAGTTAGTTATGTCTTATCTAAGACCTCTAATTCCATTCACAACTTCATATACCTAGACCAAATAACAAGTTGTTTTCTGCTCTTCTTTCATCTACAGATTCTCAAACAATGTTCTATAGGATTGTAACTTTTCTTGCTTCATACTACCATTTCCTTCATAGAGATTCTTGAGCTTATCCCATATCTCCTTTTCAGTCTTGCATTGCAATACCAAGTAACAAATTCATAATTTTCTATCCCACTTAGGATAACATTATTTTCTTTAGTATTGGTTTCATTAGCCTTTTTGCATTTGGATTAGTGCTAGGATGACCAAGTTTAATATAATAACCCTTGGAAGCTCTCCAAACATCATAACCAAGTGATGAGAGATAGGAATCCATCCTCACACTCTAGAAGGAATAATTGTTTCCATAAAATTGTGATGCCTTAGAACAGGACTCCTTTTGAGCCATGTGTTCTAAACCAAGATCTACATTCAGAGCTATTAGGTTGTACGAAGGAACTCAACTCTTATACCAATTGCTAGAACACATAGATATACTAAGAAGGGCGTGAATCAATATATCCCTCAAATGAATCCAATTCAAATTTATCAATCAAATTTATTACTATCTTAATCAAATAAACTATTCAAAGCACAAGCACACAACCACAACACCAAATTTATGTGAAAATCCCTATAAAGGAAAAACCATGGTGAGAAAGCTTCTTGGAGCTACTGTCCAAATCCAACCTCATAGAGATAAACAATATTTATAACTCAATTTTATGGCTTCAACAAAAGGAAGTTTACAATTCCTTACCAATTAAAACACTTAAAGAGACTGCAACCTTGGAATAGAACACTTGATGAATAAAATACACAACTACCTCCATTACACCTTTGTTTCCTTCAATTCACTGCCTTCAACACTTCACTTACACTCCTCTACTTTCAACTCATTGCCTCTAGCAATCATACATACACTTCTACCTTCGGCTCATTGTGAAAGGAAAGATGATTGCATAAATGCTTCCCTAATGCAAATCAATTAGGGAAGAGGCTACAAAAATTTGTTTAAAATCCTTTTAGTTTCACAATTAACCTTTCAGATTGTGCATACATTTAATTAATTTCAAATTTAAGCAATAAAACACATAACAAAAAATTTACGTGGGAAAACCCTTTTGGGAAAAAAGCACACACCAAAGAATATATATCAATTGCATTACAAATAATATGGAAATAACATACAATATTTGGATTCTATGTTCTTGGGTGTTGATTCACTGTGATACAATTCTACATTGAATCTAAAAGTATAATGACATTTCAGAAATTACAATCAAGCTCATACAATGCACTAAGGAATTAACATATTTAAATCACTCATACATGTGTGTCCAAAATTGTCATGTGCCAACTCCACAATCTTTGCATACATGCAAACTAAAATTGACAACATAAAAAAATCCCCAATGACTCGAACAAAAATCCATCAGACATATAACAACATACACCAACATGCAGCAACATGAGAGCACATGCAAGGCATGCAACTCCCAAAAAACTTAATCTTACATAGAAGGAATGCCCATAGAGAAAATAAAGTTAACTTCCAAATTTAAACTCATCTTTGACTCCTTGTAACTTCCAGTTGCAACTTAGTCGAGCTATTTAGCACCTTTCCAAAATCCAACCAAGTGATAACTTAGAAACAATGACACATGTCACTAGGGAACACCTCTAAGATATTTTCACAAGCATCTCTTCCCAAATGAGTGCCCAAGTGACAAGTGGCATAGTTTTTTACCTTTCACCAAACTTACAGGAAGCAGACCCATAGTCAACTTGCTACCAACTTACCATTGGGTCCCACCAATGGACACATGTCACTATAGCGTGCCTTTGAGAATTTTTTACAAAATCCTTTCTCCAAATGAGCATCCAAGTGACAAGTGGCACAATATCATGCTTCTACTTGGCTTGCAGTAAAATTGTGACAAACTCATCGTCGACTTGCCATTGGGTCTCACAAATTGATTTATCAACTTAGAAACATGTTACTTAGGATTTAATAAATTAAAAAGCCAACATATGGGTTCAAAACAAATTAATTATTTCAACATGGAACTCACTAAGGTTAAGACACCTTAATCTCAACATTCTCCCACTTGTCAAAGACCTTACAAGAGTCTTTGTATCATTACTCAGGCCACAATGCCTATAGAGTTGGCACACCATCTAAAATTTTATGTGCTCACTAGCTTCATCAGTGCATCTGCAACGTTCAAAAAAGTTTCCATGTTTTCTAAGTTAACCTTTCCATCTTCCACCATAATGGAACTGCACATCAATGTGTTTTGGTCTTGCATGGAAAGTAGGATCTTTCACTAGACATATAGCAATCTGGTTGTCACAATAGATAGTAATCTATCCTACATCAAAACCAATATCTAAACACAGTACCTTAAGCTAAAAAACTTCCTTATAAGCATGAGTAGCTTCCATACACTCAACTTTAGTAGTGGACAAAGTGACTACAACATGTTGATTACTCATCCAACTAATTGCACCACCAAACATCATGAAAACATGTCCACTGGTGGATCTCTCACTGTCAATGTCACTTGTCCAATCTGAATCTACATATCCATGAATGCTCACAGAATGTCAAGGTCTAGTAGGATAACCATGAAAACACAATGCATACTTAGAAGTAGCTCATAAGTACTTAAAAACTCTCTTAATCGTATCCCATTGCACCCATCTAGGATTAGCCATAAATCGACTATGGACTTCTATTGCTTGAACAATGTTTGACCTCATATAGACCATAACATACATCAAGATAGCAACACTCGCATAAGGAATTCTGGTCATGTCCTCCATCTTGATAGGATATTTTGGATAATCATCCACATAAAGCTTCATCCCTTGCATAAATGGAACAACTAATTATTTGTATGTAGTCATGTTGAATCTCTCCAACAAAAAGTTCACATACTTGATTTAGCTTAACTAAAGCTTTTTGTTATCTCTATCTCTTCTGATCTCAATCCCCATAATATAACTCACTACACCTAGATCTTTCATCTAAAATGGTGCTGGAAATTGAGACTTCAAATCCAAAATCATACTTTTTCCATTCCCTATAAACAACATATCATTTACATACAATACAATAATGAGAATGTGACTATACAGTCTTGTAATAGACATAATCGTCAAATTTGGATCTTAGAAATTCCAAGGACAACACATAGGTGTCAAACTTTTGGTACCACATCCTAGGAGATTGTTTCAAAACCATACAAAGGTTTTCTCAACTTGCATACCGGATTCTCTTTTCCTTTCTCAACAAAATGCTCTGGTTGTGACATATTAATTTTCTCCTCCAAACAACCATGAAGGAAAGGTTTCTTCACATCCATTTTATCTTCAAATTCATGAGCTATTGCAAGTGATAATAATAAATGAATGGATGTCATCTTGGCTACAAGAGAAAAAGTCTCCCCATAATCTATTTCCACCTAGGAATATCCCTTTGTGACAAACTATGCCTTATGCTTCTCAACATTACCATCAATACCCATTTTCTTTCTGAACACCCATTTGCATCCAACAAGTTTTCGTCCATCCAGAAAAGGTACCAAATCTCATGTAACATTCTTTTTCAATGCTACCATCTCTTCATTCATTGCTTCCACCTATGAATCTACATCATGCATACCCATAGCCTCTCCAACTATCCTAGGCTCATAATATTAGCATTAGAAGAAAAGATTCAACTAGAATCCAACATATAATACCCAAATCTATTTAGTTGTCACCTTTCTCGTGTAGACCTCCTCAATGGTTGAGGTTGAGGCTTTGGCTCTTCTTAGAGTTATCAGAGCTACTAGAGCTCTCCTCATCATAAGGTCCACTAGGAGTGTGTAGCTCATCCTTTCCAAGAGTAGTTGGAATTTGAACTACTTCCTTTTGTTTCTCTTCTTTCTTTGGTTGTAGATCAATTGTGGAAGGTTTCAACTAATGAACTATGACAATTCTACTATAGAGAAACTTCTCTACAACTAGATCTCAAAGATTTTACCCCTTCACACCTACAAAAAAACTGATGAAGATACACTTCATGGCCTTGTTATCCAACTTGGATCTCTTCACATCAAGAACATGAGAATATGCCTCACAACCAAAGACTTTGAGATGTCTCGTCAAGGGCTTCTTGCTAGACCATGCCTCAATGGGCGTCTTTTCAACAAGTTCTAAAGTAGGATACCTATTAATCAGGTAACATGTAGTAGTTACAACTTTGGACCAAATTTTTTGTTCAAGCCAAACACTACTTAGCATACTCCTAGCCCTCTCCATCAGTGTTCTATTCATTCTTTCCAAAACTCCATTTTTTTGTGTGTATGGAGTTGTCTTGTGTCTCAATTCCATGGTCCTTACAAAATCAATCAAATTTAGTAGAACAAAACTCACCACTATTATCTGTCCTCAAGCATTTAATTTTTCTACTAGTCTAGTTTTCAAGCAAGGACTTAAACTCCTTAAACTTATTGAAAAATTCAAATTTACTTCTAAGAAAATACATAAATTTTATTCTAGAATAGTAATCTATGAATGAGATAGAGTACATGGATCTAGACAATTAAGGAACATTAAATGGACCAAACACATCAGAATGCACATAATCTAAAACCCCAGAATATTTATGAGAACTAGAATAAAAAGAAACACAGTGTTATTTTCCATATATACAATGTTCATAAAAGCAAAACTCGAGATTGCAATAATCAAGGCCTTCAACAAGGCTCTTATTTTTTAGGGCTCTAAGACCCTTCTCACCAATATGGACAAGCCTTTGGTGCCACAATTTTTTTTTCTCCATTGGGAGCTTTATCTTCAAAGCATTGGCACCCTTAGGTGCCCAAAAAGAATGACCACCAGATGTAGACACCATAATCTTCTTCTCTTCTTGATCTGATGGTGGGGATGAAGAATCCAAAGAAATTTTCTTGGACTTCATAGAAGTATTATTGTACTAAATTGTGCATGCATCCAACTTATACAGAGTACCAATTCGAACACCCTTAGCAAGAACCATAACACCGCTGGTCATCTTACATTTGCTACTTGATAAAATAACCTACACTCCTACATCAACAAGCTTACTCACTGAGAGTAGATTTCATGCCAAACTAGGGATGTTCAAAACACCATAAATCTCCCTCACTTTACCATTAGGGAATCGGATCCTAACTCTTCCCCAACCAACAATTTTCAAGTGAGAGTAATCACCCACATACACCTTCCCTTTGTCATACTCTTCATACTTTGAGAACCAACCTTTATGAGAGGTTACGGGCATGGGGATCATGGTATGCCAAAGCCTTAAGTGGCAAAAATTCAGAAAAATCAGTGTTAGGCAACTTGGCGTAAATATTTGAATAAGTTATCTATATTATTTCAAAATATGTAAGAATAGAATTTGTAGAAAATTGAATGTAGTTTCTAAAATACTAGGTTTATTTATAAATAAATAAAATCTATTTGGTGAAAATTTGAAATTTCAATGCAGTAGTACTTAAATTTCAGGGAAAAAATAAGAAGTAGGTGTCTGTCACCACCTAACCATAATAAAATGATAATATTTTTTGTAAGATTTTATATATAAGTAGAGGACTCATGTCGGATGTGATGCATATTTTTGTAATTTTTCCAAGTAAATAATTAATTATGAATTTTTATTACAACTTTTAGAAAATATAAAATCGACCACCTTAACTTGGTCAAAAATTCATGAAATTTAATTTTTCTTTTTTAATCCTATAGTATGTAAAGCATAGAATGTGGCATGTTTTGGATTCAAAACATATGATACCGTTTGAAAGTTATAGATGTTTTTCAATCACCTATCGATCGGGACTTTAGTCATAATTCTAATAGAAAATGAATAATAATTATTTATTAAATTCAAATTAAATCATAATTTATATTTTTGGAAAGCTGAGAATCTCCTCTAAAACCCTTTTCATTTCATTAATTTTGGGTGAAAAAAAGTCGTCAGCCACATACCCTACAAATATTGCCACTTTTGGCATACCATGATCCACATACCCTTACATGGAAAGAAACACTTGAATCAATCAACCACACATATTCTAATGTACACATTGCCAAGGCTACAACAAAAGAATCTACATCAGCCTAAAAGGATCAATCAAATTTAGAATTAGAGAAAGACTTGTTTTTCTTTTTCTTCTCCTCCTTACAATCTTTCTAGAAATGATCAGATTCACTACAGTTCCAACATTTTTCCATGGAATTTTTACCATGTGGTCCCACGAGTTTGAAAAAGAACATAGCAGTAACATGCAACTTTCCTTGTCATCAATCTTCACACCAATAGAACCCAACTAAGCCAATAGCATATTGCATGCATTCAAGTGATCAACAACTAATCCTCTATCCTCCATCCTCAGAGAATACAAATTATTTCTCAAGAATAAATTATTCACCAAGGATTTCCCTTGATAAATGTCACCAAGCTTCTTCCAAAGACTAGTTGTAGTCTTCTACTCATGGACATTCAAGAGCACAAAATCAGTCAAATAGAGTCATATTAGACCCTTGGCTTTCCAATCATGTAGATCTCAATCAACTTGGGAGGCTGTTGCTAGTTTTTTACTAGATATTGTAGCCCATAGATCTTGGTCTATGAGCATAACCTCCATTTTGAGTTTCCACAACTCAAAATTTCCTCCATTGAATTTCTCCATCTCTATTCTTCTAGATGTGCTTTCCATCTTAAAATTGCAATAAGATTTCAAATTTCTCTTTGAAAGAACTCCCACTAAATCTAAATACGAACAAAAAACCTTCTAACCCACCAAGGATACAAAAGCTGGCTAGATTCTAATACTAATTGAAAGGAAATCCAAGTATGAGAACCAATGATGAAGTGACAACAATCTATCACCTTATTTTTTGAAAAATAATGAGTTGGATGCCTACGCGGTGTGCAAATGTTTGTGTGTTGTGCTAGCATCCTGACAATTTTACAAGTTTGAAATGAGGAATATTTAAATATTAACTCATGACACGTGTCCCTACAATTAGATTTTTGAGTGTCATAGCTCCTCCAACCCTTACAACAACAAAAATCCCTTCATGCTCTCATTTTGGGGGGTTCTTTCAGATTCTTGACTTGAATCCTTGAATTTCACTCTAGTCTTTGTTTCTCTTTCTTATGAGATCTCTTATACAAGAAAAGCTCTACCAGGCTGAGGTCCCTCCAATACCCAAAGCTCTCTCCAACATACAATGGTGTGTTTGTGCATTCAAGAGGGGGTCGAGGACTATTGGTAACACTCTCTTGTTCTTGTCTATTTGCAAATATATTACTTTGTTTACTTGTTATTTTGTGGTGTGGGTTCTCCTCCTTGAGTGGGCTTGTTTTCACCACTCTTTATTTATCTACTTTGTCAACTTTTTCTATCTATTTGGCTATCTGTGGAGGTGGAAACACCAAAATGAAGGTTTGACTAAGACAAGCCTTAAAACAACCCCATAATTTTCCTTGTTCAACTTGTGTGTAGGTTATTGAGGTGAAGCTTGGAAGAAGGTTTCAAGTGCTCAGTTAGTTGTAAGTTTATCCTTGACTCCCCTTTATATTTTATATTATTTCCTACTTTCTATTTATCTATTTTATGAATAGACTTCAGGTTCAAGCACATTAGTAGGAATTTAGCATCTTTGTTCAACGTTTTGGTTCTCTTTTTTCCCTTGACACTAGCATGTCCCTTGGACTCTAGCACATTGCACTGACATCTTGATACTGTGTTGTAGTCCTCTAGTCAAGAGCTATTCCTTTTGAGATAGAGATCTTGAAACCCTTCTCTCTCAGATTTTATAATAGTCTTCTTGAATAATTATCCTTAATACAACATTCTTTTCAATTTCTTCATTTAGTAATGCTTGAGGTACTTAAGGGAAATTCACTACCTAGGGTTCTCTTAAGAATGAAGAGACTCGTGAGCAATGAATCCACCTTCTCTTACATTTTGGTGAACCTAATGTGAAATATGTTTGATCTTTTTTTGGAATGTTTCAGTGCTTATGATGATGCTTTGTCTAAGGAATATTTTGATATGCTAGATGATACTTTAGATGATTTCATAGAAGCATCTTCCTCTACCTGTAGATCTTTTGAAAAAACCTCTTCTTCGCAAGTTGAAGATTTGGTGAACGTTGTTGTAGTCTTTGTAGCTTCTCCAAGGCCTAAGAGAATTGTTGTTTACCTAACCCTAGCTAGCCCCTCTCTTAAGAGAATTCATTCTATTTGTGGGATTCCATACCATAGTGATTCCTCATATTTATATACAAAGTTTGTGAGAGCCACAAACTCTACTTATAATGTTGTTGGGCATACATACAACACAAGAAGGAATAAGTTGAATTTCAATAATTTTTTTTTTATCCTACACCTCTACCTACTCAAGTTCCTACTTATTTACCACCTTCTCAATCAAGTCTTCCTTCAACACCTAAACCTGTGACTAAACCACCTGGAGACTATGATCTTGTTAAGCAACTTCATGTTGCTATTGCTAAGATATTGCTTTGGGATTTGCTTTAGATAGCTCCAATTTATCAAGGTGCTTTAGGAAGCATTGCAAAAGACCCTCTTTCTTGCCTCCGCTAGGATGATGGATGTTAATGTGTTGATGGATCATATTCATGTAGATTTTCCAAATATCACGTTCTATTTGCAAGAAATTCCACCCCTAGATGTGCAAAGGAAAGCGTACCTCCAATGATTATAATTAACATTAATAGGATTGGTATTAGACATACCCTCATTGACACTGGTTCAGCCCTCAGCCTGTGTGGTATGGATCTACTACCTAAAATTAAAGTTGACGCTTTCTCCTTAGTTGCTTCTTCTCTATATATTCATGGATTTGATAATGATGGTCGACAAGCCCTAGGCATGATAATCTTGCCTTTGAAATTAGGCATCGTTAACTTACCCACCTTATTTTATGTGATTCCTAACCCCTTACCTTACAATCTTCCTCTGGGGAGACCCTGGATCCATGCTATGGGTGTTGTGTCTTCTATTCTACATTGTTCTTTGAAGTTTTTAGAAAACAATCAAGTTGTCATGGTCAAAGCTAACCCTGAAGCTATTCACCTTTGTGAGTTGGCAGCCATTTTTTAGGCTTCAGTTGTTTCCACTCTTAAGAATTGCATTCCATCTCTAGCCTTTGATGCAATGACATGTTCCTCAGTGGTACCATCCGTTAAGATTGTCCCTGAAGCAAATGTCACTAAAGAGGAGAAATCTAAAGAAAAAGTCTTAAGTCTTCCCTCTATACATGTTCTTCTGAATTAAATGCATTTCTTGGTGATGATTAGGGATCCTTAGAATTCTCTGAATTCTTCATTGGAGAATATAAAGTGAATCTCATCCACCTCGATCTTCCAATAACTTCAAATACCTCTATTAAGAAAGTTGATCAGCCTCTTACTAAGGGGGAAAGTTTTGATCCTATTCAGGAGCACAACTCTTCCCATGATAATGAGGATGATTAAAATTCTATTGGGGGGGTTAACACTTGTGATTTTGACGAGAAGGATGGTTATGATATCATAGACACGTTTGACAGTCATTGGTGGAATTGCACTCTCTACATGGAACCACCTCCTTCCGAGACTTTGCAAATGTGGTATGGCCCTAGATATAGGCTCAATTCCAAGCATGGTTATAGGAATTAAGGTCATGGGCATATTGAACAAGGAATTCAAGTCCCTATCCAATTTAAGCCTTACAAGCATCATTTGGGTTTAGGATGCTCTATTGAAAAATCTAGACAAAAACCATGGTGGTGCATTATGATTTCTGTCAAACCTCTCAACTTAGTTCATCTTGAACTAATAGAGGATAAGATAGAACTATTACCTATTTTTGCTAATAGCTCAAATAGGTTGAGTTGTTTATGTTTTACAAATGAAAAGAAGGTACATTTTATTCTGCCATGTCACATTAATGTGGATAAAGAAATATCGGAAGACTACATTACTACAATTACATTATGAAAATGCATAAAACATAGAAGAGAGTGCATAATCTTTTCAAAAATGTAGTCTTTATTGAGAACATAAATGTATGGTGTCCCACACAAGCCATGGGACCGACTATCTGAATACAGATGACAGGAAAAAAAAAACATTTATAGATAAATAATGAAAGAATGCACATATAGAGAGAGGGGACCTGTCATTTCCTAAATGATGAATCCTAGTTGTCTTGTTTTGCATCATTTTCAGTCCTTCTCACTTGTCCAATATCTATTTGATGCTCTCCTTGCTGCTCCTAGTTTTCTTGCATTTGTGAGAAGAGTGTTGTTAAAGCAATGAAGGGTCAACAGTCAATACATATGCAATTATCAATATACATATAGTCTAATCCTCATGTGAGTTAAGATAGCTTGCATACCATAGATTTCTAGGAAAACAAGAGAGTTATCAAACACATCTATCATATGCTTTATTTTATCTAACATGTTTTCTCATTGTGCAGGTATAGGTGAAATCTTTGTAGTTGTTTTGTTTCATCTGATTAAAGCATGTGGGGTAAAATGTGGTTCCCATAAGGGTTGAGCACAACATGTTTCCTTATTGTGCTTTAAAGAGGCATAGAAAGGTAATTCATCCCCTTATGGTTCACTCAAGCAAGCACACATCATTTATGATAGTGAGATTTTAGTCACTATCATAGGTGGCATATACTTGCTCAAGGAAATAATAAAGGATGTATACAATATTATGTATCAAAATAGATTACAAAAATCCATTGACACGCTAATCTATGAAAGCATGGTATAAAACATGTATATGTGATATCCATCATGTTTGTAAGACATCAGGAGCTATTATGAGCTATACAGAGTAGCTATAAGTGATGAGTAAAATGCAAGGTCAAAGCCACCATGTCAATATGTTGTCCCAAAGAGAAATATATGAGAAAGGAAAGCACATCGATGCAAATAAGTAACTAACATGCATTTGTAATCATCTTGCTAATGATACAAAGAGTTTTAACAAGCAACAGGTGGCATGAAATAGTAAAGATGACCTATTTACTATGAAGAACATCTCTTATACAACTAATAAGGTATCAAAGATTTCTTCATTTAATGGAAATAGATAGGTGTATAGGTTGCAAGTAGGACAATATTTCTTAATTGGGTGAGTTCATGGAGACTAAGGGTTTCTTGAAAACATTTTCCCAAGAAAGCAATATGAAGCAAGTGGATTTTTAGGAACAAAAAAATAATGCATAAGGGTTTCAATATACTAACCCTTAATCAAAGTTCCTGGGTGAATATATACTAGTATACAAATGAAGAAAAGTGAGCCAAGCAGTGCCATTGAATTAAAAAAATGTGTTTTTATAAAGCATAAGAATACACTGGTATGCTATCTTTTGTGGTGACCATATTCTACAGTAACCATATTCTACAATATCTATTACTGTTTTGAGAGATTAAGCTTTCCATTGTTCTATCATAACATAGAATACTTATAAGTAGCATCTAAACAAGCTTATTATGAATCTTGTCTATAACAAAAGCAAATCACTTTTAAGCACGATGATGAGTTAAAGATAGAAGAAATATAAGCAAACATAAATATTATTTAAAGTCATTTGTGAAGCAATAGAGATAGTGGTACTCCATATGCATCCATGAATATGGTCTTGCATATATTTACAAATGCAGTGGTCTCTTATTTTTGGGTGGATGTATAAATGTATACAAAAGTTTAATAGTGAACAAAGATGATGGTTTGTGTGAACACCCAAAAAATTCAAGGGTTTTTCTATCATTTTTAAGAAATCAAAAAACTAGTTGAAATGAGAAATGGAAAACCCTCGAGCTAAGGTTTCACAAAAGAAATGAAACCTCATTTTTATAGAGCATATAAAGATCACCCAAAACGGCTAATGAAGAAGTACATGTGAACCAAAAGCTGAGCCATGGCTATTCCTAGAAAATGAAATTATAGAAAGCAATACAAATGTCTCGTGAAGTAGGTTTTGCAAATAGAAAAGCCCAGTTTTGTGCTCTCATGGCCACAACCTAGGAGAAATATTTTTCTTCACAAAAATACAAAACCCATTCATGGTTTGTTTCAAAATCACAAATGTAGAAGGAGATAAAGGATTTGAGCTTATGCAGGCCTTGAAACAATGAGATGACAAAGAGAAATTCAAGGATGGCCATGGCCATGGAGGGTTTTGAAACCCATAAAGTAGTAAACACATTGCATGAATTTCTTTCCCTCACAAGTCTTATTGTTTTCTATCATGGGTTCAAGCTCAAATCGAGCCATCTTTACTCAGAAAAATGAAAGAAATGTAGTGAATGGTTGTGGCCTATACAGGAGAAAATACATTGAGATTCATTTTTTCCTTACACAGTAAGAAAAAGATGTTCATTACTGTGTTCAAAATGAGCTCAAATCAAGCTTATTTAAGAGGGAACTGCAAAGCTCATGCCATGAAGAACTTACCCATCACTTGTTGTGGAAGGAACTCATAAAAAAACCTATGGGTATAGCTACAATGATCAAAATGGAGCCATCCATGGTGGCCAAAGAGATGAAAGTATCAACAGAGGAAATGAACAAAGAGAAATGCATTAGGAAAGCCACAATAGTCATGACCAAGAAGGCCCTAAATCAACAAAAAATGGATATCAATATTCAAATTTTGTTTCAAAATGACTTACCCAGTGATCCTCTAAGGGAAATCGACAAAATTTTTTTAGGAATGGAGTATTTTAAGAGATCGAACCCCAATTTCCATGGTAGCTGAGAGTTATTTCCAAAAGTTAGTCGATGCAAATGAGACCAAAAATCTAGGAGTTCATTGTTTTGTGTTAGGGTTTTTTACCCTAATCCTTATGTTGACCACATAAGGTGATTTTCACCTTTGTTTTTAATAAATATGAAGGCAACTAATATATGTTGTGGTCAAGGGTTTTACCCTAATGAGCCTTGTATCCCCTTATGTTGCAAATGTATGAGTCTTCATGACTTTATAAAAAATTTCTTTGACTCCCTTGGCCGAGCCTTGTATTCATTTTTGCATTGTTTTTTAAATGTAAAACATTTCGGTTAAGTGATCATTTATAAATAACTTAATTATAAATTTTATTTTAAATGCAAAGTGAAGGTCTTATGCCTTGTAAATGCATTGAGAGCATATAGTTGACAATTTATGCTTTTGCAAGCATATATGGAGGTTTAGAGAGGTTATCAAACATGTAGAGAACATATAGGGGCCTTTACTCACTTTGTTGGAGGACATGAGAGCATATAGGGGGTGGTTTTGCATGACTTCATGATGGATTTGGTCAAACTTGACCTTTTCAACATATTGGAGTCTTTTTGGAGGAGATTTATGAGCTATATTTTTGGCTTTTTAAAGGCATAGACCAAGGAAGCTTCTAAATCCTAGTTTGGTGCAACTGCTTGGGAGATGTTTATAGTCATTTTTTAACTCATTTACAGTTAGTTCTTATTATGCTCTAGTTTGTACTTAGTGACTTTTGAGTCATTTTGCAGATTTTTTTAATACTTTGTAGCTCTTTTGGACATGAATATCAGTGAAAACCTTGGATATCACTGATTGGGGTGTTTTGAATTCTTACTCTTTTGCTTCATTGTGTGCATCTAATTGATTAATCAAATTACTTGTGATTTTTTTTTCATTTCGTTGTAATTTTGTCTCATGCTAAACACCTATTTGTAGAAAAGTTTGTTGTTGTAGGTTATAATTTGTGTCAAAAAATGCAATTTGCTTTTAGTTGTGAAGTTTCCTTCCTCCTAAGAGCTTAGCATTAGGGCCTCTTTATAAAGTACTTTTACAAAAACATATAGAAGTAATTTGTGCGAGTCTGATTTAGTCATTGTAAGCAAGCGTATGCAATCTAAGCTTCAAGTCCTAGTTTAGTTTGGTGTATCACCTCTTTATTTTCATTTTCAATGTTTAGTTTATGCATTTTTCTCTTCCCTTTTCCTTGGTAGAATAGTAGAGTAGTTAGGTGATTACTAGTTAGAAAGCCAGGATTCTCTGGAGGTTTGATCTCATATAAGGTACCCACACCTTGGTATCATTCCCATGTTTCAATAGATTGTTGAACTTCAAGTTCAACGAGGTGCAAATCTAATTGATAATAATTTGGGCACACCTAGTGGGACTGAGAACTGATTTTCAATATCTTTTGTAATAAATATTGTTGTTTTTTGGTGTTAACAACAATAGTTTATGCCTTTGGAGGCAATGTTTCAACACACCTGGCGACTCCGGAAGGATATCTATTGGTTTCAAGTAGACAAGTGCTAGTATGTTTCAACATTATTAAAAGAAAGTCCATTTTTTCTAATTTTGAAGCTTCTTGAATGAAAGAAAATGTCTTCATTTCATGGAAACATGGCATTTCACCCTCCATTCCATGAAAATCCTGCATATGTGCCCTCTTACTAGCCATATCAAGTAGAATATATTGTTGGCTTTTTCCTCAATAACCCACCAACAACAGATAACCAACATGTTCAACATGCTTACCACCCACCCACCCCTACTTAGGCTTCTTAGCAGCCTGTTCATGTCTATATTTAGCCTTGTGAAACCTATTACACTCTAAATAAAACATTCAACCTCCCTAGTTAGTCCCAAAATGAGACTAATTTGGGTAGCACTAAGAGTTGGTTTTTGGATTTCCAGAGGAAAGTTTTGGAAATAGATAGAGAAACACAGTATAACATGTAGCAAGAGGAGTTGTCCTATCAATTTTCTTGTTGTAAGTAGGGGTTAGAAGATAGAAGGGTGTACGAGGAAGAATGTTTGAACATGCAA
This sequence comes from Sequoia sempervirens, assembly GCA_007258455.2. Classification (NCBI taxonomy): domain Eukaryota; kingdom Viridiplantae; phylum Streptophyta; class Pinopsida; order Cupressales; family Cupressaceae; genus Sequoia; species Sequoia sempervirens. Next base: position 463,986,210 of record VDFB02193867.1, read on the forward strand.
CTTGTAGCCAAGGAGGAGAAAATAAGGTAATTGATAGCTCTAGTTCAAGAGCCTAAGGTCCAAAACCCTTCTCCTTTTCCTAATTTCATACAATTCCATCCTTTTCCTAATTTCATACAATTCCATCCTATAAGTCAAGCTTAGCATACCAATAAGCCTTCTCCAATGTTTCAAATTCCAAGTTTCAGGCAACCCTCTATCCCTAAGTTTCCAAGTTGGAAAGGGCCATTCGCTCTACCCAGTGGGGTTCCAGCATCTTCCATACAAGAGGAGGAGGAGGCTACAAATATAAATTTAATTCATTTAGCTATGGAGAAATATAGATTAGAACAAAAAGGTATTGAACAAGAAAGCACTTCTCCAGATGAATCCTTGAATGTTCTAACCAATCAGCTTCCTTGTTTGGTAAAGGATGATGAAAATGTTTCAATGGTTTAGTCAGGACAACATGATGAAAAGGTTAGAGAGGCTAATCAATAGGATAATTCTATAGTTTAGATAGGTGAACTACCTTCTTTCATTGAGTATGACAAAGAGGGTGTGAGTATGATCACACCAATAGCAGTTTTAGAACAACACGAAGACATCAAACAATGTGGTGATTTGTTGATTGATGACCACCAATATGAAAATGGATCCTTGGACGATGAGAGGAGCATAAATCAAAACCTGACAACATTTTGAGAGGTATGAGCTTTGATATCTTCAAGCATGTTATGAATGAGAAAGCTAATGTTGAGCTTTAGGAAGAGGTGTGCACAAACATAATTGAATATTTTTGTTCAAAGTTGGATGACAAAGAATTAGAACTATTAAAATGAGATGGAAATCATGGTAAACCAAAACAATAGGTTTATGGTAAACCAAAAGAATAGGTTTAGAAGCTTGATCAATTGTTGAAGCAATAGGGGGAATATGGTCTTGATAAAGAGGAGTCCATTCTCTCAGGTCAAGAAGCTTCTCATGAACTTGATTTGCAAGGTCTTAGCTAGTTGGAGGAGCTTCCTTCCTACTGTATAAAAGAGTTAGAAGCTGATATATCAAGTGAAAGTTTGTTTCAAGAGGCTATTTCAGTGTTTGAACTTTTTCCTCTGTTCATTGAGGAAGAAAAGCCTAATTTGGAGTGTACTTCCTTGAGTGATGACTCTTTGAGTGGGATGAAGATTTTGAACTTGTACCAGTTGTCTTAGGAGCCTTCCAAGAACTGGTAGCTTTGATGAGCTATTAGCTACCCTAGTGGAAGAGGATTGTACATTGAGCATGGAGGAGGAATCAATATGGCAAGTTATTATACAAGGAGAAGATAATACTGTTATTTCTAACTATTCTGATTATCTTTTCTCTAGTCCAAAATCATCCATGGAGCAAGACAACCATAAGAAATAGAAAGAAAGAGAAGCAACTAGCAAAGGGAGTCCAAGTTTTATTTGTTAAAGAGGTTGTCCTATCATATTTTTAGCCAGTACGGAGGCCACTAAAGTTTCATAGGTCATGCTTGCACCCAAGCATGAGGATGTAATTGAAGAAAAAGTTGAATTTAGAGTTATATCTAAAAGTGATCAGATTCAGTTCACTTGTCTAGTTCAGGACAACATTAGGCATGATCAAGGTCAAAGCATAAGTGAGTTTCTTTTCATTTTTCATGAAGCATTGTAGCAACCTATTGAATATCTACTTGTGTTTCATATCCTTTCAGCAATGCGTGACTATGTAATGCATCCTTTGTTGGTTAGGAGGGGTAATTATTTCACAAATCTAGTCAATGGTTTTGTTTGAATAAGCCTTGTTGTTGGTTAGAGTAGATTAGAATAAGTTCAGTTTTAGTTTTCATTTCCCTAAGTGTTGTTCAACATAGTTAAGTAGGTTTGATCTGAAGTTTTGGTAGTTGGAATAAGTTTTCAAGGTATCATGCACTATTCTAATGAGCAAAAGTGTACAAGACTATTTTTTAAGTTTTCTTAGTTTTCTAAGTGAATCTGTACCCAATGGATAAGCTCAGGAAACTATTCAAGATGTTTTGTAGGAAAATATATAGTAGATGTCACAATTTTTTTTACCTATTTTTGCTAATAGCTCAAACAGGTTGAGTTGTTTATGTTTTAGAAATGAAAAGAAGGTATATTTTCTTCTACCATGTCATATTCATGTGCATTAAGAAATATCAGAAGACTAAATTACTACAATTATATTATGCAAATGCATATAACATAGAAGAGAGCACATAATCTTTTAAAAAATGTAGTCTTTATTGATAACATAAATGTATGGTGTCCTAAACAATTCATGGGACTAACTATGTGAATGCAAATGATAGGAAAAAAAACTATACATTTATAGATAAACAATGAAATAATGCACATATAGAGAGAAGGGACCCATCATTTCCTAAATGACGAATCCTATTTGTCTTGTTCTACATCATTTTTAGTCCTTCTCGCTTGTCTAGTCTCCAATTGATGCTCTCCTTGCTGCTCCTAGTTTTCTGCATTTGTGAGAAGAGTGTTGTTAGAACAATGAAGGGTCACCAATCAATACATATGCAATTATCCATATACATATAGCCTAATCATCATGTGCATTAAGATAGCTTGCATACCATATATTTCTAGGAAAAAAAGAGAGTTATCAAAAACATGTATCATATGCTCTGTTTTATCTAACATATTTTCTCATTGTGCAGGTATAGGTGAAATCTTTGTTGTTGTTTTGTTTCATCTGATTATAACATGTGGGGTAAAATGTGTCTCCCATAAGGGTTGATCTCAACATGTTTCCTTACTGTGCTTTAGAGAGGCATAGAAAGGTAATTCCTCTCTTTATGGTTCACTCAAGTAAGCACACACCATTTATGATAGTGATATTTTAGTCACTATCATAGGTGGCATATACTTTCTCAAGGAAATCATAAAGGTGGCAAATGAGTAATTGAAATGCATTGGTAATCATCTTGCTAATGATACAATGAGTTTTCACAAGCAACAGGTGGCATGAAATAGTAAGGATAGCTTGTTTATTATGAAGAACAACTATTATACAAATGATCACATATCAGAGACGTCTTCATTTAATGGCAATAGACAGGTGTATAGGCTAGAAGTAGGATAATGTTTCTTAATTGGGATAGTTCATGGAGACTAAGGGTTTCTTGAAAACATTTTCCCAAGCAATATGAAGCAAGTGGATTTTTAGGAACAAAAGAATAATGCATAAGGGTTTCAATTTACTAACCCTTAATCACAGTTCTTGGGTGAATATATACTTGTATACAAATGAAGAAAAGTGAGCCAAGTAATGCCATTGAATTAAGAAAAATGTGTTTTAATACAACATAAGAATATACTGGTATGTTATCTTTTATGGTGACCATATTCTATAGTAACCATATTCCTCATTATCTATTATTGTTTTGAGAGATTAAGCTTTCCATTGTTCTATCACAACTTTACTAATACTTATAAGTAGCATCTAAACAAGCTTATTGTGAAGCTTTTTTGTAACAAAAGAAAATCACTTTTAAGCATGATGATGAGTTAAAGACAAAAGAAATACAAGCAAACAAAAATACTATTTAAAGTCATTTGTGAAGCAACAGAGATAGTGGTACTCCATATGCATCCATGAATATGGTCTTGCATATATTTACAAATGTAGTGGTCTCTTATTTATGGGTGGATGTATACATGTATACAAAAGTGTAACAATGAACTAAGATGATGGTTTGTGAGAACACCCAAAAAAGTCAAGGGTTTTTCTATTATTTTTAAGAAATAAAAAAACCAGTTGAAATGAGAAATGGAAAACCCTTGAGCTAAGGTTTCATAAAATAAATGAAACCTCATTTTCACAATGCATATAAAGATCACCTAGAATGGCTAATGAAGAAGTACAAGTGAACCAAAAGCTGATCCATGGCTATTCCTAGAAAATGAACATATAGAAAGCAATACAAATGTCTTGTGATGTGGGTTTTGCAAATGGAAAAACCCAATTTTGTGCTCTCATGGCCATGGCCTAGAAGAAATATTTTTCTTCACAAAAATACAAAACAAATTTGGGGTATGTTTCAAAATCACAAATGCAAAAGGAGATAAAAGGATTTGAGCTTATGTAGGCCTTGAAACAACTTAGATGAAAAAGAGAAATGCATGGATGGCCGTGGCCATGGAGGGTTTTGAAACCTAGAAAATAGTAAATTAATTGCATGAATTCATTTCTCTCACAAGTATTATTGTTTTCATCATGGGGTCAAGCTCAAATCGATCCATGTTTACTCAGAAAAATGAAGGAAATGCAATGAATGGTCGTGACCTATACAAGAGAAAATGCATTGAGATTCTTTTTTTTCCTTCCATAGTAAGAAAAATATGTTCATTAATATGTTCAATATGAACTCAAATCGAGATTATTTAAGAGGGAAGTTCAAAGCTCGTGCCATGAAGATCTTACCCATCACTTGTTGTGGAAGGAACTCATCAAAAAACCCATTGGTATAGCTTCAAATACTCAAGATGGAGGTGTCCATGGCAGCCAAAGAGATGAAAGTATCAACAAAGGAAATGAAAAAGGAGAAATGCACTAGAAAATCGAAGGTAGCCATGGCCAAGAAGGCCCAAATTCAACAAAAAATGGAGATCATTATTCATATTTTGTTTCAAAATGACTTACCCATTGATCATCTGAGGGAAATCGATAAGAAAATTTTAGGAGTGGAGTATTTCCAGAGCTCGAACCCTAGTCTCCATGGCAACTGAGAGTTCTTTCCAATAGTTGGTCTATGCAAATGAGACAAAAAATCTATGAGTTCATTGTTTTGTGTTAGGGTTTTTACCCTAATCCTTATGCTGCCCACATAAGGTGATTTTCACCTTTTTTTTAGTAAATACGAAGGAAACTAATATATGCCATGGTCAAGGGTTTTACCTAAATGAACCTCGTATCCCCTTATGTTGCAAATATATGAGTCTTCATGACTTTATAAATTTTTTCTTTGACTCCCTTGGTCGAGCCTTGTATTCATTTTTGCGTTTTTTTTTAAATGTAAAACATTTTGATTAAGTGATAATTTATAAATCACTTAATTATAAATTTTATTTTAAATGCAAAGGTCTTATGCCTTGCAAACTCATTGAGAGCATATAGTTGACAATTTATGCTTTTGTAAGCATATAGGGAGGTTTAGAGAGGTTATCAAACATGTGGAGAGCATATAGGGGACTTTACTCACTTTGTTGGAGGATATGAGAGCATCTAGGGGGTGGTTTTGCATGCCTTCATGATCGATTTGGTCAAACTTGACCTTTTCCACATATTGGAGTCTTTTTGGAGGAGATTTAGGAGCTATATTTTTGGCTTTTTGAAGGCATAGACCAAGGAAGCTTCTAACTCTTAGTTTGGTGCAATTGCTTGGGAGATGTTTATAGTCACTTTTTAACTCATTTATAGTTAGTTCTTATTATTCTCTAGTTTGTACTTACTAACTTTTGAGTCCTTTTGTAGATTTTGGTATACTTTGTAGCTCTTTTGGACATGAATATTAGTGAAAAGCTTGGATATCAATGATTGGGATATTTTTCCTTATTACTCTTTTGCTTCATTGTGTGCATCTAATTGATTGATCAAATTACTTGTGAAGTCTTATTCATTTCCTTGTAATTTTGTCTCATGCTAAGCACCTTTTTCAGAAAGGTGTGTTGTTGCAGGTTATAATATGTGTCAAAAAATGCAAGTTTCTTTTAGCTGTGAAGTTTCCTTGGACTCCTAAGAGTTTAGCATTAGGGCCTCTTTATAAAGTGGTTTTGCTAAAACATACAAAAGTAATTTGTGCAATTATGATTTAGTCATTATAAGCAAGTGTATGTAATATGAGCTTTAGATCCTAGTTTTGTTTGGTGTATCACCTCTTTATTTTCATTTTCAATTTTTAGTTTATGCATTTTTCTCTTCTCCTTTTCCTTGGTGGAACAATAGAGTAGTTAGGTGATTACCAGTTAGGAATCCATCCTTCTCTAGAGGTTTGATCTTATATAAGGTGTCCACACCTTGGGATGATTCCCATGTTTTAGTAGATTGTTGAACTTCAGGTTCAACAAGGTGAAAATATAATTGATAACAAGAATCTGATGAAGTTCCTCTAGTTGTATTTTCCTTAGAAGAAGCACTGGAAGAATTCCTAGGTCCTTATTCTCACTTGCCTTCCTTTCACCATAAGTGACGATTCTTGTACCACTTGAATAAGAAGGCATACTTTGGAGAATTTATTTTAGATATGGATGAGGAAGCTCCTCTATCTAATGTTGATGATGGTTTCATGATATCTCATCTTGAAGATTGTAGACCTATCCTCAAGGGAGACACTACCGAAGTCTTCATGGATCCTAAATCCTCTAAAAAAGTGATTAAGATCAAAAAATTCCTTTCTTCTGAAGAAGCTAAGGTGCACTCTGACCTTTAACATTCTCATCTTGATATATTTTCTTGGTCATATGAGGACATGCCTAGTATTGATGAGTCTACAATGGTTCACAATATTGTCCTATGTCCTGAAACCAAGCCTGTTAAGAAAACAATCTAAAAGATCAATCCCAATGTTGCCTTGTTGGTTAAGACTGAGATATAGAAGATATTAAAAGAAGGCTTTATCCATTTGATTGTCTATTCGCCTTGGATTTTGAATATTGTTTTTTAGTAAACCTAATGGCCATATTCATATATGCATTGAATTTTGTGACCTTAATAAGGCTTCTCTTAAGGATGACTTTCCATTTCCTAATATCAATATGATTATAGACTCAATTGCAGGCGATGTGTTGTTATTCTTCATGGATGGTTTCTCAAGCTATAACCAGATCCATATTAACCCAAAAGATTACTATAAGATAGTCTTCACTACCCCTTGGGGAACTTTTTGTTATGTAGTCATGCCATTTGGTTTAAAGAACATAGGTGCGACTTACCAATTTGGTAAATGACCTTAATTTTGTATGACTTCATTCACAAAATCTTACAAGACTACGTTGACGATATCTTGGCGAAGTCCATAACTCATCAAGATCATGTGGGAAATATTTGTCTTATTTTTGAAAGGCTTCAACTCTATAAGATGAGGCTCAATCCTCATAAGTGTGTCTTCGGTGTGGAAGCAAGATTTTTTTTGGGATTCATAGTTTCTGATCATGGAATTAAAGTCGACACAAACAAGATTGATCCACTATTGTTAACATGCATCCACCTAGGAACATTTCCAAACTGCATAGTTTATAAGGGTAGATTCAAGAAATTCATACATTTATATCTCAATTCACTGATCATACCCTCCCCTTTACTTGTTTATTGAAAAAGAATGTTCACTTTATATGGGATGAGGAGTGGGCCATAAAGCTTTTGATTCAATAAAAACTTATCTAGCCAATCCTCCCATATTAATGTCGGCTATGTAGGATAGACCCTTTTTTCTTTACCTTGTCACATCACCATATTCTTTGGTATCCTTTCTTGCTCAATATGATGATGGTGGAAGAGAAAGAGCAATCTATTACATCAGTCGTGTCCTTGTTGATTATGGAAATCATTATTCCTCCACAGAGAAACAATTCCTTACTATTTTCTTTGTAATGTAAAATTTAAGACATTATATTCTTCATATTGAGACACCTATCATTGTGAGAAATGATCTTCTGAAGCATTTTTTTTCTAGTGCTGACCTTGCTGGAAGGTTAGAAAAGTGGGTAATGTTGCTCTATGATTTTGACATAAAGTTTGTAACTTAGAAGTCAATAAAAGGTCAAGTAGTTTCCAATCAACTGGCAGATGCTCCTTCACCATGCTCCTTCACCTCACTCCTTCGCTAGTCTAGACCTATTCCTTGATGAAGGTATTTTTGCAATTAATCATGATCTTGTATGGGAGATGTATTTCTAGGGATCGAGATGTCAGACTAGATCCAAAGTAGATGTAATTCTAATCTCGCTCGAGGGAAAGCTAGTCCTTATCTCCTTTTGATTAGAGTTTACTTGCACTAATAACATCACTGGGTATGAAGCCTTTGGGTATGTGCAGGATCATCATGGAAAAAATAGGCCCTTAAGTGGCAAAAAATTCAAAAAAATCAGAGTTAGGCAACTTGATGTAAAAATTTGAATAAGTTATCTATATTATTTCAAAAATATGTAAGAATAAAACATGTAGCAAATTGAATGTAGTTTCTAAACTACTAGGTTTATTTTAAAAATATATATATTTGGTGAAAATTTGAAATTTCAATGTAGTAGTACTTAAATTTCAAGGAAAATATAAGAGGTAGGTGTCTATTTGACCACCCTCACCACAATAAAATGATAATATTTTTTTATAATATTTTAGATATAAGTAGAGGAATCATGTTCTGATGTGATGCATATTTTTTGTAATTTTTTTCCAAGTAAATAATTAATTATGAATTTTTTATTACAAATTTTAAAAATATAAAAATCTTATGTCTGACCACCTTAACTTGGTCAAAACTTCATGAAATTCATTTTTTTTTTAATCCTATAGTATGTGAAGCATAGAATTTGACGCATGTTTTGGATTTAAAAAATGTGACACCATTTGAAAGCTATAGATGTTTTTCAATCAACCTATCAATCAAGAATTTAGTCATAATTCAAATAGAAAATGAATAATAATTATTTATTAAATTAAAAGTAAAGCATAATTTATATTGGTGGAAAGCTGATAATCTCCTTTAAGAACCCTTTTCGTTTCATCAGTTTTGGGTAAAAAAAAAGTCGTTAGCCACAAACCCTACACATACCCATCATATTGCCACTTTTTGGCCCATCATGATCCTACACATAACCCTTTATTTCTAGCTTGTGTGCCTCGATTGCATAAAAAATAAAGCATCTCTGTATACATGGTGACTTTGAGCTTATTGTAAATTAAATTACGAGAACTTATCAAGCTAAGAAAAGTAAGCTGTCTTAGTATTGAGACCTCACTTTGTCCTTACTTAAGCGATTATCCTCTTTCACAATAGACATTGCTCCTATGAGAGAAAAATGACAAGAAGATGCCATGGTGAGCACTGGTGCCTTTGGATAAGGATACAAAAGAATACTACTTTGTGGTTCATATTCTTCGCTCTCTTGCTATTTCCAATCAACCTGAATCCAAAACTCTCATGTGTTCCCATGTAGACTTGGGAGAATTGTACTCTAACATCTACAACTATCTAAAGACTAGAAATTTTCCCCATTATGCGACAAAGAATGATCACACTCAGATACGAAAACTTTTAGTTTGTTATGTTGTCTTATTGAATGTTCTTTATCAAAAACCTTATAATGGTTTACTTCTTTGATGTGTCACTAAAGTGGAAATACCCCTTTCCCTTAAGGAAGTCCATTAAGGTTCTGGGGATGGAAATTTTGGTGGTAAATCCTTGGTATAAAAATTCATTCACATGGGATACTTTTGGAAAACAATGGAACAAGATTTCTTTGATTTTGTTGAGAAGTATCTGCAATAGCAACAACACAGTCATCTTATTCATGGTTCTGCTCAAGGATTGCAAAATTAAACCTCTCCTTGGCCGTTTGAAAAATGGGGGTTGGATATTATTAGGAAAATATCATCTTCTCCCTCTAAATGACATATCTTTATCATTATCATTACTGATTACTTCATGAAGTGGGTTGAAGCTATCCTACTTCAATCCATGAATGCTGAAGCTATATGTATTTTTCTTCTAAACAACATCATTGCTCACTTTAGATTTCCTTCCACCTTTTTATTTGATAATGGCATGCCATTCAAGAATAAGGAAGTGAATCAATTCTTGAAAAAAATTCATATTCAACATAGATTCTCTACACTGTATTATCCTCAGTCCAATGGCCAAGCAGAAGCGTCTAATAAGACCCTTGAGCTTATTATTTGGAAAAGAATAAATAAACATGGTAAGGATTGGCGTATTCAATTTACATACATTTTGTGGTACTATCACACAAGTGTTCATATGGCTATGGGAACAACACCTTAGAACCTCGTGTATGGTGTTGAAGCTATCATGCCTTTAGAGTTGGAGATTCTATCTTTGCGGGTTTTCCTCAAAGGGTTAATTGATGATGAGACTTACTAATTTAATCATTTTCATCAACTTGAGATGCTTGATGAGCACCAATTGTAGGCCCTTGACCACTTTAAAGCTTATTAGTGATCATTTTCTAGGAGATATAATCAAGGTGTTCTTCCTAGGACTTTCAACGTAGGTGACCTGGTTCTTTACGAGAATCAGAGAAATGTAAATGCACCACCTAATGAAAGAGGAAAATTCAGTCCTAATTGGTTAGGCTCTTATATTTTCATCTCCATGTATCGTTTTGGTGCCTATTGATTTTCATCTATGGACAAGACGTCTCTAAAAGAACCCATTAATGCAATGCACCTTCATCAATACTACACGTAGTGTCTATGTGTCACATATGTAATGTTCACCCCCCGGGGTTGTAGCATCATGTATGTTAACATTCCTTCATCAACACATTATGATTTTTTTTGTGTTGTGATGTAACCATGTGTGCATGTGTGAAAGACATACATGAATGTGTTTTGATATGCTATGTATCAATGCATTACATTACATCTTTTGGTTGGGAAATCAGATCATAATTATATTTAATTAACATACATCCATGTGTGTTTATTAAATCATGATAACATCTAATTTAACATACATCCATAAATACAACATCCATCAAATAATCATACATAAAATTAAAGGAACATACACATAAAGTAAGGAACACCATGATATCGAAATTAGTATCTCATGTATAAGTATATATCAAATTTCATGTACATGTATTATGCCAGCATCATCAAAAAATAAGTGGTAACTCTATATATGTGTATCAATGTCTATACATAAAAAATGATCTACAAAATATGCATCATTATTACAAAAATGATATACAAAAGGGGATCTCTATCCCCCGGGTGCGTGGCTCCTCAAGGTCTCTAGGTTTGGTGGATGTTGTTGCTATGGCTGGATAGTCAAGATGGAGTGATACCTATGTGATTGGGAGACAGCTACTGCTACAAATATCCCTCTGATCTCTCCCTGAAGGGAGGTTATTTGAAGCTCAAATCACCTCAGTGCATCTTATAGCTGTTGGTATTCTTTTGGCATCACAATTGTCGCTTTCCGTATGAGGTCATCGCATTGGCTCTATAGAGCATCACATTCATGCTTGGAATTATCTTCTCTCGTCATGACATCTCACTTAGATAGGGAAACTTTTAGCTCCATTGAGATCTAGTCTCTCTGTGATCTCTGTGATCTAGCAATGGTAGGATTAGCAACCATTGTATGATCTCCACTTGTCCCTCCTCATAGGCCATCGTAAAATGCACAACTAGCTCAAAGAGGTGGGCATGCCACCACACTAAGGCTAGCCAGTACATGTCTAGGACATACCCTTGGATTAGCATGACAGAGGTCACCTCTGATATACATTGATCTATGAGCCCAGTCCATCCATGTGTGTCTAATGCAACCGCAGAGAGACGATAGCCATTAGTATCACAAGATGTATATACATAAGCCAAAAATAAAATAATATACATGAGATTAAAATTTGAAAGAATTAAAATGAAATGACATCAAACAAATGCTATACCTGGGTCCCCTAGTTGCTAGTGTGGATTAGGAGGTGGAGTGATGCTAGGACCTGCGTTGCTCGTATTAGGTGCCACTCCTAGAGCCATCAGAGCCGTCGTTAGATCAACAAAAGGTGTTGGCACTACTATTGAGATTGGGATAGCGGGTTGAGGAGAGAACATCGTCCACTTTCACCTCGACCTTGCATCTATTGTACCCAATGTTGCTTGCTACTACTACTACTATTTTCCTCTATCTTTGTCTCTCTGCCTCTATCATTGTACTGGTGGTGTATCACCTTGAAGGCCTGGATCCCCCCTAGCGGCATCTGATGGAAAGACTGGTGTGAGGTGATGTGTGAGCCATGAGGTCTGGAAACCTCTGGCCATGCCAATGTCATTGATCATGTGTGCCACTAGCTAGTCTCGATCAACCTCATCATCATCAAAAGGTATGATGCTTGTGATCAAAGACCACCGACGGTTTCCTAGCTGTGTCATACTCCTCATGGCTCGTGCATAGGAAGGGATTGTGGGAGGGATGGTCTAAATAATGTCAAACTACCACATGACCCTCTTATAGTAAGAAGGAATAATAACAAAATTTGTGCGACCTAATAAAAATTAATTGCGTTGTAGGTTACTAAGATACTTGCTATCATCAACCCACCAAAACCATCATTAGGGATACCATCCAATCTAATATGATCTTAATGTTTTCAGACTATAGCCTCCAAAACTGTAGATACTCATGCTTCCACTACTTGATAAGCTCATGCCAATGGGCCATAGGCATTGAATAATCATGTGCTTGGGTTTAGCCGATTGGTCATGTAAATGTGATGTGAGTGAAGGCCCACACTTGGAATAAGGTGCATGCAGTCAGACTCTGAAACTCATAATACATGTACATGCCCAACTCATGGTACAAGTGTGCTAGCATGCTGCATCCCCAGGTGAAGACTATCGTATATTTCTCCATCTATCTGATCATATGTGCAAGGTCCTTATGAAGGTGAGAGTCCCATACATCTATCGTGACTTGTGTGGCCATAGTGATGACCGTGACCCATCACAATAGAGGCACTGCGACACTAGCTTGTTCGAACCAATGGGTATAAATGTGATCAGTACCCTCACCACTATTAGTGTGACCTGAGAAATACTAGACCCCATTCGGCCATTCCCATGTAGAACATGTGACATCTATAGTAACTTTTCACCCATGGATGGGAAGACCGAGGATAAAGTAGATGTCCTCTAACGTGATGATCATCTCACCCATAGAGAGGTGGAATTTTGATGTGGTGGAATCCCATTGCTTCATCAATGCCATCAGCATGTGGTCATGGTATAACATCTCTACCATCTAGTAAACATGCCATAGGCCAACCCATTGTAGAGGCATATCCTCATCATCGAAAAGGAGTCAGTAGTAGTCTTGCACAAGGCATAGTACCCACCCACCAGCATTCTCCCTAATCTCTGGATAGTCCTACAAAAGTAAAAAATTCCAAGTTAGACCACTTGATGCAAAAAAAATGAAACAAGCTAGGTGGCACCTCTAAGACGTAGGCGTGCTACACAAACATTTGCATGTTGTGATGTCATCTTGGGTCCACCATTAAAGCTAGTTGAATGCTAGCATAGGTGGAGGACCCCAATGTACATGTGTGTCCCCAATGCACCGATGGGATGCCAACATGCGAGGAGGACACAAGTGCAAAATAGGGATGCCTGCACTACATTTCTATCTAAAATCTATCTAAAAATCCCCAAAAATGTATTAAAAATGTAGTTTGAAGAATCACTTAGTTCAACTTGAGATCCTCCATGACATCTTGCCACAGCTAGTCTAGTCTAGGATCCTTGTACTCTCATCTATATGTATTTTAATTTATTTTTCTCTTACAAAATTCAACAAAACTCATCACAGGGGCCCATCTTGGTATATATGGGCCCCTTAGGGCCCATTTTTTCTAGCGATTATGGTCCCTTCATTTCTTCTGATTTTACCCCACTAGGCTAGGGGAAAACTCAAGAGGGGGCATATATGCACCTCTTTACAATATTTTTCTTTAGAACCACCAATTTTTTTCTTGATCATTCTTCTCGCCTTGGTAGCTTCCTTCAAATTCTTTTGGACTAACTTAAAATTTGAGTTTTGTAGAATCAAAATTTGCACACGTTTTCATGACAAGTGCTATATGTTCATCAAGCTCGATTGCTGGGGGAATCTTTCATACCTTCCTTCTCAAGCTTTGCATCCTCTACAGTATCCTTTTGGTACACAAATCTGTAATTTTTTAAAAGTTTTTGTTTTGTTCTCTTTTCTACTTTAGTGTGGCTAAATTTTCCTAAAATTGAGCCCACTAAAGTGGGGGAAAAATGTAATGTCACAAAATTACACCCTAGGAGAAATTTCACATTTTCACATTTATCCTTTCATTTATTACACCTAAGCACATTTATGATAAGAACTTGATGGGTATGAATCTTACGATTCCAACCCCATGAGAACCAATGATGAAGCGACAACAATTTGTTGCCTCATTTCTTGATAATCGATGAGTTGGATGCCTGTGCCACATGTGGATGTCTGCATGGCATGCTAGCCTCCTATTAGTTTTATGAGTTTGAAATGAGGAATCTTGAAATCTTGACTTGTGACATGTGTCCTTGCAGTTAGATTTCCAAGTGTAATGGCTCCTCTTTCCCTTGTAGAAAAACAAATACATTTCTTGCTCTCGTTTTGGGGGCTTCATCAAATCTTGACTTGAATCCTTCAATTTCACTCTAGACTCTATTTCCCATTCTTGTGATATCTCTTCCACAAGTGAAGCTCTACCAAACTAAGGTCCCTCCTAATGTAGGAGCATCCTTGGTTCTTGGAAATATTGCATCAACCAAAAATATTTTCTTTTCAGTTTGTTTTGCTTTTGTTCTTGCTTAGTTCATGGTTGGTAGACTCATCATATTTTCTCATTAGACCTTGTGGATCTCACTGTATCTCATGGACATGGTATTATTCCTTATCCAAATATTTGAGCTTTGATTGGGTCTTTTTCCAGCAAGTTATCACTTCTGGAATAAGTGGAAATTTTCTGATCCAACACCAAAATAGTTTCTCAAGCCTACTGACTATTTGATCGTTCATGGATCATCCCCATGACTTGCGAATCTTGATGGTGTAATTTTAATTGTTCCTTGGAGTGTTGCAGACCTTCATTTTTGGTCCTCACTTCATTCCCTTGCACCTGTGATGAAGAATTCAAATTGAAGGTTGACCTTTTCAAGTATCTGTTACATTTTCCTCTTGGAGATTGTAATCATTTTCCTAGCCGATGCAGATGTTCCTTGACTCATGGATGTGATATAAAGCTTGTTGATGGACAGTGAAAGAGAGTAGCGAATCATATAGAATGTAATAGAATAATACTAGGTTGATTTCGCTCACAAGTTTGAGCATATTAGAATGTTGTATTTCTGAATATTTTGTAAGAGGCCTATGAGCCTGAATCTTGAAGCTCAGATGTTGCCACCCAAATGTAACTGAGTTTTCTATTAATAAGAATATTTACATATGCATTTGTCTCCATGTTCCATGTTGTTTCTGTTGTGTTACTCTTGTTGTATGGGTCAGATTGTTCTCCTTGAGGACCCTCTTTACCATGGGCTACACCAGTTGGTATTAGAGTGAGTTTCAATCCGTGTGAGGTCATCAAAGTTTGCAAAGTCTTGTTGAAGATTTGTTGTGGGGTGGTGAATTGAGGATCTAACTTGCAGTTGGAGAGGACTTGTATAAGGATGGCTGGAAGAAGAAATGGTAGAGGAAATGGAGCGCATGGAAATGCAGACCAAACAATAATGGATATGTTGCGAGGGATTATAGCCAGATTAGATGCAGTCGAAACAACCCATAGAAGAGGTTGACCAATTGATGATGCAAGTGATGAAGAAGTAGAAGTACCTAAAGAGAGAGGAGGAAATCATCCTAGCCTTGATTAGGAAGAGGAAAGGTTCATAAGAGCCTAACTAGGGTTAATACTAGACTGCATTTCAATCCACTAGATTACAATGGTAAGTTGGATTCTAAAGAATTGCTTGATTGGATTACTGAGATGGAAAAATATTTTGAATTTGAAAGAACCGTTGAGGATAAGAAGGTGAAGTTTTCTTGTACAAAGTTGAAAGAACATGCATCCCTTTGGTGGGAACATTTGCAGACAGATAGGTAGAGAAGAGGGAAAGAAAAGGTAAAGTCATGGGATTAGATGGTGAATAAGTTGAAGAAAAAGTTCATGCCTATAGACTATCATATCAGTTTGTTCTGGATGTTGTAGAATTTGAAGTAGGAGTCTAGTGTAACAGAGTATACTGAAGAATTTTATAAATTGAATATCAGATCTAGACATTCGGAGGATGAGATTGAACAAGTAGCCAAATATGTGAATGGTTTGAGGTCATCTATACAGGATGAGATTAGTTTGATAAAGCTACAGAGTGTGGAAGAGGCATATCAGTGTGCCTTGAAAGTAGAGGAGAAGCTAAATAAAAGACATGAGCAAAGACAAAGAGGAAGAGGTGAAAGATTTCAAAGAGGAATAAATTTTACTAGAGGTGGAAGAGGATCTTTTCTAGATCCAAATAAGGATAAGGAGGTCAGTAAGAATGATAATGCATACACTAGAGGAGATGGAAACTCTTACAGAAGAGGGGGATATGGTGGTTATCAAAATGAAGGTTATAGAAAAGATGATAGAGGACAGGAGAAAAGGACATTTAAGGGAACTTGTTTTAAATGTGGAGGTGAAGGACATAGAGCATTTGAATGTAATCAGGGGGTGTTGGTGTAATTAAAAGTGTTGTACCTTGTCCTAGATCATAATTACACCTTAGTTAAGTTTACTTAGGGACCACATAGGAGGTAGTTGGAGAATTTCCACTTTTGGTGGACTTATCATGTTATTACTTTATCACATCCACCTTTCGTGGACACATCATGTGATTACATCTCCACCTTTTGTGGTGATTATGAAATTATCACTTTTCCAACTTAGGTGGAGTGATAGCTTTTCATAGTTGTCTCATGTCATAAGATTAATACATTTGTCATAATCCTATGACATCTTGCATCTCACCTTGGCTATATAACCAAGGGATTTCTCTCATTATAAAAAATAACAATCATATCATTAACATCGAATACAGTTTATTCTTGTCATATTCATCTCTCTCTTTTTGTGCTTTCCATTTGGTCCATAGATCTTGGCATCCATAGCCAATTCTAACATGGTATAAGAGCGGGTTGGGTGCCATTGGAGAGTCTTTTTTTGAAGAGAGATACCAGATTTGGAGGAGTTCCATTTTTGGCTCTTTGTTGCAGGTTTGAATCAGAGCTTGTTGGTACAAATCTAAGGTCACCATTGCATTGAGAAGGTTTGAGAAATTCGATTTTTCCTTTTTTTTTATCCAAATTAGACATATGAGGCCAAATCTATGAGGGTTTGAAGCTGAAGAGTGGTTGCCAGATCCAGAAGGTAGCTACAATTTTGGAGCATTTTGGGTCAAATCCGACCCTGCCATCGCATCCAGAAGGGCCAAAAACCCTAAGATCAGCTGTCAATTCATCCAATTCGTAGCAAGTCATCTGGTGAGGAAAAAAAATTTTTCCCCAAGGAGCCGTATGACCCCCAGGTCGTCATTATTACACAGTACGAATTGCAGAAAAAAATATATTTAAATCGATTGTAATTTTTTGAAGTTTTTTTTTAAAAAATTGATTTAAATTTTTGCAAAGTTTTTTGTAAAAGTTTTTCAAAAAAAAGGATAAGATTCTTTTCTTAGGGTTATTTACAGTGTACTGCAGAGCATACTTTAGAGTATGCGGTACCCACCAACCTTTCCATCAGCCACGTGGTGCATCTTGCACCATCCGCAGCGGCCCAACAATATTCAACCGACAGACTCACTAAAATTTTGGTAGTGAATAAATCAACGGCGGTGCTTCAATAAAAATTCCAATGGTCAAATCCAAGCAGACACGTGGCAAGCTCCAATTCATCAATTGCGAGCCCACCCTAATCTTCCAATCCAAAAAAATCGGCAAAGAATATTCTGATAGGGCTATGGAATATACCGACAACATTTACTGGCGAGGCGAGTTTTCTGGTGATAGGCAGGAAACCGTTAAATTTAACACAGTATTTTTCTAACATCAACAATATGTCAGCAGTTAAATTTTTTTTTTTCCCCCTCACGGTTTGCATTTTCGTTTTGATAGGCAAACTTTGAAGCTCCATAACTCTATCATTTTGGCTCCTTTTTTTGAGCATTTTTTTTTATTTGGGCTAATTTTCCATGCTATACATAGTGGTGCAATCAGTTTTTGTTTTTTCTATTTGGTTTTTCCATAATTTGTAGATTTTCACAAGTGTTGTTGCTTCGTCCTCAAATTGGGAACTTCGGGAGCTCATATCTTGCTCCTACGGTAACATTTTTGTGTATAGTTTTTTTTAAAAGTGCATGATTTTTTTGTGTAATTTTTAGTGGTATGATCAAATTGATCTCATTTTGTACCAAAAATTGTACTTAATTCTGTGGCCTATTTTGTCATTTGCATGTACCAAGATCAAAGACCACTTCGTTGTTTTTGGCAAGTGGAAATTGTAAACGTACTAAGTATAAAGTGCTAAATGAGACATTTCTTGGGGGGGGTAATCTTGTAGTGATTGCTTGAATTATTTTGCTTAGTTTGTGTTCTTGCAATGGGGAAATCTCAAATTGAACTCCTAAACCTTCATCAAAATGGAAGAGAGTTGTGTGGGATTTAAAGATAGAACATATCTTGGGATTAATTGGTTGTAGTTGTGACATTGATACAAAAATGGGCACTGATGGTATTGAGATCCCTCGTGACCTTATGACCAAACTTTGGGAGATGTATGGAGAATTGAATGAACCTCCATTCCCAAAGGATCCTGTTGCAAATTGTCTTGTTCCACTTGCAGAGTTTCGACCTATTGATGATAAAATAGCTGAAACACTTGCTAATTGGGGAAGGTATGGTAGTTATGATGACCCAGAGCCTTCTCCTTCTCCTCCTACAGAGACATCTATTGAGACTTTAGTTTCTATGGCTCCTAATCCAGATTTAGAGGGTTCATCTTCTTCATCTATGAGTCAACATCTTGAGGCTAAGGAATCTTGTAATCCAACATTGGTAGAATCATCTACTGTTGTACCTTAGGACAGTTGTGATTCAACAGTTTTGGCTCCTTGTGATTCAGTGCGGCAGGACATACATAGTCTTCTAGATATGGCTACTTTGGATGAATTCCTGACAGGTATTTCAGATTTGTTTTTTAGAGTCTCATCTTGCAGATTTGGAGGACACCATTGAGGACATTCATCTTCTCTTTGATGAAGATGCCCCTTCTTCAGTTGTTGTGAGGGAACACTTTGACCCTCTTGTTCATCCTCTACATGATCATTCTTCACAAATTGGCATGAGTGTGGATACTTTTGGACAAAATTTGGAGGAGGCTTCTTTGTCTTTAGAGGTGATATCCTTGTCTTTGGATTATGTTCTACATCTGTCTCTACTTGATGTTGGATTGTCATCTTCAACATTGTGGCCTAGAACACCTGTTTGGAGTATGTTAGCTTTTGATATCGACATGGAGACACTTGGGCATGCTTCAGAGACATCATACATCATTCATATTCTTGATATCCTACATACATCCATGGTTTTGTTTCTTCCTAAGGGGAGGAACATTGTTTGGCGAGATTGGATCATCTTCAACATTCAATTTCGAGCTTCTACCATCATTGCAGGAGACTCAACATTGAGGGGGGGCTACCTAGTCTCTCTTCTACTTCTCTCTTATGGGGGGGGGCTCTTTTCCCTCACATGGGGTTTTTACCTTCTCATTCTTCATTGAGAGTATTTCTATTTTGTATTTCATCTCTCTTTTGGGGACGAGTTTTGTCCCACTGGGTTTTCTTCTTTTCTCCATTTGTGAGATATTTCTTTGTCATTGCATTGCATTGTACATGGGTACCTAACATGGCCTAGTAGGGAGGACCCATCATTGCATCTTTGTGTCATTTGCTTAATCATTTGCCACTCCCTAAGTTGCACTTAAGGGGGGGTGTTGGTGTAATTAAAAGTGTTGTAACTTGTCCTAGGTCATAATTACACCTTAGTTAAGTTTACTTAGGGACCACATAGGAGGTCGTTGGAGAATTTCCACTTTTGGTGGACTTATCATGTTATTAATTTATCACATCCACCTTTCATGGACACATCATGTGATTACATCTCCAACTTTTGTGGATGATCCACCTTTTGTGGTGATTATGACATTATCACTTTTCCACCTTAGGTGGAGTGATAGCTTTTCATAGTTGTCTCATGTCATAAGATTAAGACACTTGTCATAATCCTATGACATCTTGCATCTCACCTTGGCTATATAACCAAGGGGTTTCTCTCATTGTAAAAAACAACAATCATATCATTAACATTGAATATAGTTTATTCTTGTCATATTCATCTCTCTCTTTTTGTGCTTCCCATTTGGTCCATAGATCTTGGCATCCATAGCCAATTCTAACATGGTATAAGAGCGGGTTGGGTGTCATTGGAGAGTCTTTTTCTAAAGAGAGATTATGGAGAATGGAGGATGTGTATAGATTCTAGAGAAATAAACAAGATCATAGTAAAGTATAGATTTCCTTTGCCCTGGATGGATGACATTATGGATTGTTTGAGTGGAGCTAGATATTTTACAAAGATATACATGAAAAGTGGATATCATCAGATCAAGATCAGAGAAGGAGATGAATGGAAAACAATGTTCAAGACAAATGAAGGGTTGTATGAATGGTTGGTGATACCCTTTGGATTGACAAATGCACCAAGTACTTTCATGAGGTTGATGAATGAGGTATTGAAGAAGTTCTTGGGTAAATTTGTGATTGTTTATTTGGATGACGTCTTGATTTTTAGTAAGAGTGGGGAAGAAAATTTGTTCCATATTAGACAAGTTTTGTAGAGGTTGAGAGAAGAGCAGTTGCTGATAAACATCAAGAAGTGTAGTTTCATGAAGGAGGAACTAGTATATCTAGGATTTGTGATATTTGTGAATGGATTGAAGATGGATCCTAAGAAGGTGAGAGAAATTGTTGAGTGGCCTATGCCAGAAAGCCTTGGAGAGTTGAAATCATTTCATGGAATGGATATTTTCTACAGAAAGTTCATTAGGAATTTTAGTTCTATTTGTGGCCCTATGGAAGAGATAATGAAGGGAGATAGGAAGGACTTTAGATGGACATCTAGAACATATAGAAGTTTTGATTTGTTGAAGAAGAAAGTGACAGAAAAATCTATATTGGCATTACTAGATTTCAACAAGGTATTTCAAGTGTAAGTGCAATTGGAGTAGTGTTGAGTCAAGAAGGGAGACCTATAGCTTATTTCAGTGAGAAGTTGAATGATGCTAGGAGAAAATATTCAGTGTATTATTAGGAATTTTATGCTATAGTTCAAGCTTTGAAGAAGTGGAGACATTACTTGTTTCCTAAGGAATTTGTGTTGTATACAAATCATCAGGCTTTGCAGTATTTGAACAATAAAGCTAAGTTGAACCAGAGACACATGAGATGGGTAGAATTCTTGCAGAGCTATAATTTTGTTTTGAAGCATAGGAGTGGAAAGTTAAATAGAGTTGATGATGCATTGAGTAGGAGAAGAAATTTGCTAATAGAAATGAGAATAGAGGTATTAGGTTTTGATGAATTGAAGAACTATTATGAGGAAGACCTAGATTTTGCTAAACCTTGGAGAGCTTGCAAAGAACCTGTTTTGGAGGATAGGAGTCACTGGCTAGATTATTTCATACAAGAGGATATGTTGTTTAGAGGAAACTAGTTGTGCATACCCAAGAATTCAATGAGAGAAAATTTGATAAAAGAAAAGTATAGTGGAGGAATGTCAGGACACATTGGAGTTGATAAGACCATATAATTGGTGAGTGAGAACTATTTTTGGCCGTAGATTCATAAGGATGTTAGGAAATTTGTGTAGAGTTACAAATTTTTTCAAGTGGAAAAAGGAGGTAGTCAGAATGTTGGATTATATAAACCTTTTTACAGTTCCAGAGAGACCTTGGGAAGACATAAGCATGGATTTCATACTTGGATTACCGAGGACACAGAGAGGCAATGATTTTGTATTTGTGGTAGTAGATAGATTTTCTAAGATGGCACATTTCATACCTTGTAAGAATACAAAAGATGCAGTAAATGTAGTAGATTTGTTTTTCAGAGAAGTGGTCAGATTGCATGGGTTACTTAAGATCATTGTTTCAGACAGAGATGTGAAGTTTGTTGGCTACTTTTGGAAGACACTTTGGAAGAAGTTGAAGAAAAATTTGAAGTTCAGTTCTACTTTTCACCCACAAACAGATGGACATATAGAGGTAGTGAATAGAAGTTTGGGGAATTTGCTAAGATGTATAGTTGGAGAGAAGACTAGAAGTTGGGATTTGGTCCTTTCACAAGCAGAGTTTTCCTACAATAATTTAATGAACAAAATTACCAAAAAGACACCTTTCGAGATTGTTACAAGAGTTCATCCTAGAGGTATATCAGAACTGAGAGACATTAGTATGGAAGATAAGAGGAGTGTGGAAGTTGAAGACTTTGTAGAACATATGAAGAAGTGCATACATAGGTGAAGCAACAGTTGGAAGACATGAACCCGAAGTATAAGGAGAAGACAAATGAAAAGAGGAGACATAAGGAATTCAAAGTTGGAGATGAAGTGATAGTATATTTAAGGAAGGAGTGATTTCCAGTAGGAACATAAAATAAGCTGAAGATGAGGAAGTTTGGTCCTTGTAAGATCTTGAAGAAGTTTGATTCAGGAAATGCATATGAAGTGGAGTTATTGGATGACATGGGTGTATCACCTATATTGAACATTGCAAATCTATATCAGTATCATGAAGTAGAATTCAGTGAAGACAACAAAGAAAAGTTGGAGAGTCAGTTTTTGAAGTAGCAGTCAGAGGAGATTAAAGAGATTCTAGATAGTAGAGATGGAAGGAAGACTTGTGGAAGATAGTACAAAGAATATCTTGTAAAGTGGAAGGGTAGATCAGTTGAGGATTCTTCTTGGATTTCTCAGGCTGAAGTGGACTATCTTGGTTTTCCTTTGTTAGTGTAATTAATTATTTATTACACTAGGATAAGTTAACTTAGGTCTTGCATAATTTGGTCCTAGGTTGCATTATTAGATAAATCATTTAATAATGGGGTAATTCCCCCTTCCTTGTTTGTAGGAGATAAGATTCCTTCTAGAAGATGAGTTGTCCTTCTAGAACTTATCTCTATCTTTTTATCATTTCCTAGATAGGGTTCACATGTTGTCACATGTAGTGTGATTTTAACACTTGGCAACATCTTACGCTTTTTAGGTTTTCACTCATGCCTATATATTCAAGGAATTTTGTACATTTGTAATCATCTAATATTCAATTTGACATTCTTGCATCTTAATGATAGCATGATATTTATGCCATTTCTCTCTTGTAGAAGTTATTTTGTCTTGCAGTTAATTCTGGGGTGTTTGAGGAGCTCACCTAAACTCTTTAATGGTATTAGAGCTTCAGTGCTACATACTTCTTCCTAGATATGAGGAATCAATCTTGACATGAAAGTTTTATTGGATGCAAGTAGCCTTTTTATTAAAGCCATTTTTCATTTTTTTGCTTCAGAAATCTAGCTTCCACTCAGTTGCAGGAAAAATGATTTCTAGGTTTTGTAGTCTGGGTCGAAATTTGAATTGGGTATCTTTTACATTTTTGATATCTTACACGGATCTAAAGAAAATAGCCATATAAAAATTGGTGCATGACAGTTTTCTCGTGGTTGAAAGTTAAAAAAATTATTTTTTCATTTTTTGCTTGCTGGATCAAAAAAATATTTCTTGGTTTCTATTTTTGTCTACTCATTGCGAACAAATTTTTCAGAAATTAAATCATAAGTAAACCTTTTTTGCTAGAATACTCATTTCCTTTAGGCTAAATTCAATTTTTTTCATAACTTTTGGCCATGGTGTCAGTTTTTCGCAAACGAGATATCATCAAAAAGCTAGTTTCATCATCTTCATAGATCGCAGACCTAATTTTTGTAGTTTTTTCATTAGGTATCTAATTTTTTTTTAGAACTCAACCTTTGCTTTTTGGGTTATTTTCTTGGGAAACGTGTAATCAGGACTTTTTTTGAGATCAAAGGGGAATATTTTTTGCATTTGAGAGTATATACTGCTATTTTTTCATGGATTTACAAAATATTGCACCCCTTAATCCATTCAATTACTTTGGTTGGAAAAAACAAATGGAGATTCTTTTGAAGCACAAAGGGTTGTGTAGAGTGACCATGGGTACTGAAGTTGAACCTACAGGTACTATTGAAAAGATAAAATAGTTTAATAGGTGTGATGAAGCTTTTGGTACTTTATGTCTGTCTATTTCTCCTGATCTTCTTTTTCATAGTGAGTCTTGTACTTCTCCAAATCAAATATGGACTACTTTAGAGTCTTTTTTTGGGAAGCAGGATACTATGAGAGGATTCCAGTTGGAGAATGAGCTCATTAGCTTAAATACTAGGCATTTTGATATGATCCAAGAGTTCTTCACAAAACTCAAGTCTCTTCATTTGCAGTTGACACAATGTGGTATTCAGAAGTAGGACTCTCAGTTGATATTGTCCATTCTTTCTAAGCTTGGACCAAAATATTTAGTTTTTGTCTCTACCTTTTATGCCACTCAGGATGCTCTTAGTACAAGATTCACTATGCCATCTCTTGATGAATTTTCTTCATCTCTCACTCAAGAGCAAGCTAAGTTAGCTAGCATGGGCATGGTGAAACCTTCTTCATCATAGGAACTCATTGCATCTTAGGAGCTGAAAGATCAAAAGGATTCTCCAGACAAAGGAAAGGAACATAAAAAAAAGGATTCCAAATCTCGTGAGCAACAAAAGGAGTCCTCAGATTCATCCTACCCTTCTAAGGAGAAATAATCTAAGAAGGAGAAAGTTACATGTGCTTATTGCAAGAGGGAAGGACATGCAGAACATAGATGCTACAAGAAGGATATTGATGAGCTGAAGCATCTTCTTCAGAAACATCAGATTGATTTTCCTTCAAGGATTTTTGCATCATCTTCCTCCCCTCCTTCAAAGCATCTTGACATAGGCACAACTAATTTGCATACTACATCAGTTTTGAAGGGACACGCTCTTTGTGCTTATTCAAGTCATGAATCAAGAAGATGGATTCTAGATTCAGAAGCTTCTCATTATATGGAATCTTCGAAGTCCATTTTCACTTCCTTTGAGCCTTGTACTATGTCTCCTATTTTGATGGGAAACAATACATACATGAGTGTTACATGGAAGGGGTCTATTAGTTTTGGGGACAACACTTTTCAGGATGTGTTGTGTGTTCCTCATTTGACAAAAAACCTTCTTTCCATATATCAGATCACACATGGAGGCAATGGGAGATCTATGGAGTTTACACCTGATTCTATTATCATCAGAGACTTGGAGAGTAGAGCGGTTATTGCTATTGGGGTGGTGGATCACTCATCTCAGTTGTATTCATTTGCAGATTTTGCTACTGATAGTGCTTATGTTCCTACAACTATTCCTCACACTTCTAGTGTGAATAATCATTTAGAGGAGATAATTGGCTTCTTGAACATTTGTGTTCTCTCTTCAGATCCTGTTCTTGAGCCAGCCATTCCATCTCCTCCTTCTGTTGCTGATACTTCTATGACTACAGATATGGTTTCTTCTATTTCAGTGCAACATGATGTTGTTGATCATTCATCTTTGGAGGATACTCTTGAGTTTTCACCTTCTCTGACTTCTTCATTGGTTGAGGTCTCATCTACTTCAGTGGAGACATCTTGGGCTACACCTTCTTCACCTTCATAGATTTATTTCCTGTGGCCTTTTCCCTCTCACTTCTTTCAAGAGATGTAGTTTCATCAATCTTATTGGAGCTACTTCATTATGGGGGGGCTATGTGGCCTCTTTCTTTCTCTTTTCTGGGGGGGTTCATTCATGTATCTTTGCGATGGATGGTGTCCTTGGGGGGTCTTATGGAGTCCTCCATCTTTCATCACTTAGTTTTTTGCATTCTATTTTGGGGAGGAGTTTTATTCCCATGTGGTTTTTTCCTTTACCCCATTTGGTTTAGTGTGCATTAGATTCGTAAATGAGTTCCTGATTAGGCCTTGTTGTCGAGACTCATCTTTGCATAATAATTTCCTTCCTAAGTTGTACTTATGGGGGGTGTTAGTGTAATTAATTATTTATTACACTAGGATAAGTTAACTTAGGTCTTGCATAATTTATTCCTAGGTTGCATTATTAGATAAATCATTTAATAATGGGGTAATTCCCCCTTCCTTGTTTGTAGGAGATAAGATTCTTTCTAGAAGATGAGTTGTCCTTCTAGAACTTATCTCTATATTTTCATCATTTCCTAGATAGGGTTCACATGTTGTCACATGTAGTGTGATTTTAACACTTGGAAACATCTTATGCTTTTTAGGTTTCCAATCATGCCTATATATTCAAGGAATTTTGTACATTTTTAATCATCTCATATTAAATTTGGCATTCTTGCATCTTAATGATAGCATGATATTTCTGCCATTTCTCTCTTGTGGAAGTTATTTTGTCTTGCAGGTGATTTTGGGGTGTTTGAGGAGTTCACCTAAAATCCTTCATCCTTTAGCCCCTACAAAGTGAGGGACTCACTTTTTATTTAACCCTGAATGTCTGATGCAAGAGCATCCTTGGTTCTTGGCAATCTTGCATCAACCAAAAATATTTTCTTTTCAGTTTGTTTTGTTTCTATTTTTGCTCAATTCATGGTTGGTAGATTCATCATATTTTCTCATCAGACCCTACGGATCTCAGTGTATCTCATGGACATGGTCTTATTCCTTATCCCAATATTTGAGCTTGGTTGGGTCTTTTTCTGGCAAGTTATCGCTTCTAGAATAAGTGGTAGTTTTTTTATCCAACACCAGAATAGTTTCTCAAGCCTAACAACTATTTGATCATTCATGGATCATCCCCATGATTTGTGGATCTTGATGGTGTAATTTTAATTGTTCCTTGGAGTGTTTTCGACCTTCAATTTAGGTAGACAATTCATTCCCTTGCACCTGTGATGGAGAATTCAAATTGAAGGTCGACCTATTCAAGTATCTGTTATATTTTCGTCTTGGAGATTGTAATAATTTTCTTGGCCGACACAGATGTTCCTTGACTTGTGGATGTGATATAAAGCTTGTTGATGGATAGCGAAAGAGAGTAGTGAATAATATAAAATGTAATAGAATAATACTAGGTTGATTTTGCTTAAAAGTTTGAGCATATTAGAATGTTGTATTTCTGAATATTTTGTAAGAGGCCTATGAGCCTAAATATTGAAGTCCAGATGTTTCCGGTCAAATGTAAATGAGTTTTCTATTAATAAGAATATTTACATCTTCATTTGCCTCCATGTTTCGTGTTGTTTCCATTTTATCACTCTTGTTGCACGGTTCAGATTGTTCTCCTTGAGGACCCTCTTTACCATGGAGTGCACCAGCTCCAATTTCCAAATCTCTCTTTCCTACATACAATGGTGCATCCATGTGATCAAGAGGGGGTCAAGGAATATTGGTAACACTCTCTTGTTCTTATCTATTTGCAAATGGATTACTTTTTTTACTTGTTATTCTATGGTGCAGGTTCTCCTCCTTGAGTGGGGATTTTTTTCACCAATATTTATTTTTCTACTTTTTCTATCTATTTGGCTATTCATGGAGGTGGGAACACCAAAACAGGGGTTTGATTATGGAAAGATCCGAAACAACCCAAACATTTTTCCTCATTCATCTTCTGTGCAAGTTGCTGAGGTGAAGCTTGGAAGAAGGTTTCAAGTGCTCAGTCGGTTGTAAGTTTATCCTTGACTCCCATTTATATTTTATATCGTTTCCTTCTTTCTATTTATCTATTTTATTGAATAGACCATGGGTCCGAGCATGTTAGTAGGACTTTAGAATCTCTGTTCAAGGTTATGGTTATCTATTTTTCTTGGATGGTAGCACATCCCTTGGACTCCAACATGCCACACTG
This sequence comes from Sequoia sempervirens, assembly GCA_007258455.2. Lineage (NCBI taxonomy): Eukaryota > Viridiplantae > Streptophyta > Pinopsida > Cupressales > Cupressaceae > Sequoia > Sequoia sempervirens. The sequence goes on from VDFB02193867.1 coordinate 464,014,068, forward strand.
GCATCCTGATACTGCACAGTAGTCCTCTAGCCAAGAGCTATTCCTTTTGAGATAGAGATCTTGAAAACATTCTCTTGGATTTTGTAGTAGTATTTTTGAATAATTATCCTTAATATGACATTCTTTTCAAATTATTCATTTAGTAACACTTGAGGTAGTTAAGGGTAGTTCACTACCTAGGATTCTCTTAAGAATGAAGAGACTCGTGAGCAACGAATCCCCCTTCTCTTACAAATCCAAATTGATGTTGTAGAAAAATTAAATACTTTAGGCCTTAATGAATAAAAATATGATAATTAATTTAATAGACCAAAAATAAAAAATAAAATTGTATCCCAAACATTACCACCTAAACAAATATAGGTTAAATTTGATTGAATAGAAGAAAAGATAATTTTTATGTAAACTATATAATTATCACAATTAAAATGTCTTCTTCTTGTTATCTAGTAGATCACTAAATATTTTGTAGATTCTACAACATTAATGAACATATAAAGATGGTATATCGATATCCTGACATATTGCAACATATTCATTAGGCCAAATATTCTTAATAAAAAATTATATGAGCAACTTGTGTTGCAAGTATGAAAGTGTTGTCATTGATGTCAATAGGATGTCTACTAACCGGTGTTGTTCTCCTTCTTTTTTCAAGAATATTCATGATTAGGTGTATTGGAAGATTAAGAAGTGTGTACTTAATGCTTAATGTGTTTTCATAGGTAATGACCAACTTGGTGTCTACACTACATTCTAAAATGTTCAAGTACTAATGGAAGCATAGTGTGGCACGTGAGATTTAATTTTGGGTCTTGGTTAAGTGTTGTTTTGGTCCCCTTTCATTCCTAGCCACCGTGGGAATGTTTAGGTGCCAACCTAATTTGAATTTGTAAATATGACAGATAGATTTTTGACCTTGGAGAAGGTGTTTGAGGCTGAGGTTGAAATAAATAAGAGTGATGATTTTGTAAGTTGCAAGAAATAATCAAGAGAGAAGCAAGATAGATGTGAGATCAATGCGAGTGATGTGTGTGATGGGAATTTAAGTAGAGCAATACAAACTTCAAATTGTTGGACTTCTAAATCTAGTGAGCTAAAGGTGTCTGCAATTTTTCAAACAAGGCTACAAAAGTGTTAGAGCAATTGTAGTGGGTTCCCTATTGCATTGATAAGTTTCTCTCTATGTAACATTTCTCTTCTATCTTCTTGTTTTTTTTTTGTGGCAGTGAGCCCTAGCTATGACACTTTTTGGATAGTGTGTCCTATTCTAGAAATGAGCCCTTTTGTATCAAATTTTCTATTACTTATATTGTGAGATAATCCTCACCGTGGTTTTTCCCTCATTGAGTTTTCCACGTAAATATGGAATTCTCTTGTGTATGGTGTTGTGATTTTAGTTTCTATTCTCTGTATTTCATGTTTAATCATACTAACAAAATAAGGGTGTATTGAATGCATATTGTTGAGGGTTTTGATGTTTTAATTTGCTACAATTGATTCACCACCTCTTAGTTGTCTTGTTCATTCAATAATTGGTACTAGAGAAAGGTTCCTTGGAAAAGATCTTAACCACTTTAGGTAGATCCAGGATGGTGAACAGGGTTTCTTTAGAATTCCCTAGATTTGATGGCACACATTATGCATTCTAGAAGTCAAAGATGGAAGGATATATGGCAGCTCATGGATATGAAATTGAAATGGAAGTAAAGAATCAATTTTCTGCACCACAAAATGGTCTGAGTACAAGCGCAAAGATCAAGGCACATGGGATCAATGCTAAGGAAATATTTATTATTGTGAATAGTCTTTCAAATATTGAATTAGTAAAAGTTATGAGTTTGAAGACAACCAAAGAGATTTGGGATAAGAAAGAAAGCATTTATGAAAGAGATGAAAAATTCAAACAAGAAAAGCTACAAAATTTGAAAGCATAATTTGAAACCTTGCATATGTCTGAAGATGAAACTGTGCGTGTGTCAAATGTGGAGAGGTATATTCTAAAGTCAACAAAAACCTTAATGAGACAGTTTACATTCAAAGTTTGAAGCAAGTAAAACTACTCTATTTGTAATACATTCAAATCTTTCAAATAAGTATCATTTCCCTCTATTTCTAGGGATTTATCAAACCATTTGGCCCTCAAATTTCTATGGGCACAAAGGTTGTTAAAAAGACTACCTAGAAAATGAGATTTGATGCTTAATATGCAAGCTGAGATGATTTCTATGTGCAAATGTGTGGTGGAAGGATTAGTGGTGTGCTTATAAATGAAACAAAATGATGGAAAGGATAATGGATGCAAAGATAAATGAAGGATGATGTTGATGATAGATAAACAAGTGAAGATGAGTGAGATGATATGAAACTATAGTGAACTATTCATGATTATGCATATGTTCAAATGCAAACATAAAAAAAACTAACCTAAAATGTAACTATGAAGCAATTAATTAATCTAAGATGTGAATGCAAAGTAACACATGATATGCAAGCTAAGTATAAGACTCCATGAAAGCTCCAAGCTCCTACGAAAAACCTGCATGGTAACAATACTTAAAGTTTGGATGAAAAATGGAATTATAACACTATTCCAATTTGTATTTCAAAATAGCATTATAACATTACTCAAAAGGTGGATCCTAAATGGTAAGGCAAGAGGGTGTATTTATAGGGTTTCTCAAGCATTTTGTGAGGTGGCACCCATCAATGGTTTAGATTCGAAGGAGAAATGATAGATGGTGGAAATGAAAGGACTCAGGATGTTGTCCCCTTGACCAAGGACAACATAACATGCGTTTGGAGAGAATCCCTTGAGCAATTGGAAGCATGCCAAATGTATAGGATTCCCAAGTGTGTGAAACAAAGACCCATGTGCTCCAAATTTTTTGGAAGTGTGGGGGAATAAAGCCATGTGATTTTTCTCATTGGTGGAAGTGTGTGAGGATAATTCTAATTAATAATTAGGTTTATTTATTTTCATGTGACCTTTATGAGGTGGCACACAAAAATTTATAGAAATGCACTCTAATTCTTAATTAGGATTAAGGAAGGTTAATTAAATAAACACGTTTAGGGTATTTTGTTTATTTCATCATGTAGAAGATTAAAAGGAAAGTGAAGAATATAAATAAACTAAGTCCTTATTTACATGTAGTTGAAGCATTAATCAAATAGGTTGTATTTAATTAATTTAATATGATGACCGTTTTCATGTGTATAGATTTTTCCGCTCTTTGAAGTGATGTGTTTACGCATTACTTCAAAGAAGATTTTGATGTTGATGCTCAAATGATGTGAGATTTTGATGCCCTAGATGATTCAATATTTTGATGCCCTAGATGATGCAAGATTTTGATGCCCTAGATGATGCAAGATTTCAATGTCCCAAGTTTTGAATTTTAGGTATTGATGGATATTATGCCCCCTCGAGAGATATTTTGGTGAATATAAGGATGTGAAAATGAAGTGTTGAATTATGTGATAAGTGTTGTGATGATGCAATGATGATCCAATGTTGATTTAGTGAAGGTTTGATGTCAAAGATGATTTATCTCTCGAAAGTGAGTTGCAAGCTCTTTCTTTGAATAGTGTTGATTAATTACCCCTCCTTTTTGGTAAAAATGGGAAATAAATCCCACCACAATTCCCTCCATTTTACCCCTAAAAGGAAAAAATGCTAAAAATGGGATTCATTTTTACATTTTGAGTTTGGAGAAGTTGAAGATTGGAGAGCTTAGAGGAAGATGGTGATCCCATACCACAAGCATAATTTCGAGCATCTTCGCTAACCTGATTAGCCTGCTACCTCTGGACCTACGGTAGGCTTCATGAGAAACCTCTTTGTTAGTCATTTTCTTGCCATTTAGAAGCATTTTGAATGCCATAGATAGATGTTGTAGCTTATGGGATGTCATTTATGCACTTTCCAGTGATGTTTTTGTCATTTTTGAGTGTTTTTGAGCATGTTTAAGAGTTTTGGCGCCTTTGGGGTCCCATATGGTGCATCTTGCAAGGTTGAAATTGATTTTTTTCAGTCTTTTGAGAGTTTTAGCACCTTTGGGGTCCAAATGGCACCTCTTGCAAGGGTGAAAATGCATTTTTTTGGGCGGTTTTAGAGTTTTGGTGCCTTTGGGGTCCCAAGTGGCACCTCTTGCAAGCTTGGAATTCAAGTTTTTATCCTCCAACACTATTTTGGAACCTTTGGTGTCCCAAGTGGTGCATCTTGAAAGCTTGAAAATGGAGGTTTCTAGGTGGTTTTAGAGTTTTAGTGCCTTTGGGGTCCCAAGTGGCACCTCTTGCGAGCTTGGAATTCAAGTTTTTGGCCTCCAACATTATTTTGGCACCTTTGGTGTCCCAAGTGGCACTTCTTGCAAGCTTGAAAATGGAGGTTTTTGGAGTTAAACTATATTTTGGCACCTTTGGGGTCCCAAATGGCGCCCTCTTGTTGCCTTGGAAAGTTTTCATCTTTGTTGATTTGAGGTGGTTTAGCTTGTGGTTTGACTCATTTAGCAGGGTGTGATTGTGGAAAGCCCCCGAGGTGATGTTCGTAAGATGTCCTTGAAGCCTAGAAGTTGTTGGATTGATTTCAATCAAATTGTGGTGTGTAGTGTTTGATTGAGGTTTTGTGTGATGATGATTTGATCTCATGCTAGGCGATAATCAAAAGATAGAACTAGTGTTGTATCATCCTCATGATAAGGGAGGAATGATAATAGGATTGATAGCATATCGTCCTCATGAAAGGCCAGGAACAAGGGTAGGATTGATAGCAAATCACCCTCATGATAGGCGAGGAACGATGGTTTGATTGATAGGCGAGGAATGATGGGTTGATTGATAATAGATCATCCTCATCATAGGTGAGGAACGATTGGTTGATTAATATTCGGTCATCCTCATGATAGGAAAGGAATTATGGGTTGATTGATAGCCGGTCATCCTCATGATAGGTGAGGAATGATGGGTTGATTGATAGCAGATCGTCCTCATGATAGGCGAGGAACGATGGGTTGATTGAATGAGATGTTGATTGTTCTGGTTGATTTGATTTGAATGACTACACATTAGCTTGATTCACTGATAATTTTGATCAAACATGACATTGATTGACTAATTTTTATTCATGATTAGGGAGATGGAGATGTACTTCAGTCTCAAGAGCGATTCCTGAAGACTTGGAACATGGTCCACCAGTTGTCGTTAGCCGAGTTGGAGATTATCTCCTGTTATGGGTTGAATTCCTTATTAGACATACCACAATATAGAATCAACAGAGGTTTATTGATAGCTTTGGAAGACAGATGGCACAGTGATCATAATATGTTTCATTTACCAATTGGAGAGATGACCATGACTCTCGAGGATGTCTATCATATTCTACGAATCCCAGTAATGGGAGAGATAGTAGTGTACAATAAGATAAAGCGACATGGGACAACTGCATTGTGGATATTATGTTGAGATGATCATGTTATGGGATGATGGATCCCTTAGACAAAGATGATTAGCAGATATGCTCCCTTACTGTGTGTGCTTTCTAAATTTATTGGTGGATTCCTTTGTCCTAATCATAGGTCAAAGGGATTTTTAGCAGGTTGGGGTCATGTTCTATCACGGATGAAACTTGATGGAACGAGGTATTCCTGGGGCTCATGTATGTTAGCCCACTTATATTGATATTTGCATGCGATTGTCTATTACGAGGTGACGAGTATATCATGTGGCATCACATTATTGCAGACCTAGGCTTGGGAGCATATAGCCATCACTTGGCCCATGAGAGAGAGACATCGACCACCAGGGAGACCCTATGTTTTCAGTTATAGTGGTCCACATGTCCAACATAAGCTAGGCAAGGTTGCTTAATGGAGGCAGGTTCTGGATGATTTGGAGACTGCCACATGGCGGCCATACTTGGATTGTGAGTAGTGGCCAGAGGATCAACTGGAGATTGCATATATGTTATTATCCTACTATCTGATTGGGTGGACACATGTTGTTCTTGAGTGATACCTATACCTACGAGTATGTCAACAGTTTGGACGGGTTCAGGGGACGCCCCTAGGAGTTTCCCATTATGCCTGATGATGACAGGATGTTTTAGAGTGGGGCTCCTATGTATCATATGAGGCAGCTTGTATAGAGTATTATACCTTGACCCTTAGTTTATGGGATTATGTTCCTTATATTATAGATGCCAGGATGACCGAGGATTATTTAGAGTTCTTCCACATGCATCCCTTTCCTAGATTTACTCATCTAGAGGAGCTAGTACCGCTAGTTGATGGAGAGGGAGGAGATGACGAGGGTGGTGATGATGGTGGGGAGGGTGCTTGTAGAGGTGATGATGGTGGTGAAGAGGGTGGTTGCAAAGGTGATGGTGGGGAGAGTGATGGTGGTGCAATGGGTGGTGGGGAGAGTGATGGTGGTGCAGATGATAGTTATCCATTAGATTTTGTACTTCTAAGGCATAGGAGGAGCGTCAAAGTAGCTCAGGCAATGCTTCCTAGGATTTAGATTGGGATACCCTCTCATCAGCAGTCATCATAGATAGCAGCTTTGTAGGCAGAGGTTTAGTCATTTTAGAGCAAGATAGCGTAGGCTCAAGCATAGATTGGGTCCCTTCAGGATGAGTTAGGGTAGTGTTGGGCACAGATTGATATTTTGACAACTGATAGAGAGACAGATAGGCAACAGATACAACAGTTGTAGGAACGAATGATCATACTTAATTCAGAGAGGGATGTCTTTAGACACTAGATAGAGTAGGCTAAGGCCATTTCTGAGAGGATACAATAGATGGTACCATATGTAGGTACAATAGATTTCTTTAGAGAGATCTGACACATTTCCCAGGAGTTACAGTTTTACAGAGGTAAATATCATGAGTTGGTTCCTCCTGAGTGATGAGAGAGTTTTGTACAGTCTCGTTCTGACAGATCTCATTCCTAGACTATTAGCATGGGTGTCACACAACCATTTCCTGGAGATAGAAGAGATCCAGGTGCAGGTCCGTCAGGTAGAGGAGGTGCTAGTTCCATGAGAGCAACAACATCTGGTGGGAGCTCGACATAGCATTTTGTGATGTTCCTTGGACATTGTGTATATACCTTTTATGAGATTGAGGATGTGTTTCCCATGATACAGTGCACTTTTGAATTTTGAATTATATCATCCTATTTTTTGGATATCCTTGTACATGTGGACATTATGAAAATTTTGATGATATATGATATGCAATGGTGATTATGATGCATTTGATTTCCCTATTTATGATATGCAATGTTGTGAATTTATTTAATTTCTATGTGATGATAATGATTATGAAATGTGATATGATTTATGATTATGCAATGTAATGTGATGATTATGATGTGTAATTAGATGTGATGATTATGATGTGTTATGCAATGTGAGTTGATTTATTATGATTATGTAATGTGATGTGATGATTATGATGTGTAATGCAAATGATGTGATTTATTATGATTGTGCAATGTGATGTGATGATTAAGATGTGTAATGAAAATGATGTGATTTATTATGATTATGTAATGTGATGTGATTATTTATGATGATTATATGATATGTTATGGATGCATTTGATTTCCATGTTATGATGATGATTCTGATGTTCTGATATGCTATGGATGCAATGATGATTTTTGTAATGATGAATGATGTGATGCAAATGATTATGCAGATGATTGAATGTGCATGACTTCAAATGTTCAGGGCCTTAAGCTTAAATAAGTGAGTCTGTCCAACTTCCAAAAGTTGTGGGAAGACTACAGTAGATTAATCTTTTAAGCTTCATAACTCTGACATATTTCCCCACTTTATTGGAAATTTGAAGAGACTCACTTATTCAGGCGTAGTGGATGACATGATTTTGATGTTGGAAATGATATGCAATGTATGTCCTTTTTTATTTTCTTTTGTATTTTCTTATGCAAATATTATGAGGGAATATATGAATGTAAACAATGTGAGAATGTTTCATAAGATATGCAAATGATGATGCAACTGATGTGCAACTAAATGAGAATGATGTGTTTTTTTGGTTAATGTCCATTGTACTCAATCCATTAATAATAGAGATGACATCATTGTGAAATTGTTTCAGCCTTTAAAAGCCCCATAAATACACATGCAATACTAACATGAATGCAGTCTAACTTAACTATGCAAATCTTGTTTTCAAAAGTTGTCATTTATATTAACCAATTTGTCATGCTTTTTATCATCATTGGGCCTTTAAAATGTTGAAAGTGAGTACAAGCATCAATGGAATATTTTAGACCAAGATGACCTGAGTACTACTTCCATGATGTTTTAAAATTACAAGTTAACACAAGCATCTAAGTATAATTAAACCAAGATGACTTGAGCATCGCTTGCATAAATAGACAAGAGTTAATCTTTTTTCTATGCAAATTCAGAATGTCATCAATGATACTTTGTAGTGCATGTCTTGCAACAACTTGCATAGTAATAATGATAAACTCACAGGAAGCGGACAAAGAAAAATAATACTCCTTCCTTGCTCCTCTGGTTCGATACATCATTGAGGACTCGAGAGATATGATATCAAAAATCAAAGTAGAATAATTTGAACTTTCATGTTTAACGTGATAAACCCTTGATTTAGAAAGATCATCATCCATTTGAAGTTTGTGTTTGTAACTTTGGTCCAATGACTATTTTCCTATTGGTTCAAGCTCAAAGTTTATTTGCCCCTAGTGAGTGCAATATTTTTCCCCCAGTGTAGGGTGTGAAACGATCATGATGAACGAGACCTAACCCAAAGACCTATCCTAGGGGCCTTAGGGGATGATCAATAGATTAGCCTTGCCTACGTTATACACGTAGAGACCATGTAGTTCTATTGATGACATGACCAAGATTTACAAGAAAAAAATATGAACATAACAGACACCTAAAAGAATGACCTAAATGTCTCGGGGGATAATCAAAGATTACCCTTGCCTACATTCAAAGCTAAGAGACGACGTAGTTCGAATGATGACTATGTGTTTGACTTTTTGACTTTTTGACCTATTTTTGGATTTTGATATGTTTTGAATGTTTTGGGATTTTTATATGTTTTGAATGTTTTTGGATTTTGATATGTATTGAATGTTTTCGGATTTCTGATTTGTTTTGAATGTTTTTCAATTGTGATATGTTTTGAATATTTTTGGATTTTTTATTTGTTTTGAATGTTCTTGGATTTTTGATTTTTTGACCTTGACAATGTACAAGAATCTGATCCATTGCAGAGCATGCCCCTAGTGTGATATGATAGGACAAACTAATTTTTAGAATGAGTCGAGTAATGCTAGGGGATGGGTATGTGCAAGATCATGATGGGCCAAAAAGTGGCAATATGATGGGTATGTGGCTGATGACTTTCTTTTTACCCAAAATTGATGAAACGAAAAGGGTTTGTAAAGTAGATTCTCAACTTTCCACCAATATAAATTCTGCCTTACTTTGAATTTAATAAGTAATTATTATTCATTTTCTATTCAAATTACGACTAAAGTCCTGATTGATAGGTTGATTGAAAAACATCTATAGATTTCAAATGGTATCACATTTTTTGAATCCAAAACATGCATCGCATTCTATGCTTCCCATACTATAGGATTAAAAAAAGAAAAATGAATTTCATAAAGTTTTGACCAAGTTAAGGTGGTTAGACATACGAGTTTTTATATTTTTAAAATTTGTAATAAAAATTCATAATTAATTATTTACTTGGAAAAAAATACAAAAAATAATGCATCACATCAGGACATGAGTCCTCTACTTATATCTAAAATCTTATAAAAAAATATTATCATTTTATTGTGGTTAGGGTGGTCAGACATACACCTACATCTTATTTTTTCCCTAAATTTAAGTACTACTACATTGAAATTTCAAACTTTCACAAAATAGATTTTTTTTTTAAACAAGCCTAGTAGTTTAGAAACTACATTCAATTTTCTATAGATTCTATTCTTACATATTTTTGAAATAATATAGATAAATTATTCAAATTTTTACGTCAAGTTTCCTAACTCTGATTTTTTTGAATTTTTTGCCACTTAAGGGCTTGCTTTTTCCATGATGATCCTACACATACCTAGATACCATAATAAAAAAACCAGATCAAGCTATGATTTGAACATGGAAGCATGACAAATGCAAAGATGGAAGCATGATGTATGAACACTGCAAAGCAAGTCATGTAGCCCAAGATAGATGGAGAGTGCTTATTTTATGCGAGGTGCCTGTTTGCCAGGTTTTCACCAAGGTACTTGCCCAAAGGGCCACCGAAGTGGTTTTCAATAGAGGATGATCTTTTTTTTTTGTATTTTTGATTTTTTTGATTTTTTTGGTATTTTTCTAGGACCTTTACCAATGCACTGGATGAGCTAGGTGTAAAACCTTTTGAGATGCAAGCTATTGAGGGGTTCGTCCAATAGTTCTAATTCTTGTAGCCTAGATACTCTATAATCCTTGTCTGAAATCATCCCTTTAAGTGACACACCTAGGGATGGTATCTCAACCTCAATAGGTAGAATAGATTCTGACCCATAAACAAGAGAATAGGGTGTTGCTCCTATAGGGGTATATATATTGGTTTTGTAATCCCACAATGTCGGGTTTAGTTGAACATGCCAATCACGTCTAGCTTCATTGACAGTTTTCTTCAAAATATTTAGGATAGTCTTGTTTGAGGTCTCTGCTTGGCCATTGCCTTGGGGATAGTAAGGTGTAGAATTTTTTTTTTGGATATAGAATCTTTCACAAATCTCTTGAACATCTTGATTCTTAAAGGGTCGACCATTATCTATAATGATAGATTGAGGAACACCATACCGACATATGGGATAATTCAGGATGAATGATGAGATTTTCTTCTCAGTGATGGTGATTAGAGGAATGGATTCAATCCACTTGGTGAAGTATTCTATGGCTGTGATTATAAACTTATGTCCATTGGAGGAAGAGGGGTGAATCTTACCTACAAGGTCCAATCCCCACTGGCAAAAAGGCCATGTAGCTGTGAAGGGATGCAAGTCTTGTATAGGTGCATGTATCAAGTTTTCATGAATTTGAAATTTGGAACAACTTTTGACATATTGAAATGACTCTTTCTCTATGTTCAGCTAGTAATACCCCAATCATAATAATTTCTTAGCTAAGGTTAAGCCACTTGAATATGTGCCACAGATACCTTCATGAACTCCTTGTAAAGCGGTTTCAGTTTGTTACGTTCTAGACACTGAAAAAGAGTACCATCCAAACCTCATCTATAAAGCACATTCGCTATTAGGGTGTGGCGAGCCACTTTTCGAATGAAGTTTCATTTTTTTTTTGAGATAAGTTAATTGGAAGGGTATTGTCTTGTAGGTAGGTATGGATCTCTCCATAGAGGGAATTTTGAGGATTGACAATATGGCATATCACTTGGGATTCTGGATCTTCATAGGCTGGGTTGGACACTTTTTCTACCATGAATTCATAATGTCTTAGTTGTTTAGGTATCTACAAGAGAGAAGCAATGGTGGCCATTGCATCTGCAACTTTATTTTCTATTATGGGAACTTGTGCAAACTTGATCTCAACAAAGTAATTTTTGAAATCATCTACCATTCTCTTGTAAGGTAGAAAATTTCCATCCTTTGTTTGATAATCATTGTTGACTTGGTTGATGACCAATTGTGAGTCACCATAGACTAGCAATTCTGTGATTTTCCATTCAACAACTATCTTGATTCCAATGATCAATGCTTCATATTCAGTTGTGTTGTTGGTGTAGGGGAACATTAATCTGTAGGATTTTGGAATTGTGTATCCTTCTGGCGAGACAAACAAGACTCCTGTGCCTGATCCATGTTGTGTATAAAATCCATCAAAGTATAACAACCACTGTTGTGTAGATATGGTTAGGACATCATTATCAGGGAATTCAATGTTCATTGGATTATTATCTGACAATGGTGCTTCAGCTAGTTGATTTTCTATGGCTTGACATTTAATTTCTTTCCTTTCCACATACTGGATGTCAAAATCACTCAATATCATGACCCACTTGGCTAACCTCCCTGTTAAAGTAGCTTTGTTGAGTAAGTACTTTAATGGGTCAATTTTTGCAATGAGTTTGATGGTGTGAGTCAGCATGTAGTGCCTTAATTATTGTGTAACAAATACAACTGCTAAGTAGGCTTTCTCAATAAATGTGTAATTTATCTCATAACCATTTAAGGTCTTGCTGATATAATAGATGGCTCTTTCTTTTCTTGCAAAATCTTCTTGTGCTAATAAGGATCCCAAAGATATCTCGGTTGTTGCAATGCATAGTAATAATGGTTTTCCCTTGACTGGTGGTATCAACACAGGCGATGTCATCAGGTACTACTTTAGTTGACTAAAGGCAACTTCACATTTGTCATCCCACTTGAAAGAGACATTATTGTGTAATAAGTGATTGAAAAGATGAGTTTTGTCAACTAGTTGAGCAATGAATCTTCTAATGGACTGAAACCTTCCTTGTAATGATCTGAGTTGGCTAATGTTTTTAGGAGGTATTTCCATGATGGCTTTGACCTTTGAAGGATCCCCCTCAATTCCTTTAACTGAGACAATGTATCCCAAAAGTTTAGCTGATGTTACACCAAACACACATTTGTTGGAATTTAACCTCACCTTGAATTTCTCCAATCTTATGAAGATTTTGTCCAGAATCTCTAAGTGTCCTTCCCTAGTGTAGGATTTTTCCAACAAATCATCTACATAGTCTTCCATAAAAGCATGCATCATGTCATGGAAGATGGTAGTCATAGCTCTTTGATATGTAGCTCTAGAATTTTTCAATCCAAAAGGCATCACATTCCAACAAAAAGTTCCCCAAGGACATGTGAAGGTTTTTTTATCTTCATCTTTAGGTGCTATCTTTATTTGGTTGTATCCTAAAAAGCCATCCATAAGTGATAACATTTCATGCCCAACAATCAAGTCTACAATCAAATCAATGTTTGGTAGAGGAAAACCATCTTTTGGATAGGCTTTGTTAAGACCCCTGAAGCCCGTGCATATCCTAATGCTCTTATCTAGTTTGGATACCATAATAATGTTTGATATCCATTTGAAATAGTCAATAGATCTTATGAATCTTGCATCTGATAGCTTTTTCAACTCAGCTTTCACCAAAAGGGCGATATGAGGATGCATCTTTCTCAGTTTTTGCTTTACTGGTTTTGTGCCAGGTTGTAAGGATGGATGATGCATAATGAGTTCTGGATCTATGCCTAGCATATCGACATAGGACCAAGAAAAGTTGATTTTCCTCTCCTCAAAGAATTTGGTGAAAAAAGATTTCTCCTCTTCAATCATGGATTCTACTAAACGCATGGTCTTCACTATCTCAGTTGTACCAACATTGATGGATTGTGTAGGTTCTATTAGCACTGGAGATCTCTCTTGATAGTGTTCTAGGAGAGTGTCAAACCTTCCATCTATTGGTGCCTCAGAGAGGTTTTCACCTTGAGATACGCTCTTTGTTTTTACTTTTTCTTGATTTAATAGTGCCATCAGATGGTTTTCACTATTAGATCCCAATCAATTAATTCAAGATGCATTAAGGACAAGGAATCATTAGATTGGCCAAGGTCATAAGGTGTAAGCATTAGGATAGCCATGTTGTCAAATTTTCCAGTGAGGTCTAAGATGTTACTCTCTTCTGACGTGTCTATCTCACTCAAAGAATGGTCATCTTCACTTGAGTCAATGACATATTGTGATCCATATTGAAGTGGTCTAGAACTAGAACTTTGTCCTTTCATACATATTGTTGTATACTTTTTGATTACATCGATCTCTTTGTCATGGAAAGATTCTTCAGAGAGGGAGTCCCATTCATATTCATTGGAATTTGTTTCATGATCCTCACTAGCCTGTATTTGTAATATTCTTTTGACAACACTTTGAGTAGCTTCCTCTTTTGAGTCTTCTCTGTATCCTAGTCTTGTTTTGTCTTTGGGATTCATTGTGACAAGTTTTATTGGTTCACTAATGCCTTCTTTTCTTTTACCCAAAGGACCATTTCCTTCATATCCCATCTTTTTTAGGATTATCTGACCTTTTCCATACTTATCTGTGCATATATTGGACACTGATACCTATGAAGGTTCATCTTTGTATAACCAATTTAGGACATCCCTATCTTCTGATTCCTTCTCTTGAGTACTTGCTTTTATAAAATTCCCATCAAAGAGTGTGATGGGTTGTAAAGATTGCTGTCTTGAGGTAGATGGTTGTCCATGTGACTTAGGAGAAGATGAATGTTGTGATAAGTATGAAGATTTCTCAAATGAGTATTCCCCCATTCCCTTGTCTTTTATTTAGATCCTTTCTAACTATTTGGATAAGGCATTAAGCTGACTTCCTTCGTTGCATGAAATAGAGTCAATGACCCCTTTGTCTTTTGATTGAGCCTTTTCCTCATATAGTCTTGACAAAGAACCCATTGGACTTTCTTTGTTTGATGGATCATAGTTGATGACTTCTCTATTATGTGGTACAAAGGTATCTTGACTTGTTCTAAGTACATTGCAATATTGGGGATTGTTAGAATCGGTAACAATGGTGACCTCCTGTCCATTAAAAGGAAACTTCAAGAACTGATGATAAGTTGATGGTATCGCTTGCATTTCATGAATCCATAGTTGTCCCAAGAGTATGTTATATTTCAATTCCTTGTCTAACACCTGACACACTATGTCTTTGACAATTGGTCCCACTTGAATAGGTAAGATGATCAATCCTTTGAAGGATCTTTCTTCATCATCATATGATTTTATGGTGATTTTCCTTCTAGGATCAATAGCATTTTTAGAATATCCTAATGCACGAACAAGCTTGAGAGTGTAGATATTTAGGCCCGCTCCTCCATCTATAAGGACATGTTTGACGTGATTTTTATGGATTAGGACTTTGATGTGGAGAGCAGCATTATGCGGATGGGTGGTGGATGCATCGTCATGTTCAAAGAATGATAAGCAATGAGGTGCAGTCAAATGTCCCACCATAGCTTGAAATGTACATACTTCCAGATTGTTTGGTACTGTGGTGGCAACCAAAGCTTGTTCTAGGATTTCTTTGTGCGCCGGTGAAATCTTGAGAAGTTCCAATATGGATATTTGAGTGGGTATCTTCTGTAACTGATCAATGATGTTATATTGAGTTATAGGAAAAGCATTTGTTTTGGACATGGAAGGGGTAGCTCCTTTCAATGTTACCTTGGCTTGTCCTCTTGTAATTGCATTAATAGGTGTATTGTCTTGATCATTTGTGATTTTGATGACATTAATTTGATTGTAATTCATGTTAGTACTCAGATTTCTAGGTTCAAGGTAATTGATTTGATGTGAGATGGTTTCATCATTGTGTTGGATCTCAGTAGTGGCATCCTTCCCTTGGCTCTCAATTTCAATGTCTTGGATGGAAATCTCAACCATCTCAATACAATGAATGGTAGAATCATAAACATAGTTTATATTCTTTCCTTTGGTATTCAATGTAGAGGACTCTCCCTTTTCATAATTGGGTAAGGGTTCTTGAACACTCCCTGATCACTATTTTTTTGGGGTCCTTCAATGTGTACCTTTTTGTTATCAATGAGATCTTGGATTACGTGTTTTAATTGCCAAAAATATTTCATCATATGACCCTTGTTTTGATGATAATTACAGTAATGGGAATCGTTCCACCAAAAGGGCTTGACTTGTGGATCCCAGTTTCGTGCTTCTAGCACTGTGATAATCTTAGCCTCAGTAAGTTCCTTTAAGGTGAAATCTAAGGATTGTCCCAATGGTGTGATTTTTTGTCGATTGGAAGGTTTTGGAAATGGTGTTTCTTTAGCCCCCAGATTATTCTGATTGTTGTTTTGGCTAACATTTGGAGTGTTGGTAGGATTTTTTTTTTATTGGTCTTGGTGGTAGCTGCTATTAGGTTGAATACAGGTTTGGTATTTTGGTTTTCAGCTATGACCTCATTGTCACCCATGTTCTCGTTTCGTTGCCAAAATTTAGGTTTGTCCCCACTGTTGTAGTTGTTAGAGGAAGTGGATGAGTTGTTTTCATTGTATACCTTAATGACCCCTCTTTTGACTAAGGTTTCTTTGATTTTAATTCCATTTTCAATCAATTTTTTGAAGGTAGGGGGACATTGTAATTCCAACCTATAACTCATCTCATTGTTTAGGTTATCAATGAAAATATCTATCTTTTATTTTCCAGGCATGGGATGAGAATACCTTGCAAACAATCTCCTCCATTTTTGAAAGAAAATGAGGAAGGACTCACCCTTTTTCTGCTTCAAGTTGCAAAAGTATTTCATGGTGATATCATGTTGGTTATTGTAAGAGTATTGAGTGAGAAGTATATTGACCAACTCTTCAAATGTGTTGATGGGGGTTGTAATCTTTGAAAACCATTCAAGGCATGTCCCTCCTAGACTTCATGGAAATAGTCTCATCAAATAAGTTTCCTCATGCGCAAATTCTAGACTCATAGTTCAGAATTCCCTTATGTGATCTAATGGATCAGTTGTACCATTGTATTTATCATACTTTGGAAATTCACTACGTTTAGGGAAAGGAATCATGTTGATGGATGGATTAAAGGGATAAGGAAAAATTTCCTCGATCAAGTATCGTTTCCAAATTCCCCTTTGCATATCTAGAAATGTTGTTGAAGGTTCCTCATTTGGTGAGTTAAAGTAACCATTTGTTCTATTTCCTTTTCAGTATTTTAGAGAGGTGCTTTTAAGATGTTGGTGTCAAAATCAGGGGGAAGTTTGACTCCTTGATTGGCTAACATTAATAGGTTTTTTCCCCATCTCTTTCAAAAATATTTTCCAAAAACTTATGGAAGTTGGGGTCTTGTTTCGCTTGTCAGATATCCTCATCATTTATTTCTTCCCCTTGATGTTGTTGAGTCCAAGAATAGGGATTTCTTTTGCATCAGCCATGTTGCTAGGGATCTCACTATTTTGAGGTTCAATGTTGGGAGTTTTGATATTGAATGCTTCACTACTTGTACTTCCTATGTTTTCCATTTCAAAGTTGGGTGTTCCAAGTTCCTTGTCCTTGAGTCTCCTCTTTTGTGATCTCATTTGGATAGGCATACAAGTGTTATGATTTAGACTAAGTTTTGATCTAAGTTTGAAATAGTGCCAAGGATTACAACTAAGTCAAATAAAATGACAAATTCTATTGATTAGACGAAGTTTTATTTGATTGCATGACACAGTTCCATGATTAAAGGATGACAAATCCCAAAGATGAAACTAAGTTGTACAAGCAAAGATGTGATGTATATTGATGATTTAGGCACCTTGGAATGTTTAGATCTAAGTTTAGTTTGAAAAGTTCCACTTGTATAGGTCCATTTTGACAATGTTTATACTTCCAAGGTATCTAAGGTACAATCTTGGACTCGAAGTTTTGACTCAAGAGACATAATTAAGGTACTCAAAATGTTGGAAAAGTCTTGGATTTTGACAATAGTACATCATGTATAACTCTAGATTGTCTTTGTAAGATCTTTTGTAAAAAAGGAAGGTTAACCTTTCTCTAAAGTTGTAGAGCATATATATATATTTTTTATGTTGTTTTGGACTAAGAGGTTTGATCTTTGGTTTTCTAATCTTGACCTTTCATGAAATCATCATGTAAACCACATATTCTGACTCTATTTTTCCTAAGGAATGGTTGAACACTATTGGAAGGACTGGTTTTCTAAAGATGGATGGACCTAAGTTACCGACTTGTCCACCTCAATGAATGTAGTTTTGAATCAAGGTTTGCTCTTTTCACAATGTAACTTTTTTGGTGGTGTTTTGTTTGAGTTTCATTTTGAAGACACATCAAGCAGAATATATGCCCCTAAGGCTATGTAAGACTGCATTCTTTTAGATTCCATGTAGGTTTTACCCCAACCACACTATCTTTAGTGGGTGAGTTCAGAAGCTTGGTTGCACGGGCTCCCCCTTACAATGTACTCTCTTCTCAGGACAACCAAGCTTCCAGTCCCCATGAAACTCCCATGGTGAATTGATCACCTCTACTAAAAATTGTGAGAATTTGGATGCATTGGCAATGACTGTTGCTGCACCAAATAATAGATATTTTTTTTGGAAAATCTACAACAAGGGTTTTAATGTGGGCATTCCATTCATGGGGGATAATCCATGCGGCGAGAGTCCCTTTTGATCCATCTCATTAGATTATCCTCGTGATACTTGAACTTTCCTCAAGTATCCACATTTATATCCTAGTTGGAAGTCTCTTGGCTTTAGCATGTTACCAGTTGGTTCATTCCCTTGGGTGATTAATTTTTCCCACAAGGCAGGCCCTCTAGGATAAACAAAAGCAAGCAAGTATACCCATATTTTGATCGATCTTTATTTCGCATGAATAAAGAGAGAACTCATGCCATATACCCCTCTTACACTTGCACATAAAAAAGAATGGGTCTAGCTTTTGGGATCACCCAGTTAAGGGGAGAGCATATGCCTACCATTCATCACTTACAAAAGACATGGTGCTCATTTTATTTTAATTAAGATATGTTCCTAACTTAACCAAAAGGAAACATGATGTTCATTATTCCTTTACTTAAGCTACGTTCCTATCTTAACCAAAGGATACAAGTAAATAATGTCCAATCCTTGCAATATGTTAGTAGTTTATTTTTTGAGTCTTTGATAGCGAGTCTGGGAAAACTTGCAAATGCATAGTTCGTAGAATGTGAGTTTCTAATTTTGGTGACAAACTGCAAGAGGCACCAAAATAGAGACAAGAGGCACCAAAACTCTAAAAAAAGTGTAGAATGGTCTCAAAATAGGTGAAAAGGGTCCTGGAACAAGATGCAAGAGGCACTAAAACTCTAACAAGAGGTGCCAAAATAGGTGCAAGAGGCACCAAAACTCTAAAAGTGGCCTAGAATGGTCCAAATAGGTGAAAATAGTCTTTGAACTGCTTGTAAGAGGCACCAAAACTTTCACAAGAGGCACCAAAATAGGTGCAAGAGGTGCCAAAAATCTAAAAGTGGCCCAGAATGGTCCTAGAATAGGTGAAAATAGTCTTTGAACAATTTGCAAGAGGCGCCAAAACAGGTACAAGAGGTTCCAAAACTCTCATAACAAGCCAAAATGGTCTCAAAACAGCTGAAAATGGTCTTTGCACTGCTTGCAAGAGGCGCCAAAATAGATACAAGAGGCACCAAACCTCTAAAAACAACCCAAAAATGCTTCAAAACAACTCAGAATTTCCTCCAAATTGGTGCAAAACGTTCCCAAGTCATAAACCTTGAACCTACAATCATGAAATCATCAAAAAAGTTAGTAATGAGTGAGGCAAAGACCCCACGGTGGGTGCCATTTTGTGCATGTGTCGAATGTGGAGAGGTATATTCTAATGTCAACACAAACCTTAATGAGACCGTTTACATTCAATGTTTTAAGCAAGTAAAAATACTCTATTCATAATACAATCAAATATTTCAAATACATATCATTGCCCTCTTTGTTAAAATGACTACCTAGAAAATGAGATTTGATGCTTAATATGCAAACTAAGATGATTTCTATGTGAAAATGTGTGGTGGAGTGATTAGTGGTATGCTTCTAAATGAAAAAAAATGATGGAAACTATAATGGATGTAAAGATAAACGAAGGATGATGTTGATGATAGATAAACAATTGGAGATGAGTGAGATGATATGAAACTATAGTGAACTATCCATGATTATGTGTATGCTCAAATGCAATCATAAAACAAACTAACCTAAAATGTAACTATGAAGCAATTAATTAATCTAAGATGAGAATGCAAAGTAACACATGATATGAAAGCTAAGTATAAGACTCCATGAAAGCTCCAAGCTCCTACAAAAAACCTGCATGGTAACAATACTCAAAGTGTGGATGAAAAATGACATTATAACACTATTCCAATTTGTATTTCAAAATAACATTATAAAATTACTCAAAAGGTGGATCCTAAATGGTAAGGCAAGAGGGTGTATTTATAGGGTTTCTCAAGCATTTTGTGAGGTGGCACCCATCAACGGTCTAGATTCAAAGGATAAATGATAGATGGTGGAGATGAAAGGAATCAGGATGTTGTCCCCTTGACCAAGGACAACATAACATGTGTTTGGAGAGAATCCCTTGAGCAATTGGAAGCATGCCAATTGTATGGGATTCCCAAGTGTGTGAAACAAAGACCCATGTGCTCCAAATTTTTTGGAAGTGTGGGGGAATAAAACCATGTGCTTTTTCTCATTGGAGGAAGTGTGTGAGGATAATTCTAATTAATAATTAGGCTTATTTATTTTAATGTGACCTTTATTAGGTGGCACACAAAAAGTTGTAGAAATGTGCTCTAATTCTTAATCAAGATTAATGAAGGTTAATTAAATAAACATGTTTAGGGTATTTTGTTTATTTAATTATGTAGAAGAATGTGAATTAGAAGAATTAAAAGGAAAGCGAAGAATATAAATAAAGTAATTCCTTATTTATATGTAGTTGAAGCATTAATCAAATAGGTTGTATTTAATTAATTGAATATGATGATCGTTTTCAAGTGTATATAGAAACAATAAAAATCTACATGCAGAGAGTTGATGAGTAGGTGAGGGAAATGAGAGGTCTTGGAGCACAATTCAAAGAATCTAAAGGGGTAACGAAAGTTGTCAGATATCTTCCTGATTCTTATAGTGAAAAGGTATTTACTATTGAGGAAATTGCAAATCTTAATACTTATTCTAGAGATCTGATGATTGGTACACTAAATTCTTTTGAAATGAGAAAAAAGGGCTTGAAAAATGGGTGTGATCCCACAATACTAGTTTACAATTTTTGGCCAAACTAGACACTTAACTGATTTTTTTCTAACTAAATCTTCACTTTCGGGCACCTATAGCGGCTAAACCACGAGGAATTTGAAGATGATGCAAACTAGTGATTTGTGACATTTTGTCTTTAGATTCTAAATATATATTTTTTAATTTTTTGGAATCAAATTGCATTCTTTCTCTCCTTCAAAACTAGTTTTTAGTAAACATCATTTTTAAGGAGTGATGCTCACTGTATAACACAACTTTTTTTCCATGAAGGATAAAATTATAATTTGTTTGAATTTAGATTTGTAACTATGATATCTAGTGCTTCCAATTGGTTTCATAGTGTTTTATTGAATATTTTTTCCTTAATCAAGTTTCGAAGTCAAACCAATTACAATTTAGACATAGGCACCATATAACACAATTTTTTTTGTATGTATCAAAATTCATTTTTTGTTGTTGGATCAAGGACTTCAATATCTAGTGCAGGGTATGTGCAAGATCATCATGGAAACAACAAGCCCTTAAGTGGCAAAAATTTACAAAAATTAGAGTTAGGCAACTTGACATAAAAATTTGAATAAGTTATCTATATCATTTCAAAAATATGTAAGAATAGAATCCGTAGAAAATTGAATACAGTTTCTAAACTACTAGGTTTATTTTAAAAAAAAATCTATTTGGTAAAAATTTGAAATTTCAATGCAGTAGTACTTAAATTTTAAGGAGAAAACAAGAAGTACGTGTCTATCTGACCACCCTAACCACAATAAAATAATATTTTTTTAGAAGATTTTACATATAAGTAGATGACTCATGTCTTGATGTGATGCATATTTTTTTGTAATTTTTTTCAAAGTAAATAATTAATTATGAATTTTTTATTACAAATTTTAAAAAATATAAAAACTTGTATGTTTGACCACCTTAACTTAGTCAAAACTTCATGAAATTCATTTTTTTTAATCCTATAGTATACAAAGCATAGAATGTGACACATGTCTTGGGTTCAAAAAATATGATACTGTTTGAAAGCTATAGATGTTTTTCAATTACCATATCAATTAGGACTTTAGTTGTAATTCAAATAGAAAATGAATAATAATTATTTATTAAATTCAAAGTAAAGCATAATTTATATTGGTGGAAAGTTGAGAATATCCTTTAAAAACCCTTTTCGTTTCATCAATTTTGGGTTAAAAAAAAAGTCATCATACACATACTCTACACATACCCATCATATCACCACTTTTTGGCCCATCATGATCCTGCACATACCTTGCACTCATATTTTTCATTTTTTTTTTAATCTTCTACTTTTCCACATGCGTAGAACAAAGAGCTTGATTTTTGGTGAAAAATCTACATTCACAAGAAATAAAAAATAAATATAATAATAAAATTAATTTTTTTTAAAATTATACTTTTTGGGAAGCTTATAATAAGGACTGCATACTTACAAAAAATTAAATTAAATTAATTTATTTGATCCCCCAAAAGGTAAATACAAAGCGGTTTTTTATCAACATTTTGATAGGTGTAAATGATACCTCATTATAGGTATGGTTTAAAACTAGTGGGGTTCTATCCAAGGGGGTTTGATCTAAGGTAGTTTGATCAAACCCTCTTCAATTGGACCGATTTAAATGAAATTTTTTAAGGATTAAACCATTATATTTTCTAAAATATGCGATTTAAATAAAAATAAAAATCTCCTAGAAATTGTAAACTAGCTTTGTGGGATAACCCATAATTATAAATGTAGTGATTGCTTTCATGGATGGAATATCAAAAAAGGTTGAAGATTCATATAAGGGAGATCTCGATGATGTGGAAGCTAAGTTTTTAAGAAGAATGAAAAAGGGAAACGGTAAGTACAAAGGTAAATTACCTTTAAAATGTTTTAACTATGGTGAAATAGGTCATTATGCTTCAAGATGTCCAAAAGAGTTGCAAACAATACAAATAAGGAGAACAAAGGAAAGATGATTAAAAGAGCTTAATATGTTAGAGAAAATGCTAGCATTTATGATGATGAATCTAATTATGGAGACTTCGCTGACAATGAATGCTTGTTCTTGGCTATAAAAGATGAATCTAGTTTTACTAACTCTATAAGTTGTGTGAAGAAAAGTATTTTTTAGAAGAAGGGTAAGGTTGAAGGTACTCTGGTATCTTTCATGTTAAAGAAGAAAAGAATTATTGGGTTGTTGATAGTGGCTGCTCTAATCACATGACTGGAGAAAAAAGTAAGTTTGCTAAATTTGAAAAATATGATGGAGGACTAGTTAAATTTGGAGATGATTCAAAAGCTAAAATTTAAAGAATAGGTTCAATCAATTTTGATGGAAAGCATTTAAAACTAATAATGTTTACTATGTTAAGGTTTTAAGGCATAACCTTTCGAGTGTTGGAAAAATTTGTAGCAAAGGATATAATCTTATGTTTAAGAATGAAAGTTGTGAGATCAGAAAAGGGATTGGAACAATGATTACTATTGGTAAAAGGACAAATGGAAACATCTACTAACTTAAGGGTGCTAATGGTCATTGCTTTATGTCGCAAATTAGTGATAGTTGGTTATGGCACCTAAGGATGTCATATGAATTTTGATAATTTGGTGAGAATCAACTTAGTTCATGCAGTGAGATACCTACCAAGAATAACAAATCTTATCAATGTTGTTTGCAAGGATTGTCAATTTGGAAAGCAAGGAGTAGTTTCAAAGGAAAGGAATAATCAACTACCAGACTAATGAAATCAATTCATACAAATCTTTATGGTCCTACAAGGGTGAGAAGTCTACAAGGTGATAGATATTTCATGCTTTTGATTGATGATTATTCTAGAATGTCATGGGCTATTTTTCTTAGAGAGAAATCTAATGCATTAGATAAATTCAAGGCATTTAAAGCTATGGTTGTGAATGAAATGGACCTGAAAATAAAAATTTTGAGGTCTGAAAGAGGTGATGAATTCACCTCCAATGAGTTTATCATGTTGTGGGAAGTTCATGGAATAAAGAGGCACCTGTCTTCCACTAGAACTCCTTAGAAAAATAGCGTGGCTGAGAGGAAAACAAGATGATTAAAGAAGCCACTAGGACTATGGTAAAAGAAGAAAATCTACCGAAAGTCTACTAGAGAGAAGAAATTCATACTTCTATTTACATACCTAGCACATTTCAAGCCAAAGCTAATAGCACATAGACTCCCTATGAGATATGGTATGAAAAGATTCCTACTGTGAAGTACTTTAAAGTGTTTGGAAGCAAATGTTATATCAAAATAGATGAAGAAAACTTAGGAAAGTTTGATGCAAGTTTTGATGAAGATATCTTCCATGGATATTCTACTAAAAGAAAAGCTTATAGATGTTACAACAAAAGGCTAAAAAATATTGTTGAAAGTGCAAATGTTAAGGTTGATGAAATCTTGTAGAATTCAATTGCAGTGGATGGATGTGTCCGATGAAATTGATTGCAAAGAAGAAGAAGAAAAATATGAAGGAAAATAAGTGCAGAATGAATAGGAAGAAGCTTAGGAGAAGACCCCCAAGACCCCTAAGACCCCTAAGTATGTGCGGAAGAATCATTCTGAAGAACATATCATTGGAGACAAAAGGAATGGAGTATTGACAAGAAGCAAAGCTACTGAAGTTGAGGTAAATCTATGTTTACTTTCTAAAGTTGAACTTAACACAGTGAGTGAAGCATGCAAAGATGAAAATTGGATGAAGGCAATGGAAGAATAACTTTTGTAGATAGAGAGAAATAAGACTTGGGAATTGTTTCCTAGATCGAAAAATAAGAACATAATTGGAACTAAGTGGGTATTCATAAACAAATTGAATGAGAATGGAGAAGTGGTAAGAAATAAAGCAAGACTTGTGTGTAAGGGATACTAACAAGTGGAAGGGATAGACTTTGAGAAGACATTTGAGACTATGGCTAGAATGGAAGCTATTAGAATGTCTTTGGCATTTACAACACATAAGGGCTTTAAATTTTATCAGATGGATGTGAAGTCTATTTTTCTTAATAGTGAATTAGAGGAAGAGGTTTTCATGGAACAACCAGAAGGATTTTAGTTGTCATATCAAATGGATATGGTGTGTAAATTGAAGAAGGCACTATATGGATTGAAGCAAGCTCCTAGAGATTACTATGTAAGATTGGACAAATATTTGATCCAACAAGGATTCAGTAAAGGCACCACATACAATAATCTTTACTTAAAAATTGAGGTAGAAAAAATCTTGATAGTGGTTGTGTATGTGGGTGATATTATCTTTGGAGGAAATGAAGCTGTGTAATAAATTTTAAGAAGAGATGAAAAAAGAGTTTGAAATGTCAATGTCTTGGGAGAATAATTTCTTCTTTGGGCTACAAATCAATCAAACAAATAAAGGGATTTTCATTTCATAGTCTAAGTATGTCAAAGAGATGTTGAAGAGGTTTGGAATGGATGACTCCAAATAGATATGCACTCCTATGGTGATTGTTTGTAAATTGAGAAAAAATGATGATCCACCTAAGGGTGTGTGATAGGTCGAATATATGCATTAGAAAATGAGTAGCAAACAAAAGAGTGCAAATAAACACTAAAACAACCTACACCTCAAGATTGGCCTAAGTTGGAATAAACACAAAGTAAGGACAACAAAATGAAACCTTTTACCTTGTGTCGAATTGATCCTTTGGTTGGCCCTTTGATCTTCGGTGTTGTGTGCTCCTTGGATGTCAAGATATGCAAGCTAGATGATGATGTGAGGATGGATGAAAATGGATGAAAGCATGAAAATGGCTAAGTATGAATTCTAGAGAAATTTTGCAAGAGTTTGGCTACAATGCATGATCTCCCAAAAATGAGAGAAAAGAGGGGGTATTTATAGAGATTTTGGAAATATATAGGGAAATAGATGGCCAAGATTGAGCCACCAATGATCAAGATGTAGGGCTAAGGTGAGTTGAGAACTCACAAGCCCTCACATCTTGACATGTGGCATGTGATATTACCCTAAAAGGTGAAGTGGACATAAGGTGGAAGGATAGTACATGACATGGAGGGAGTACAAAGTACCTTGGGATTGGGACAAAATCTCCTCATAAAGGAGGTACTTGTCCCCATGTGGGTGAGAGGACAAGTGGGGAATTAAAAATTCCTCAAATATTCTCATGGGGATGAGAGAAGGAATTTAAAATTCCTTAAATGCATTAGGGGATTAAATGTGAATTAAAAATTCACATAGGGAAAGGAGATGCCTTGTCCAAAAGGAGAAAGCATTTAATGAAGTTGACTAAGGACACTTTCCATAAATGATATGGGAATTAGAGATGACCTAATATGTGATTAAGGTTGTGCAAGTACTTGATTAGGCTAATTAAGGACTCATTAGAGGCAAGTGGGAAATTATGGAGGATGGGACCCTAATGATGATTAGGGGTGTGCACATCTTAATCATAAATTAACTATGACTAAGAAAGACAATTAGATTGCTAAGAGGGATTAAAGGTCAACTTGCAAAAGTTGGAGGATGTGACACATGAGAGAGAAAATAGGGATTTTTAAAAGTAAATTTAAAATTCCAAAGGATAATGTGACTAAATTAAATAAAGTGACGCATTTATTTAATTTAGAGAGGAAATAGGGGAAAGGTATTTATTAAATTAGATACCTTGGGGAACCTTATGCAAGAAACATAATATCAATTAAATGAATGATTTAATAAATACTGACAAAGAGGGCGATCTTAAAAGAGCAAAGGGATGATTAAGAAGATGACTTTGACCATACGAAAGTGGTCAAATTTGGATGTCTACATTTTGCCCCTCTTCGAGACACTATTAGAATAATAGGGTTTCGAAGAAAAATAAAACATAGACGATTGCATGGAAGAAGTGACTGGAAAAGAGATGCCCCAGCATGGGAGAGATTATGAGCTACCCGAATAGGGGAGAATTAAAGGGGACACCCTAGTCTCGCGAGGGAAGGCCTATGACAGAAGATTAGGAGAGGATGGTAGGGTATTCCCCCTCGAGAAGGGGACGAGGGTGGAGAAAGGGGGCCCCAAACAACTTCTCAAAAGGACGAAGTGGTATATGTCGTTGGAAAGGATTTGGAAAATTGAGAAGATTGGCATTTGAACGGAGGAAAATGGGTCTACGATGTAGAAATGGCGGCCCTGTGAAGACAAGGGGGGGGAATTAGTTGAGGCCCAAAAATGTTAAATAAAAGAAAGAAAATCCTTTTATTTGAAAAAGTAAAAAAAATGGGGGAAAAGCTATAAAAGGGAGTGTGGGGGTCATTTCTCCTCATTTGGACAGCTGTCAAGTGAGGAGAAGAGGAAAAGGAGGAGAGAGCAAGACAAAGAGGAGACATGATGCTACAATATGATTCAGACATTATTCAGCGGGGGGGCGAGAGATGATGATTTTTTGAGGAGTGTGTGGTGCCATGTCAGGTGAGTTTGAAACCCTAGCTAGTGATTTCGTGCAATTTTTCCAATTGTTTTCAAAAAATGAAAATATGGGTTTTGGAGTAGGGGTAGGGATGAAAAATGGGTAGGGGGAAAAATATAAATAAATAATTTTTTTTTTGTTTTTGGGTGGCAGTTCGGGTTAGGTGGGATGGGGTGGGGGCACGTGGAGCCCAACTCAGGCGGATACGCCCATCCGGGTAGGCGTTTCGGCCCCGGCCAGGCGGAGCACCGCCAGTGGCGCGGGCGGGTCCACCTGTGCCTGGGCAGGTCTGCCCGTGCCTGGACGGTTTCGCCTGTGCCGGGGCAGGTCCGCCCGTGCACCGGCAGCACCGCATGTGCCCAGGCGGGTCTGCCTATGCACGGGCGGCACTGCGTACGCCCGGGCGGGTCCGCCCGTGCACGAGCGGTTCCGGTTGCACTCAGGCGGGTCCTCCCATGCACCGGCGGTGCCGCCTGGGCCCTAGTGGGTCCTCCTGTGTGCGGGCAGTGCCACCTGCACGTGGGCAGGTTCGCTCATGCGCCGACGGTGCCGCCAGTGCACCAGCGGGTCCGCTTGTGCACAGGAGGGGCCGCCCACGCTGAGGCAGAGCGCTGCCCAAGTAGCTCGGGTGAGTCTACCCAGAGGCATGGGTAAGGAAAAAAGAATTCTGGGGGAGTGTTTGAAGATTGAAGGATAGGATGATACGAAGAAACGAATTTTGACAAGCTGTTGTTGTGGCATTTGCAAAGAGTGGAGAGTCTGCGGACACGAAAGAGACGATCCGAGGTTTTGGCAAGATGTGTGGCACGGATGATAGGCGTGAAGCACCAGAGACTATTAGAGGTAGGACTATTACACATGTTGTCCTATCCGACGATGAAGGCCCACAAGGCCATGCTGACAGTGCTGATAGAGCGCTGGGACTCAGAGACATCGACATTCCATCTACCGACAGGGGAGATGACAGTGACCTTGGAGGATGTTTGGCGGATTCTGAGGCTCCCTATAGCAGGACTTCTAGTTAGCGAGTGCTGGTCAGAGGATGAGCTGCTGGATGAGTCTGTGCGCGTTGTTTTCGGTAGTGACAATTTGCCAGTTTAGCGGGGTCAGTTGGATGTGGATAGGATGTTGTCATGCAGGGGGATGCCGGTTTTGTCCCTATACCTAGCAGGACTGATTAGTGGGATCCTAGTGCTAGATCAGAGCGGTCGGTTCCTGCACCTGCGATTTGTCGAGGTGATTCGACATATCATCAAGGGTCGAGAGGGGGAGTTCGCGTGGGGGACATGTATGCTGGCACAGCTATATTGAGACATGCATAGGGCATGTTATCGGAGAGCGCTGAGTGTGGCCCATGTCACACTATTACAGGTTTGGGCGTGGGAGCACATCAGGGTGACTAGACCAATCGTGAGCAGATTAGGAGTGTAGGGTTATGGAGAGGCCATGGCCTGGGGTTGGGGGATAGAGGCAGGAGTGATATTGCGGTATCGGGATGTGAGCGATGTGGATGTGTGGAGGAGACAATCCGATAATTTGTAGGAGGACATGATAGTGTGGTGTCCTTATATGCTGCGATGCTTTAGGGGTTGGAGGGATGATGAGGCGGAACACAGCGATTACTTCTTCACACACTGCTATATTATTGGGCGGATTCTGATTATAGTGGAGCTACACAGACCTAATCGGGTGACACGACAGTTTGGAGTGAGGCAACTTATTCCTGAGGGACAGTTTAGATTCTGACGACTATCGCGGGAGCAACCATGGGGGGCTCAGCTGAGCCAGGATGCAGTGTGGGAGGAGCTGGAGACATTATAGTTTAGGCCATACCCCGACAGGTGGGGGGCCGAGGGATGCGGGGGTGATAGATCGATACCGGCAGTGGTCCAGGAGACATCCACGACCATGGATTACCCTAGTAGTGCCGATTGAGGGAGCACTAGGGTTCGGGTCAGAGGATGAGAGACAACTGAGGGCAAAGGGACCGACACCTCAAGGCCGATAGAGAGGAGGTTAGGCAAGGGGAGGACGATAGGCAGTGGGAGCAGCCGATGGGGCCAGTTAGGGTAGCTAGGAGGAGACGGCGGTGAAAATCTGGAGGGGACAGAGGAGAGGAGGGAGAGGATGAGGCCAGTAGGGCTATAGCACAATGGGATAGGGGTGCAGAGATCTAGGGAGAGAGGGGTCAGGAGGCATGTGCATCCCCAGAGGGGCAGCAGCAGGAGAGAGAGGAGAAGGCTGAGACCAGCAGAGAGCGAGAGAGGCATGAGTTAGACATGGCTACCGGAGGGGGTCAGCGACAGGGACCAGAGGAGGGTGAGGCTAGCAGAGCATAGGAGAGGGTGATAGGGAGAGATGGATCCCCTTCGGTGATAGATGTGAATGCGATGGAGGCGTCGTCGGATAGTGAGGGGTACAAGCCGCGAGAGATGGATATAGACATGGATGTTTATGACCTCCGACCACTGTCGACAGTGCCACCTAGAGGGGAGTACCCTGCAGTGGTTTTGAGAGGGACCGTAGAGAGGCTACGCCTTAGTGAGCAGTGGTTATGGCAGATAGAGGTAGAGCGGGTCAGGTTAGAGGCAGTGCTGAGCGAGTTACAGACACGGTTCTTCCAGGGTGAGAGAGACTATTCAGCCCCAGCCATACTGGCGTCAGATGTAGAGCAGAGACTAACCAGAGAGAGAGATGAGGCACGGGTGAGGCAGTTGATCTGCAAGCAGAGATTGAGGTTTTTCAAGCGGAGGTAGCCAGGGAGCATGAGGAGGGAGATGCCGTGAGATGGGAGTGAGATCACTTGGTGGTAGAGGCAGCGATATGACAGGTTGTCAGAGGGGGGACAGGGTAGGAGCCATCAGAGACTGGGACAGGGACTGGCGGGGATATAGAGGATCTCCAGAGATAGCTACATCGGTTATGGAGAGAGAGAGTAGACTGGCTCCAAGAGTGGGTTGAGCTTAGAGACAGAGTGGACTGTCTAGAGCAGACAGTTGGGGACATGGGACAGATACAACAAAGGGAGGAGGAGACGCAGAGAGAGGTGCGCATGTTGTGGTCAGAGATAGATGTGGCACGGGTACAGGTGTAGGTCTTAGAGGGAGACATGGATTTGGCACAGGCACGTGTTCAAGTGGCTGAGAGTGATAGGCTGGTGGCAGAGGTAGAGGTTTAGTCTCTTTGAGGAGAGAGGGATGCAGCAATATCATAGGTGTCAGGTTTGTGATGGGAGAGAGATGCTGCCGAGGTGAGACTACAGGCACTTCAAAGGGATAGGGATGCAGCAGAGGCTCAGGCCCAGGCCACTCAGAGGGAGAGGGATGCTGCAGAGGTATGGATGCAGATGCTGCAGAGTGAGCGGGATGCAGTAGTGATGCAGCAGTAGTTAGCGCAAGTTAGTGCTGTGATGGGGACAAACATATAGGGATTACAAGGGGAGAGGGATGTTGCAGTGGCTAGGGCAGTGGCTGCCGAGGAGGTGAGGGATCGAGTGCAGGCAGAGATGGCACAGTTACGACTATCCCAGGAGGCCTGGGAATAGGAGAGGAGATTTATCTCAAGAGATCAGGATAGATACCGTCAGGAGCGGAATTCTGCCTGGGTTCAGGTTGCTGAGCGAGAGGAGAATGTGAGGGAGGCAAGATTCTGGATGGCCGCGTACTACCATGCAGTGCCAGACCCGACCCAGCGACTGTTCCAGTACACTCGATAGGAATCAGAGATGCCAGCACCATCTTATTCGTTGGGGACACAAACCCAAGGCTATAGTGATTCACCAGGTGTCACCCTGGGAAGGAGATCAATACTTGATTCACCACAGAGATCAGACGTGGGTAGCTCATTCGGGAGGTGACAGGATACCTAGTTTTGATAGATGCAGGGTGGAGTGCGTAGCACTTATCGATAGAGATTAGAGATGCTCTACATCTCTAGATTTGTATTTTATTTGATGATGTATGAGTGTTATGTGATGGATATATGATGGACATATGACATATATTGTATTATTTTGATTATGATATGAGACAGTCCTTATTGACACTATGCAGTATGTTTCCCTTTTATGATGGGTGATCCTGTTAATGTATGCATATGTATATGATAATTCCTGCTTATATGGATGGACATGTTGGTTTATTTATGCACATGTTTATGTAAATGATTGGGTTTATGTAGATGATTTTATCAATGGAGATCTTTGCATGGTGATATGATGGGTGCACATGTTGTATCTGTGATGACTTATATGTATGGATGCCTAGATGACTTTTGGTTATGTATGTATATGTGTATGATAGATTTTGTATAAACATCTTAGATATGCAGGATGTGATGTATTATGAGTCGGACACTTTGTGATGCAGGTGGCCATGCATGCATGGATCTAACATGTTGTGATGCAGGTGGAAATGTAATCGTGGTTCTAACATGTTGTGATGTAGGTGGCGATGTATGTGTGGTTAATAGAATGACTCTAATATGCAATAATGCTCTTGTATTTGACAGGAAATAACACACGGCTATGAGTGCCAATAAGAACTAGCATGATAATGGAAGGTGGGTATGTAGTAATGGGTGTAATTTTTCATCTATCAAAAACCATTAGCATCTTGAGAATAATGGGAGAGAGCGGGATAAAAGTACTCACACAACCAAAATCATTGGGTGAATGCAATGCAACGAATGATGAAATGCAATCCTAACATGAGTTTCCATCTTTGGAGCACTATTTTTTGCTATAGCATAGGATACTGGATACCCTGATATGTAAGACCAAGGTGAGTTGGCATCCAATGCATGAAACAAGCACAACAGACAGAAAGGTTACCCCGATATCCCAAGGTCATGATGACCTTGGTCGGGCCAAGTATTGGGATAACCATAAACATGGGAGGATGGCCCAACGTAACACAAGACCGTAGGGATCTTGGTGGGTACTATGTGGGACAACCAAGGGGACATCAAAAAAAGAAAAGACCAAGATAAACCCCTATGTTGACTTATCAAAGCACACCATGATATGATGGATCAGGGCGACCATGAAAAGTGTTGATAGTGAGTTCAAGTGACAAATAAATTCCAAAATATCCAAAAGATCACAATTAATATCAAAACGTCCTTTGTCATAGGATCAAGGTGATGGATGGGATTGATGAGGTCTGCTAGGAAGGATGCATCCTGTTGAGACCGATGATGGGTACTACACTAGAATGACCCAGTTTGACCCCAAATATTTTTATTAACCAAATCTCTTGATAATAAGGGAGTTTAATTGAGAATAACGAGCTAGACTAGGACACAGACTAACATACCCTACAGACCTAGGGGCTCGGGGGGTGATCAGAGATTAGCCTTGCCTACGTGAACACGCAGAGCCCTCGTAGTTCATGAAAAGACCATGGATAAAGCAGAAAGAGGATGATGAAGGAGAATGATGGATGATCAAGACGTGATGGTCAGAATATCTGGGGGCAGGTCAAAGGATCAGCCTTGCCTACGTGACAGCGTAGGGGCAACGTAGTTCAACTAGTGATGCGAGAGGATGAGAGCTAGATGGTGACTGACACGATGGATGATCCTACATGATGACACAGACTGACCGACAAAGGGAATGAATGACATAAGTTCAAAG
The DNA here is from genome assembly GCA_007258455.2 of Sequoia sempervirens. Classification (NCBI taxonomy): domain Eukaryota; kingdom Viridiplantae; phylum Streptophyta; class Pinopsida; order Cupressales; family Cupressaceae; genus Sequoia; species Sequoia sempervirens. The sequence goes on from VDFB02193867.1 coordinate 464,047,073, forward strand.
TGGGATACTGAAAAGCTCGGGATGGGGGATAGGCTAGATGGGTCGTCCAATGCTCAATCAATATATACCAAGTGGCCTAGGATGAGATGGGTGAGGACAATAGTGCAGATAAGCATAAAATAACTAGGATGTCAGGTAGATAATGATTAAGCCCTCTACAGATGACACCTGTTACTAGGTTTTCACCATCCATATTTATCCAAGGTGCCACCAGAAGGTGGTTTTCACCATAGGACAGATTTATTTCTCTTTATTATTTTTTTTAGATTTATTTTTTATTTTTGATTTTTTTGATTTTTTTGATTTTTTTGATTTTTTTTTGATTTTTTTGATTTTTGATGGGGTTACTGAGCGGATTTAGGTGTAGAACTTCTTTAGATGCATGATATTGACGGGTTCGTCAAGGGGATCTCCTTCAAGAGTAGTCAACCTGTATGCCCCAGATCCATATTTAGCGGCTATGATATAGGGTCCCAACCAATTTGCTTCAAATTTTCCTTTCTTGTCCCGATCTTGCTGAGTACGCTGATTCTCTTTGAGGACATGATCGCCTACCTGAAACTATCGAGGGCGAACCTTCTTGTTGTAGTGGAACTTAAGGCGATTCTGGTATGCTTGGAGGTGATCGTAAGCTTTGATTCGCCTTTCATCAAGTAACTCCAGGTGTGCGAGTCGTACAACATGAGCATCCTCCTCACTGATAAGATTTTTTAGGGAAATTCTCAGTGATGGGATCTCAACTTCAATTGGCAAGATGGCTTCAGCATCATAGACCAAAGAATAGGGGGTGGCGCTTATAGGGGTACGGATGGAGGTGCGATATGCCCATAGGGTGGGATGAATATGGAGGTGCCAATCTCGACTGGTGTTATTGACAACCTTTTTAAGGATGCGGATGAGAGTCTTGTTGGTTTCTTCTGCCTGACCATTAACCTGGGGGTAATAAGGCGTTGACCAACGATGCTGGATGTGAAAGGTATCACAGAGGTGTTTCATGGCTTGGTTTTTGAAGGGTTTTCCATTATCAAAAAGGATGGTGGATGGGATACCATATCTGTAGAGAATATGGTAAAGGATAAATTTTGAGATTTGGATACCGGTGACTTGTGAAAGTGGCATGGATTCCACCCACTTAGTGAAGTATTCAGTGGCAGTAATTATAAATATATGGCCGTTAGATGATGGTGGGTGAATCTTTCCAATCAAGTCGAAACCCCATTGAGAAAATGGCCACGGTGCTAGGAGGGGCTGAAGATCTTTTGTTGGGGCATGAATCAAATCTGCATGTTGTTGGCATAGGAGCACTTCTTCACAAATTCACAAGCATCATGTTCCAATGTAGGCCAATAATATCCAACTTGTAGGATCCTTTTGGCCAAGGCCATACCATTTGAGTGAGCTCCACAAACACCACCATGTACCTCTGTTAGTGTCGTGCAGGCCTCAGTCTCATTCAGACACCTGAGGAGGATTCCATCATACCCACGATGATAAAGTGTATCACCAATGATGAGGTATCGGGAAGAGCGATGAACAAAGGATTTGCGTTGATTTCGTGTAAGATCTGGGGGTATAATACTATCATGGAGATAGGTATATATGTCCTGGTACTAGGGGGAGGCGGGACTTATGATATCACACACCATATCAATCTTTGAGATATTATATGCTGGGATTAAAAGTTGTTAGACAAGGAACTGACATTCCGTCTGATCTTTGGTCATGTCGATCAGAGAACTGATGGTGGCCATTGCATTTGCTGCTTTATTCTGAACCCTAGGAATTTGGTCAAATTGTATGGAGGTGAAATATTTCTTGAAATCATCCACCATGTGTTTATAGGGTAATAGATTATCATCCTTTGTTAGGAATTCATCATTAACTTGCTTGATGACTAATAATGAATCCCCAAAGACCTTCAAGTGAGTTATATGCCACTATTTTGTAATTCGGAGGCCGGTGAGGAGGGCTTCGTACTCTGTGATGTTGTTGGTACACGGGAATGCTATTCTGAATGATTTTGGAATGTAGTCACCTTGAGGGGTAATTAGTAAAATTCCTGCACCTGATCCATTATGTGTGTATGAGAAATCAAAATATAGTGTCCAAGCGGGTGCTTCTGTAACTATGTAGACTTCTTCGTCTAGAAATTCAGTGTCCAGAGGGTAAGCATCTACTAATGGTGCCTCAGCTAATTGATCAGCTATGACCTGTCCCTTTATGGCTTTCCATTCCACATACTCTATGTCAAATTCACTTAGAAGCATGACCCACTTGGCCATGCGGCCAGTCAGAGTGGTTCTAGATAACAAATACTTCAATGGATTGATTTTGGCAATTAATTTGACTGGATGGCTGAGCATGTAATGTCAGAATTTCTATGTGCTGAAGACAAGTGCAAGGTAGGCCTTTTCCATGGGGGAGTAGTTTAATTCATAGCTGACCAATGTCCGACTGATGTAGTAGATCGCCCTCTCTTTCGATGATTCATCATGTTGTGCCAACAATGCCCCTAGCATGATAGAAGTGGTAGAAATGTAAAGCAAGAGGGGTTTTCCTAGAATAGGTGGCATTAAGATCGGTGGATGAGCTAAATATTCCTTAATTTTATTGAAACCCATCTGACACTGTTGGTTCCATCAGAAGGTGGAATCTTTCTTTAGAAGATGAGTGAATGGCTGACACTTATCTGCTAGCTAGGCTATGAATCGTTGGATGGACTACATCTTCCCCTGGAGGCTTCTTAACTGTTTTAGATTGTGCGGAGGTGGCATGTCCAGGATAGCCTTTACCTTTGTGGGATCAACCTCAATGGCCCTACGAGAGACTATGAAACCCAATAACTTTCCTGACGTGACCCCAAAGACACACTTTTTTGGATTTAGCCGCAACTTGTAATGCTCTAACTACTCAAATATCTTTTTCAGGATGGTAGGATGTTCTGCTTGTGCTCTAAATTTCCCTAATAGGTCATAAACATAATCCTCCATGATGATATGTATGAGGTCATGGAAGATGACCATCATTGCCCTCTGATATGTTGCCCCCGCATTTTTGAGACCAAAGGGCATAACATTGTAACAGAAAATGCCCCAAGGTGTTGTGAAGGCGGTCTTGTGTTGGTCCTCAGGTACAATTCGAATCTGATTATAACCAGAGAAGCCATCCATAAGGGATAACATCTCATGTCCTGCTGTCAGGTCAACCAACATGTCAATGTTAGGCAGAGGGAAGTCATCTTTTGGGCAGGCTTTGTTACGATCCCTGAAGTCTATGCAGACCTGAATGTCTCCATTTGGTTTGGCAACTGGTACTATATTAGAGATCCACTTAAAGTAGTCAATCGGTTTGATAAAACCCGCCTCTAGTAACTTCTCCAATTCCTTCTTGACTAATAATGCGACTTGCAGATGCATCTTGCGGAGCTTCTGTTTGACAGGCTTGGCGTTTGGGCGAACGTATAAATGATGAACCACTAAGGCAGGGTCTAAGCTTGGCATGTCTGAGTATGACCAAGCAAAGTTAATGATTCCCGCTTGGAGTAGCTACACGATGACTGGATACTCTTGCTCTGAGAGTGACTTAGCTACATAGGTGATTTTATGATTTTCAGCAGTACCCAGATTAACTTCTTGAGTCTCTTCAATTAGAATAGATGATTGGGTAGATAACCGAGTTCCCACAAGAGGAAGATGAACATCTCCATCTTCCAGTGCCTCTTCGAGGTTTTCGCCATCAGATGTGTCCTTTATTTTTACTTTTTCAAGGTCAGGAAGTGCCTCATGGAAGTTTTCACTAGAGGACCACTTTTTACTTTTCTTATTCTTATTTTTGCGACTGGAGTGTTCATCCTCCCCCAATCCCATAAGGTTGACATATGTATCCGCAGACATACTGACAGGTGTGCTATTACGTAGGTCGCAATCAATAAGCTTAGGGTGACAAAGGGATAGGCATTCGAACATGGATGATAGGTCAGTGTGATCGACGTCATTGTACACACGTATGATGGATTCCTCCTCAGGTGTGTCTTCTAATGAGCCATTGCCCATGGTGACACTATTGGAAGTATTAGACGATGTTGTAGGGCCTTTTTGCTTTGTGTCGTATCTGACACCTATGTTCTTCAGCAACTTTGTCATACCAATAGGTTGCAATTGCCCCTGTTCTTCTTTACCTAGGCCTCTACGTTGGTAGTTATACTTTTCTGCCAACTTAGCTGACCAAGGATATGCTTCTTGAAAATATTCCTTTAGAGGGGGATTTGGTTGGGGTTCTTCTCGGTATACCCATTGACTTATATCCTCTTCCGGTGCATCTATCTTGATACTAGGGGACCTGAAAGTGGTGGTAGGGATGTTTTTACCACTGAAGGTGATGGTCTTGTCTTCCTTTGGAGTAGCATGTGAAGGTTGGCCATACTCATGTGGTGACGGGGGCATGGTTGCTATATTAAGAGCAGTATGCATTTCGTATTCACCACACCCTTTGTCCATGATCTGGACTTTTGTGACTGTGGGATCAGTGGTGGAAGATGGAGTGGTTATCGTGGAGGGTGTATTAGCAGATGATGACTGGGATGCCCCTATTTCCACCCCGGGATAGTAATGTAAATGGGGAAAGGACGCTTCCAAAGCCCAACAATATTCAAATGGTTGGGGATCAGCGTAGATGGTGACTTCCTGTTCGTTGACTGGAAATTTTAGGCACTAATGGTATGTGGAAGGGACAACTTGCATAGCATGGAGCCATGGGCGGCCAAGGAGGAGATTATATGGCAAGTCCAGATCAAGGACATGATAGGTAATGTAATGAATGACAAGTCCCACTTGGATAGGAAGACTAATAATTCCCTCTGAATTCCTTTCTGCATTATCATAGGCCTTGATGGTGATGATCTGATTACTTAGATCTACTTGAGTATGCCCCACCTATTTTATGAATTTTAGAGTACACAAATTGAGGGCAGAGCCATTATCAACCAAGACCCTTTTTATTTTATGATGGGAAACCACGACTTAAATATGTAAGGGGAGATTATGATTCACATTGATGTTTGGCATGTCATTTTGGTTGAAGTGCAGTTGATAAGATAAAGCCAGGTGACCTACCAAAGCTTGGAATCATGTAGGGTCAATGTCATTAGGCACATGGGTTTCCTGCAAGGCTCTGTTAAGGATTTCTTGATGTATGGGAGAAGACTTAAGAAAATCCAAAATGGAGATATGAGCAGGGGTCTTCCCTAGGTGATCAAGGATGTTGTATTGAGAGCTTACAGAAGTTGATTGGGCAGGTGTGGAGGCCGCAGGGACAGCAATAGGGGCTCGTCGTGTAGTAACAGCACACTGAGGGTCTTTGGCTTTTACATGTATCATGGATACACGAGGTTCTACTTGCTCAATGTAATGAATAATACCCTCGTAATTGAGGGGTACATTCTTATAGCTCACGTTATTTGTGTTGTTGTCTTGTGGATTACTTGTGGAGGTGCTTGGGCCTTGATTATGGTTTCGAAAGGCATTTTGATATATCTGTAATTGAGCATTGGACGACAAAGCTTGACTAGGGTCAACCTTGATATCACCTCGATCTATGAGATCTTGGATGTAGTTTTTTAGACCCTGACACTTATTCAAAGAGTGTCCTTTGATTTTATGGAACTCACAATATTCATTTTCCCTAAACCATGCCGACTTAGGTTTGGATTCATCAAGTGGCTTGGTGACAGGGTACGTGATCGCATAGTTGATCCGTAACAAATTATTGAAGATGACGCTCAGAGGTTCTCCTAATTGAGCATATTGGCATTTAGTGTTGCCCTGGTTATTCTGATTGGACTGTTGGGGAGGACAGGGTGCCCCCTGCGGTACATATATGGCGTTAGGTATGGGTGGGAGGAAACAATCCTCAGAAGAATCTCCATTTCATCCATAATGCACACTTCTCGACGGATTCAACGTCTCATGTCCCGTAGGGATGGGTGGGAGGAAACAATCCTAGATATTTATTTTCTACTCATTGCAATACTGCATCTTTATTTTATAATCATTGCAATTCCGGGTTATATCTATTGCCGGGTAGGGATGTAGTATATTGTTTGGAACGGACATTAAAATATTGCCAATTATTTACCAGGGAGGGTTATATCTATTGCCGGGCATAGAGATGTGGCAATAACATGCCCACTTTGCAAAATTTGCAAGAACAAGAACAATGGATAATAAGTTGCATCTATAACATGGGTAGCAGGGTTAGCCACGTGGACATGTTTAGTATCAGTAACGCCATCATTTACTATTTTTTTGTTCTTGTTCCAAAAATGTGGCTTGTCATTGAATGACCTTTCTTTATCTTCATTATATATTTTGATGTGCCCCTTTGCAACAAGGGCATGCTCAAGGATGGGTCCCTTCTCTACTATCTCCACAAAAGTGGTGACACAATGTAATCTAAAGTTATGAGCCATGTCGGGATAAGAGTTCTCCACGAAGAGGGTGACCATGTCCTTTTCTTTCAAAGGGGTTTTCATTTGGCTTGCTAGCGCACGCCACCTTTGGAGGTAGTTAGTAAAGGTTTCCCATTCACGTTGTTTCTCTTTGAGGAGATCTAAGGTGTCGGTGTCCTCCAAATTGAAGGAGAAGTAGGAGACAAACTTTTCTGATAGGTCTGCAAAATATTTTATGGATCCTTTTTCAAGGGTCATGAACCACCCTAGGGCGTTGCTTGCTAGACTCTGTGGGAACAGGCGCAAGAGATAGTTGTCATTATGGATAACCTCTTGACACTGGGAGTAAAACTCCTGCAAGTGGGCCTTAGGATCTTTGTTCCCCCTATATTTGTCAAACTTTGGCATTTCAAAATGTTTAGGGAAGGGAATCAATGAGATGGAGGGATCGAACGGATATGGGCATATGTCTTCGAACTTGAATGATTGTTTGCCAGTCCCTGCCTGAAGAGCTTTCAGAGCGGCTTTAATTTCTAGCAAATTTGAGTTGAGTGGTGGTTGGTTGGGTGGAACTAGATGATAAGATGATAGAGGATCCTGCTAAGAGAGTGGAAAAGTGTTTAGATATGGGTTTGGAAGGTGAAGTAATGACATCCCTTATTGGTATGCTAAGGGAATTTGTTGATACATGGGTTGTTGTTGCGGGGGATAATATGGATGCATTTGATAAGGATGTGAGGTGGGTTGTTGAGGAGCTTGGATGTGATGTTGCAGATTGACCTGTTGATAATGGAGGAATTGGTGTGATTATTGGGAGGCTACATAAGATGGTTGCTGCTGGGACTGTTGTTGGTAATATGAGTGTTGTGGGGGTTGTTGATGTGACGTGGGATGTTGCGTGGGCTGAGACAACATGCTGTACTATGCTTGAGCTTGCGGTCGTAGGATGGATGCGAGGAAAGGAGATATGGTCTGAGTGGGAGGTCGGGATGGATTGTTTTGTGGTTGACATGGCGGTTGTAGTGGTTATTGTTGTTGAGGCAGTTGGGCTAGCGTAGGGGGATTTTGCAAGGGAGTTTGTTGGGCACCGAAGGGGACATTCAGAGGGGGTAGATTAGATTGAGGCAGTTGTGGGGATGCATATGAAGGCGATGGTTGGTTTAGGGCCCCAGAAGGTGGAGGCAAGGTAGCGAAAGGGTTGCCCCTAGTGTTGACAGGAGGCGGATTCGAGGGGGGTGGTGCCGGTAGCATTAGTGGTTGCGGTTGTGGGATGTTTTGTGGTATGCCAATGGAAAAAGGATCATTGGGATTAGTGGTTTGGGGTGTCCCTGTGATTGAGATGGTGGGATGCATGGGATTGCCAACAGGATACAGAACAGTGTTTCCAAATTCAGGTTGATGCCAACCTTCTACGGAAGGAACATTGGGGACGTATGAGCTACCTGGGATGTTATGTGAACCTTGGGGTACATTAGGTGTGGAGGTGCCATACTTGGATAAGTTGACACCTAACGGCAGTTTGACACCTTTGTCAATCAAGTGAGCCAATATTTCTTTGCCATGTTTTTCAAGAAGGTGGTTTGTCATTTGCACATTGACTGGGTTACTAAAATTCTCCTCGAATGTGATTTCGGGTTGAATGACCATGTTTTCATCGATGGGAGGTGATGTGTTTTGACCGTCTATATTGGATTGTGATGAGGTGCCATTGTGTGGATCTCGAGGAATGCTCGCACTATTATTCTGGTCTTGCGAGGCATTAGTTGCATTGTTCAGATCTTGAGGGATATTCGGCTAGGATTGTTGTTCGACCATTTTCCTTGCTTGTGATCGGGTCTGAACGGGCATGCAAGGTGATGTGACAGATTAAGATGATCTCGGTGATGAAATGATTGACTTGATTTGATAGTCGATTAAATGACATGGCTTGATGGGATTGGTTTGATTGGGCAGTCGTCCAGGCTAGGGCTCGATGAGATTGATTTGATTTGCCCAAAGTGATCTAGGTCATTTGGTAGAAGATGAGTCGATCAAGATTGGATGATATAACGATTCGATTTGAATTGATTGGTTAGGATGGATGATAGGATCTGAAACCCTAGTTCAAGAGTGATCCTTGGTAACGCTAGGTGTTGATTAACCGAACAAAAGGGGGACGTAGGATAATGGTGCCGAATCCAACTTGAGATGGAAGTGGATTGATTGGGCCGACAAGGACGACTAACTTAGGACAGATGACGATCCAAAGTTGGTTTTGATGAGTGACGATTAGAGGTGAACACCTAGGTCAATTCGAGTAACCACTCTTAACAAGGTTTTACTGGGGTATTGATGGTTTGAAACGTGTAGATGATAACCAAAATGTAGGTTCCGTACGAGCTAAGGGGATGAACGTTTAGGATAACGAAAGGATTCCTGAAACGAGTGGACGGATGCCTGAAATGAGAAGATGAGTGATCAAGATGGTAGAACAAAGGTTCTGGCTAGTGAAATGGATAAGAAAGTTGACCGATCACAGGTCAAGTCTGCCCCTGCACTGGCCAAGTCCGCCCAAGGAGTAAAAATTAATGGAACTAGGTCCAAAACCAGTTTCAAAAGACCAATTTTTAGGGCAAGTTCGCCCTTGGATGAGGGAAAGTCTGCCCAAGGATGAAAAACTGATGATCCTAGGTCCAAAATAGGGTGCCAAAGACTAGTTTCTAGGGCAAGTCCGCCCAAGGATGAAAAAGTGATGATCCTATGCCCAAAATAGGCTGCCAAAGACCAGTTTCTAGGGCAAGTCCTCCCCTGGCTAAGGGAAATTCCACTCAAGGATGACAAAGTGATGATCCTAGGTCCAAAACAGGCTGCCAAAGACTAGTTTCTTGGGCAAGTCCACCCCTAGATGAGGGCAAGTCCGCCCAAGGATGAAAAACTAGTGATCCTAGGTCCAAAACAGGCTGCCAAAGACCAGTTTCTAGGGCAAGTCCGCCCTTGGATGAGGGAAAGTCCACCCAAGGATGAAAAAATGGTGATCCTAGGTCCAAAACAAGCTGCCAAAGACCAGTTTCTAGGGAAAGTCCTCCCAAGGATGAAAAACTGATGATCCTATGTCCAAAAAAGGCTGCCAAGGACCAATTTTTAGGGCAAGTCCACCCCTGGATGAGGGAAAGTTTTCCCAAGGATGAAAACTAATGATCCTATGCCCAAAAAAGGCTGCTAAGGACCAGTTTTTAGGGCAAGTCCGCCCCTGGATTAGGGCAAGTCCGCCCAAGGATGAAAAACTAATGATCCTATGCCCAAAATAGGCAAACGTAAAGGACTCAAAATACAAGAATCATCAATCAAAAGACTATGGCTGAGTGAAATAAATTAGATAATTACTAGTTTCGCACAAAGAAGACAATTCAGTCAGCACAAGCCTAGGTCTAGTAAAGGGGTATAGCCAACAAAGTCCTCTAATCTAGGATGAACATGGTTACTAGGGAGTCCTCGATATACACCCGGTACGTGAGGCCCAAACCATGAACACCAACCCATTACAAGCATGAGTTGGGAACTTGAAAAGGCTCAAACCAACTCTTCACATCATTCTGATGCTTCGCCAATTACAACGTGGTTGGATTGAGGTACAACTTTCACTCTCCCCCCTTTATATACCCTACTGGTACGCATGGTTGGAATCATCGCTTGGGGTCATGAAATCCCCAAGCAGGTCCCACTAAGAAAGATAAAATGGGTAGACTCAAAGGACGTGGTAAGTTATGATTTCTCGTCACCTAGGATCACCAAATGGCGCAAGGGGATTAGATACATCAAATAACTTACCCAAAAACACAACATACAAGGTTGATTGACCCCTTTTTAATTAAACTATGTTCCTAATTAGGGTTTAAGAACCCTTAAAATAGTGACCAAATTGCTAAAAACCAAAATTTCACCTTTTGAAAAAAACTGTCTAGGGAAAATCCGCCCAAGGAGAGTGCAGATTCGGCTATCTAGGGAAAATCCGGTTGTCTGTTAGGTCAGGTCCACCTGTGGAGGGCGGGTCTGCCTGTCTGTGAATTTTTTTTTTCAAAACACAATCTGCAATCTGCGGAGGGCAGGTCCACCCCTAGAGAGGGTCAGGTCCGCTTGTGGAGGGTGGGTCTGCTTGTTTGTTAGGTTGGGTCTGCCCCTTTGTAACCTGTACTTGCAAAAAGTCAAAAAACAAAAAATGTAAAAGAAAAAGACTCGTTTGTGGGTCCCACTGGGCATGCCAGAAATGTGATAGGTCAAATATATGTGTTAGAAAACGAGCAGCAAACAAAAGAGTGCAAATAAACACTAAACCAACCTACACCTCAAGATTGGCCTAAGTTGGAATCAACACAAAGTAAGAACAAGAAAATGAAACCTTTTACCTTGTGTCGAATCGATCCTTTGGTTGGCCCTTTGATCTTCAGTGTTGTGTGCTCCTTGGATGGCAAGATATGCAAGCTAGATGATGATGTGAGGATGGATGAAAATGGATGAAAGCATGAAAATGGCTAAGTATGAATTCTAGAGAAATTTTGCAAGAGTTTGGCTACAATGCATGATCTCTCAAAAATGAGAGAAAAGAGGGGGTATTTATAGAGATTTTGGAAATCTCTAGGGAAATGGATGGCCAAGATTGAGCCACCAATGATCAAGATGTAGGGCTAAGGTGAGTTGAGAACTCACAAGCCCTCACATCTTGACATGTGGCATGTGATATTGCCCTAAAAGGTGAAGTGGACATGAGGTGGAAGGATAGTACATGACATGGAGGGAGTACAAAGTACCTTGGGATTGGGACAAGATCTCCTCATAAAGGAGGTACTTGTCCCCATGTGGGTGAGAGGACAAGTGGGGAATTAAAAATTCCTCAAATATTCTCATGGGGATGAGAGAAGGAATTTAAAATTCCTTAAATGCATTAGGGGATTAAATGTGAATTAAAAATTCACATAGGGAAAGGAGATGCCTTGTCCAAAAGGAGAAAGCATTTAATGAAGTCAACTAAGGACACTTTCCATAAATGATATGGGAATTAGAGATGACCTAATATGTGATTAAGGTTGTACAAGTACTTGATTAGGCTAATTAAGGACTCATTAGAGGCAAGTGGGAAATTATGGAGGATGGGACACTAATGATGATTAGGGGTGTGCACATCTTAATCATAAATTAACTATGACTAAGAAAGAGGGTTAGATTGCTAAGAGGGATTAAAGGTCAACTTGCAAAAGTTGGAGGATGTGACACATGAGAGAGAAAATAGGGATTTTTAAAAGTAAATTTAAAATTCTAAAGGATAATGTGGCTAAATTAAATAAAGTGATGCATTTATTTAATTTAGAGAGGAAATAGGGGAAAAATATTTATTAAATTAGATACCTTGGGGAACCTTATGCAAGAAACATAATATCAATTAAATGAATGATTTAATAAATACCGACAAAGAGGGCGATCTTAAAAGAGGAAAGGGATGATTAAGAAGACGACTTTGACCATACGGAAGTGGTCAAATTTGGATGTCTACAGGGTGATTAGAGAAAATATAGATCTATGATTGGTGGACTGCTATATATAACTGGTACTAGACTAGATGCTATGCATGTAGTTTGTATTGTGGTTATATTTCAAGAAGAACCCAAAGAAAAACATATTGCTATTATGAAGAGAATATTCAGATATTTAAGAGGCACTCTAAATTATGGCTTGTGGTATTCTATGGATACTAATTTCACATTAAGTGCTTATACAGATATAGATTGGGTTGGTTGTGTTGATGAAATGAATTTAAGTACAAGTGGTGGTTCATTCTTTCTTGGATGTAGATTGGTGTCTTGGTTAAACGAGAAACAAGATTCAGTTTCCTTATTTACCATAGAGGTTGAGTATGTTGTTGCAGCATCATGTTGTACACAAGTTTTGTGAATGAGACAAACATTGAAGGATATCAGAATAGTGGATCATGAGACTATATCTATCTTTTGTGACAATACAATGCAATTAACATTTCAAAGAATCCAGTGATGCATTCAAGGACAAAGAATATATCTATTAGGTGTCACTTTCTGAGAGAGAAGGTTATGTAGAATGAGGTAAAGCTTGAGTATGTACCTACAAAGGATTAGATTGTTGGCATATTTACTAAATTTCTTCCTAAGGATACTTTTGAGTATCTTTTGGAGATGTTGGGGGTTATTACCCCTCCTTCATTGAACTAGATGCATGTGGAGATGCATATGTCTAGTGGATCCATGGATCTATGTCTTTTTTGGATGGATGTTGGTGGCTACCTCTCAGGGGGAGTAGGTAGAGTTATGTCTTGTCATTGTTGTTGAGTTGCTGATTTATTTGGGTGTACTCCTAAGAAGGAGTATTTAAAACATGTATTTTGGTTTAGTTTCAAAGGGGGAGAGCAATACAAAATATTTAGTCCTTTTCCATTGATGTCAAAGGGGGAGAGAGAATCATGTGAAAAAGTTCATCTCCTCAAGGGGAGAGATAATAATATGAAAAAGTGCAAGGTATCAGTGGAGAAAGTTTTGTATGTTGTCTAATCATTACTGTCAAAGGGAGAGAGAATCCTACAAGGGGAGTGCAGGAATGTTTTGTAGGCTATTTAATCTAAGAAAAAGAGGAGAGAGTGTGTATGTTGTCTTTGATGGATTTTCACATCTTGTGTTGCTATCAATGTTAAAGGGGGAGATTATTGCAAGTATGAAGGTGTTGTCATTGATGTAAACAAAAAGTCTACTAACTAGTTTTGTTCTCGTGTTTTTGTTAAGAAGATTCATGAATAGGTCTATTGGAAGATTCAAAAGTGTGTACTTAATGTTTATTATGTTTTCACAAGAAATGACCAACCTGGTGCCTACACTACATTAAAAAATGTTCAAGTATTAATGGAAGCATAGCGTGGAATGTGAGATTTAATTTTGGGTCTCGATTAAGTGTTGTTTTGCTCCATTTTCATTCCTATCCACCACAAGAATGTTTAGGTGCTAACCTAATTTGAATTTGTAAATATAACAGATAAATTGTCAATCTTGGAGAATGCGTTTGAGGTTGAGGTTGATATAAATAAGGGTGATGATATTGTAAATTGCAAGAAATAATCAAGAGAGAAGAAAGATAAATGTGAGATCAATGTGAGTGATGTGTGTGATGTGAATTTGAGTAGAGCAGTGTAAACTTCAAAGTGTTGGACTTTTGAATGCAGTGAGTTGAAGGTGTCCACAATATTTCAGAAAAGGTTGTGAAAGTGCTGGATCAATTGTGGTGTATTCCTTGTTGCATTGAGAAGTTTTTCTCTATGTAACATTTTTCTTCTATCTTCTTGTGTTTTTTCTATGGTAGTGAGCCTTTTTGGATAGTGTGTTCTATTTTGGTAGTGAGCCCTTTTGTACCGATTTTTCTATTACTTATATTGTGAGCTAATCCTCACCGGGTTTTTCTATCATTGGGTTTTCCACGTAAATCTTGTGTTATCTTGTGTATGGTGTTGTAATTTTAGTTTATGTTATCTACATTTCATGTTTAATCACACTAACAAAATAAGGACATGTATTGAATGCATACTATTGAGGGTTTTGATATTTTACTTTGCTACAACTGATTCACCCCCTCTTAGTTGTCTTGTTCATTCAACAAATTCAAACTACACATAAGACTATTCTAATTTCCTAACTCACTCAAATTAATAATATTTTTACTACTCTAATGAAATTAATGTCTAGGTAGAAAAATTATCATGAAGTTAGAAAGTTGTCAAAACTAAATTTTGAATTATGAGTAGGTGTACACAATATCTTCACAAATATTTTTTTAAAATCTTGGGATTTGGATAGTTAAATGCTAAAACCTACTAAGTGAAATAAAATTTAAATGCGTGCAATTTATAGAGTATACTTTATAACGTGAGAATTATTTTACTCTATAATAGGATAGGAGGATAAGTATAATGACCCACATGATAAATTTTTATGTTAAAATTTTACTATGATCTTATATAAAATCATAATAATGAAGAGTAAAATTATTTATGAAAGAATATATAATATCCATGAAAGAATAATACGAATAATGAAATCAATTGACTCATAGGAAATATTTAACAATTAAATTTTATATAAATTTCTTTAGAAATATCTTATCTTAACAATGCATATCATACAATAAGAAAATGAATTTAACATGTAAGTATGCACTTTTAGTATATCCATTTATATTACAACTCAATGCACTAATCAATGAATCTATAATAATAGTACTATAATGTTTTGATGAATGGTACTCCCCTTGCAAACCCAAACCCACAATGATAAAAAGGAATGAACAACCAAAAATTCCAAAAGGAATTACCAACATTCTATTATCTCCATAAGAATGAAATTACACATTCAAAAAATTACATACTAACACTATATGGGCTTTTTGATTACACAAATTTGTATATTAGAGCCACAATCTACTATGCTATTCCCTATTCTATAAACCCCATTTGCATCCTTTTTTTGGAATGCGTAACTACTCCCAATTGAAATTTTATTAATTTTGATAGTACAACTTCTCGAGATCATAACTTTTGATCCAACCATTGGATTTTCAATTATAATATATTTTCAAAAATCTCTTAAGAAGATGCTTGCTCACATAATAATACCTAAAGGTAGACTATTTTGGTTTTCGACCAATTTTTAGGCCCTTCCAGAGCCTCTAAGTGCTTCAAATTTGGCTTCAAACATTTTTAACAAGATTTTGGATATTGAAAATATTAATATTTCACAAATGAAAAATGACATTGACGTGATTTATTCACCATTGGATTCATTCACCATTCTGGACGTCTATGTAAGATTTTATGGCCATACGTGCATAAATACCAATTTACAAAAAATAATAATCCTACCAAATTTAGCCCTTACTGAAAAAGAACAACATTTTTGTGGGTGATGTAAGATTGCTCTTACAACCTAGATGCTCCTGCATCATGTTTAGGTTTCAATACATTATGGGATATTGAATCACTTTCAACATTCATACATTAGAATAGATAGATTGAGAGATGTGATCATTATTGTCATCATAATATGATTGAAAATTTAATGAAATAAATTACCATGAAATAAATCATCAAGGGGAAAATCATAACCATCCTTATAATTATTAGGCTCACATGTCTCATAAGCCCTAAATGTATTTATAGGAGTAAGGGTTAATTGACTAGATGCATCATGAAATATGTAATAATTAGATAATAATAATTAATAATATTACCATGAATTAAAGAATCATTATCATATCATGATATTGATTAAAAATATCACTAAATATGCTATCAATAAGTCATGAACCAAAAGATATGAAAGGACTATCGCCAATTGTATAACGAATATAAGAGCAATAAAGCACATCAATATAATAATCATCAAGAATAGGTATTCCTTGTGAGAATATATCACAAAGCAACTCAAAAAAAGTACAAACATCATAAAATATCACTAGGATCCTAAAAAATATAGCAAAAAGAAGACACATATAAGACAATTTATGAATATAAGAGAAAATAAATAATGATATATAGAAATAATATGGTCACCATGTACACCAACACCAAATCAATAAAATCCTGTATATCTATCAATGAAAGTTAGGAAACAGTACATCATCAACCATCACACAATGGGCATAATCAACATGAAACATGTATACAAAATGAGGAAAACTCATCTTTATTTTAGAAAGGAAAGAATCATAATGAATGTACATAAAGTCTACATGAGATTGAAAATATCTACCAACATAAATATTATTATTATCATGTATTTAGGAAGGTATTTGAGAAAAATCACTATCCCTAGAATGACTCATAAGATGCATTATCAAAGGGTTATGAGCTTGTAGGCACAAAAGTAAGGGTATCAAGATATCTAGAAATGATAATATAACAAGGATCAACAAATTGTGGGTAGCTAAAGAAGGCATTATCTAATCACATAAAGTATCATCCATTAATATATAATTATAATGTAAGGCCCTAGATCATCAATATCCATGAGAAAAAGGTGTATCATCATAAAAAAACAAAAGAATTTGGTAAAAATATCTCAAAGGTAAAACATTATCATGATCACATGCATTATATTATTACCATTAATTATGAGAAATGTAAAATAAAAATAAAACTCATAGACAAATAAAGCAAGTGTATTTAAAAAAGAGAATAATAATAATCAAATGGACATGAAATATCAAAACTTGCATACATAATGGAATAAACCCTTATAAAAAAACATCTTCATCCATAAAATAAAAGGACAAGAGGATATCAATATTGTGATGATTGAATACAACAAAGTATACAAAATCTCAAATATATAATATATCACTTGATAAAGGAAACTATTATATGAGAATCTATAGTAAACATTATATCAATAAAACATGCCAAAATAAGGGTGGATGAGTTGCATACCAACTAGATAAGAGAATAAAATCCCGAACCATAACTAAATAGAATAACTAATCATGAGAGGGTAAATCCAAATCCTAGTCAAATCTAAAATAAATATATAAAAGAAAAAATCAGATCTAAAACACTTATCTAAGAGGATAATTCATAACAATAAATATCTAGGGGTAAAAGGATGTTTTGTTCACCAAAAATATTAGAAAAATAACACATATCATATATATTTCCATGATAAATGAATGATTCCATAATGAATAACTAGCTAAAATGGGATAGTGAGTTGGGATTGATAATTATTAAATATTGCATTACCCAATTAGGACTTGAACCTAAGATTTCTCCTTTGCTATTGGTGTGCTCTACCAGTGATCTATTAGTCCAAATTTTGATTGGTCTTTTCACAATTCATGTTTATTTTGTTTCTCCAATAAGCCTCCTTAAGGTACATCATGGGTGCCCAAGAATCCTTAATTGGCTTTGCTATCATGTAATATTTGGTAGAAAATACTTTGATACCATGTTACAAATTTTATGTACTAGCCAAAATTTGAATTTAGGACCCACTTACTACTGGGATGCTCTAACACTAACCTACTATTCCACTTTGTCTCTAGTCATTTTATGATTTTGATGTGGTCTATTTTTCCAACAATAATAATATTAAAATGAATAGATAGAATAAAAATAATATAATAATGATATTTCTAAAATTTCCATCTAGAGGGAGTTCCCAAGCCCTTCTAAAATAAATTAATCACCTTACTCTAAATTGTTCACCTTTAAAATTCCATTCTCTAGCCCTTTTTTTTATCCTATAACTAGGGCCATGCATAGTGGATCTTGTCTTTCTACCCTATCTATGAAAATGGATATAAATTTTTTAGTGATCCCCTTGGATATCTATGGGTCCCATTATCAAGGATAAATGTTAAATATATAAGAGTTGGAGATTAACTCTACACCCAAGAACACCTACAAAAACAATGATAAACCTTATACAAGAGGATATGCAAGAATGAGCTTGCTTGATATTAAGATCTCTCAAATGGTGTGGTATGAAGTATGATAAAGTATGATACAAATGAGTACAAGCACCTTCCTTATATAGGAAAGGTTGAGATGCAGTAAGTAATATGATGTTGCCATGTGTCTTGATCTAACAATATGTGACAACTAACTACCTAGAATGATGTGAAGATAGGATAAGCCTTCTAGAAAAGAAAAATCATCCTTTTAGAAGGAATATTTTATCCTAAATATATGTGAAGGGAGATGGCCCAATTATAACTAATTTCATAATAAATGCAACCTAGGACTCAATTAAATAATATGCCTAAGTTAAACTTATGGAAGTGTAATTAAATATTAATTATACCAACATCCACAATAAGTGCAACTAAGGGAGGAAATGATAATGTAATTATTATGCAATGATGGAATGATGGGTCTTTACTACATGATGGCCATTTCAGATACCCATTTACAAATGAGAATGAAATACAACTAATCTCCCACAAATGGATAAAAGGGGAAAAAACAGTGGGAAGAAAACCCCTCTCCAAAACGGAGATGAAATACAAATAAGTGAGGAATGATGGAGGAATTCATAATACCCCCAAGTACACCATCCATCACATGGATACAATACAATCAATAGCCCCCCATAGGAGGGGAATAGAGAGACTACATAGCCCCCCCAAAAGTATGAGATCACCTGCAAAATGGTAAGTTCTTGAAGACAAAACATGATGCAATGTCAACAAACAACTTGTCTCCCTTTTGGAAGAAACAAAACCATGTACAAGTACAAGAATGCTTCCCATTTTGGATAGGAATTGAAGGAAGGAAGGATGAATATGTATGAGGATGATTTCTCTGAGATTTTCTCATGTGTCTCCTTACCCAAGGAGGATGAAGATGCCACAATCAAATTAGGTACATGACCAATCAATGTAGAAGGTGACAGACTAGGACGATGTGGAAACTGATGCTAAACAAAAGACCGTGATGGTTTGACAATAGTTGTGCAATGGATGTCATCAAACATAAGGGATTTCCTCTCAAATGTGTCCTTCAAATCTAAAATGTGAGACTCCACAAATAAGGATGCAATGTTTGATAAGTAGGAATCCTAATAAGGAGGATAATGAGATACTTATTGTAATGAATCATTGGACGTGCTCAATGAATCACCACCATGAGAATGTTTCTATTGAATAGGAATGATAGGAGCCCTAGTTAATGAATCTGCACAAGGAATCACTGAAGGTGAAGGTACATCAACTATCTTTGATGGAGAAGGAGCATGCGAAGAACCCTCGTCATCCTCATCTGAAGATTCAAAGTAGTCCAAATATTCAAACTCCCACATGGTATTTGCATCATAGGGTATCCTATCTAAAAAATGAAGAAGCACAAGACAATCTGAAATAGGATCATCTGGGAATGGCTGAGTATCATGATCACCATGTATCTCCAAAATTCTAGTCTGAAGAGTGTGAGGGAAATCACAATGATCAACACTTTTCAAAGTGGAAACATCAATATGCATTGCACTGACTCCTAAAACATGATCCCTTTTGAAATTTCATGGAAATTTCTTACTATCAGTACCAGGAGGGGGAATAAGATTATACAAATGTGGCAACAAATGAAACCATCATATATGTTTTATGATACCATTTCTCCATTGTTTATAGTTTCCCCTTTTCAACATAATCAAATCAGAATGAAATGAAAACCCCATAATGAACTATGAATGATCTCCAAAATTATAAAGAAAATATCCTTCAATATCAAATGGAAACTACCAAATGTGATATATACTATAGATGAAGCCTTCCCAAATTGATAAAACCTCTATAGGAGTCAGGATGTCCAAGTAATCAGTCAAAATTCCAAATGTGCAAAATACTGAATAAATAATACCTAGTGTTGAATCTGGAAAATGTGCATGGACACAAAGAAAGAGCTCTTGAATATCTTCCAAACGCAACTTGAATCACAAAAATTGGAGAAACTGGAAAAAGGTTATGAGCTCTGAGGTCCAAATAGGAGATCTGACTTCAAACAACAAAAAAATATTACAAGAATGAAATCCTATAATAATTCCTATACCATTGAATAATGCTCAGAATTAACTTTCTAATGATATCTCGTTTGTGAAAATCCGATAGTAAAAAGTTATGATGATTTTAAGAAAATTGCCTAATTAAGATATGATGGGGCCTCCATGATGGTCATTTGGCCGTCAAATTTAAGATAGTTGCTTGATTTTTTTTTTAAATCACCAAAAAATAAATTTACCTTAGAATATGAAGTATTTAATATAAAAATGGGGGCTTTGGGCCTTCCGTATGCAATGGAAGGGTTGGATATGACCCAATCTACTCCAGAAATTTTCTTTGAGATGCATACCCTCCAACCTGTAATAAAAGCTTCAAGAAGAAACCTCAAATATGGTATTTCTTTCTAGTTTTTTTTTTTATTCTACAGGTCATCATATGATGCAAGAGAAGAGCATACTCAGCCTTACTAAAATCACCAAGATCTTACATCCATATCTCAATCCTTAGATTTGAGAAGGGTCTTGTAGGCAAGGTTCTAATACCATGTAAGAGCTAGAGATTAGCACGACACCCAAGAACAACTGCAAAAAAAGTGAAAACCTTCTACAAGAGGATATGCAAGAATATGAGCTTGCTTGATATTAAGATGTCTCAAATAATGAGGTATGAAGTATGGTAAAGTATGATACAAATGAGTACAAATACCTTCCTTATATAGGAAAGGTTGAGATGTAGTAAGTAATATGATGTTTCCATGTGCCTTGATCTAACAACATGTAACAAATAACTAACAACCTAGAATGATGTGAAGATAGGATAAGCCTTCTAGAAAAGATAACTCATCCTTATAAAAGGAATATTTTATCCTAAATACATGTGAAGGGGGATGGCCCCATTATATAACTAATTTCCTAATCAATGCAACTTAGGACTTAATTAAATAATATTCCTAAGTTAAACTTATGCAAGTGTAATTAAATATTAATTACACCAACAAAATAATTTTAGAAGAGGCTCCATTTGGAGTGCTCGGTGTGATGCCTCTTCTATCAATACTAGTAATTATTGGAATGTGAATTCTAAAAAGGCATTGGACAAAGGTGTTACTCGTGGGTTTCTTGAATGTATCACTATTAAAACCATGAACAATTCAAATCTAAGATTAAATATTTGGAAGAAAATCTAAAACTACAATATCATAGTGGTTCAAAGTGGATTTAAATAAAAGACTAAAGAGAAGTATGGCCAACTTGTATCTAGTCAATTCAATCTTAAATCAACGAAGGATAATGTGAAGGTTAAATTACCTAACAAAGAGTGGGATATAACCAAGACCAAATCATATACTAAATTTTAAGATATATGGTCTCATTGCTAGGTTTTTGAAAGTGAGAAAAAAATAGGAGTCTTTAATCACTTATTTGGACAAATTTATTCATTAAATTAGAAACAAAATTAAGAATTTGTCCATAAGTATCTCAATGCTTCATGATAGTCTTATGAAGAGAGAGAATTTAGTTGAAGGTTAAGGGCCTACTAATGGTCCTACCATATTACAAAAGTTGTCAAAATAAAATGTTGTGATTCCCTTAGACAAGGAGGTTGGTGCAGGAGCACCTGGCACAATTGGGGCACCTGGCAAGGTGCAAGCTTATTTGTAAGTTTTTGGTTAAAATCCATTTTGTTGTGTTTTGTAAGGTCTTGTGGACCATATTATTGGTGGTTGAGGACCTTTTTTCTTCTTAGGTAGAAGTTGAATAAGTTTGGAATCCTTTTTGTGATTGGTTCCTAAGCTATAGTCAAAAGTTGGAAAACACACTGTGTTTTACAAAAACATGTTTTTGGCCGTTCTTAGGCTCGAAGGAGGAAACCTAACCATTTTAAAAGCAATTTAAAGGAAACTCTCGACCTTGGATGAAGGTTGGAAGCATTGGAAACGTTGGAAAATATATGAAAATAATAAAATATAGTGATTTGTGTGGGAAAAATTCTAATTTTTTTCTGTTCTTGGCCACGTGACTGCTGCTAAATGAATTAGAGGAGGCATTTTGTAGGGTTGATAGAATGTAGTGAAGCTTTTTGAAGCATTTATCTGGTTCAGTAGTTAGCATTTTCATCACTTTTCAGTTGTCTTGTAAATTCTATGTTGTTTCCTTGTTGCTGTTTTGACTAGTAATTGTGAAAAAAATGGAGTTTTAGCCCACACTTCCACCGTACCAAGAAGTATGCAGACCATGGGAGGGTGGATAAGCTCCATTTGTGTACATATCTTAGTCGTAGAGTCTTTAAAAGTTTTGGAAGCATGCTAAAAATCTTTCCCTAGGCAAGTTGGTTAATACCCAGTTGGGGAAAGACAGTGAATTGTTAGTTCTAACGTGGCAGGGGTGATGTATCTTCATTAAAGGAGTGTGTGTAGTGGTTGCAGGGGACTTCACAATGGTTTTCAGGAAGGAAGAGTCTTTGTCTGATCCTTTGGAGGTTGGAACAAGCAGAAAAGACCAAGAAATGGTCTAAAAACCCTAGTTCTTGGAGAAAAACTGAGTTGTACCTGTGTACGGACAGAGGGGGTCCAAAACCTGAAAAATATTCAAGAGTTTGGAAAATGAGCCAGGGTGTCTGAAGAGTGTTTGGCCTAATCTGTTGAAAGAAAGAAGTGTCAACCTGTTTTCTTGGTTGAGGAGGCCTAAAAGGGGCTCAAGCCTAGTAGCCTTTCCAAACCCTAGACTAGGGTTTTGTGACAACGATGGAGAAGTAGTGAATGGAGGTTAATCAAAAACCCTTCCTTGATGGTTTTGAAGCCATAGAAGTCTGTGCACACCCCTGAAACAAGTTAGGAGACATTAGAGGTTATCTAGTCTTTAAAAGGATTAAGGGCTAGAGAGAGTGAAAGAGTAAGAGCACCAAGTTTGGCTTGGTAGCAGCAAACTAGAGATGATAGCAGGGTTGGCAGATGAACTAGGGGTTCCTAAATAGCATAGAACCTACAGGTTGAATGGTGGAGTAAGCAACGCCAAGGGGTTATCTAAGGTGAGACCCGGAGCATTGAGTCAGTGAATGATTCAATCCAACCCTGTCTCTATCAAAGGTCCTTGTGGATCACCTTGAATTTATTTGTGAAGAGTGGGAGGAAGTCAATGGCCTAAAGGAGATGTCTTCTATGTAGTCTACTTTGCTTTATTATTTATGTTATTTTCTCTACTATTTGTGTGCTTATAGTCCATTCTTTTGTTCTTTTTATTGTTGTTTCTATGTTTGTAGACTATACTTCTTATAGACTATGAAAAGGTTTATTTGTAGTTTAATATTATAAACTATGAAAAGGTTTGGACCCTTTCAAAAACCCTCTTTACCTATACTAAAATAATTAAATGATGATACTTAGCTCAAAAAATCAATTTATGTGAGATGAGTACTTAGGTTTAATATGAATTTTTTATGCTATGTATTTTTAAGTGATTAAATGATGTGTTGAAGATTGAGAAAGTTATTGTTTCCATTTTTGTTCAATCTTGCAACTATAGAACTAATCTCCAAGAGTGTGAAATTTAATCATGTGCATGGACACATGAACATATTTAATAGATCTAAACATTACCAATTTTGACACCTAGAATCTATTCATCTTGATATACATGACCTACAAATAAAGATAGGTGGTGTCTATAGACACCATTGAGGATCTTTCCAAATAGGGGGAATTCTCTCATGGTTAAACCCCTATTACCAACCCAACAATACAAAACAAACCTTAAAGACATGTAGCTTTGTAAAATGCATAGAGTGCTAAGAAAATGATGACATCATGCTCTTGTGATGATGTAATAAATAAAAGCACTCCCTTACTATATCCTAGATGATCCTAATGTGATCTAAAACTGATTTTGGTTTTCTCCGTAAATACATCATAACACATAAGTCAACAAAATTCATGATCATGTTGGCTCATAATGACTAACTAAATCTAGTAAAACTAGTTTGACTTAATTTTACAACTATTTGAATCTAATTTAACAAAAAAATGAATTAACTAAAATATAATCAAATTATTTACTAATTTTATATTAATATATCACTTATACACCAATCATAACTTTAAAAATAACATAATAAAAATAACCAAAAAAATTAAAAGATGTAAAATTTAATCATTATAATACCATTTTAAACTTTATTTAAGTATAACATCTCGTTGGAAGTGAATAGATTATTTTATATAACCTTAGACACACACTTCTTTAATGACCCTATACTTGAGCTGCTCTCACAAGTGACATACTTGTTAAATATAATGATGCAAGAGCATCGTGGTTGCAGACAATCTTGCATCAATAAAAAATTGATTAAATTTTGATGTGACATGTTTTAAATAATGTTTTGAGTAATTAGTTTTTTTTTTTTTCATAAATCAGAATTTAATAATTGGACAAACTTTAGTTGCAAAGTTATATAGCGAGAGAAAGTGCTGGAAAATGCAAATTTAAATGTTTAATTGGCAAAAATAAACTTGGGGAGTGGGATTCATGGAAGTTATGAAATTTGCAGGTCATTTAATTTTCTTGACCATCTACAGGAGTTGGATGCCCATGCTGGCTGAGTGTTTTTGAAAACGGGCTCCAATTTGTGAGGGCAGAGAATCAATGTGTCGGTTAGTGGAGGTCATTCTTCTTGGGAGTGATTTGCACATACATGAGAGAGTTTTTCATATATATATATATATGGAAAGCCACAAACTTTATTAATAATATAAAGAAAGTTAGAAGACGGGGAGATACATATCAATTCTGCCAAGAGAGAAACAAAAGTCTTCCCACATGATCAGTTACATAATGTAGAGGAAAGAATCCTCGAATAAAAGGAAGTAAACCCATATGAACATAAACCTCCCAGATTTTGGTTTACAGTTTGATCAAGAAGATAACACCGAATGAGCACGAGAACATTGTCAGTATTCAACAATTCAGTTGGGTGTGTGTGTGTGAGCGACGTGGAATGTATTTAGAGAGGACCATCATATTCACTTATGAGTCATTTTCATATTCTACAACTGCACTGCAATATCTATTCATAGAAAAAAGTGCAACTGTACTCTGCAAGTTCATAACAGCATGATGGAGTGGAAGCACTTTTCGGACGCCATGTATTACATATGTGGTCTTTTGGGTATGGTCCTGTGTGTTATGCGATGCCCAAATGAAGGCATTAAATTTTTTTATTTATTTATTTGGTCGGTGATTGAAGGCATTAAACTTATTCAATTGCTTAGTATTCACAATTCTCAAGACCATAAAGCTGTCTTTAACAGACTGATAGGCATATGATTGCTTTATGTTGTGTCTTATCATGGTGTTCATTTGAATCAAGGTATGTTTATTGCTTCATTCATGTAATGTCTTATCAAAATCGAATGCAGCTGTGCAACTCGGTCAGTAGCTTGGTGTATCAGGTGTCTTAAATCTTGAAATTGTGAATCACGAGTCTCATATCATATTGGTGGAACTTCGAAGATTAGTGATGTCTTTTTCAGGCTTCTTTTCGTGTATCTGTTCTGGCAGTTGCGAGGTCAATGGCAGGATGCCAGAATTGATCATCATGCCTTGCTGTCCGCATAGTTCAGGCACTTTTTCAACTTCGTTCTTCATTTAGTTGGTAACTTAACAAATGCCTTTCTCCGACTAACTTTTGGATTTCCTCTTAGATTGAAGACTGGGACTTAGTGCCTAGATGCCTGACAACCATGGCCTACTAAACTTTGGCAATAGATCGTCTCTTACATTAAAATCCTTGCAAAACTGGTTAATGGGTAATCCAGTGAATCTTAGAACTAGAAGAGGTTGCTTAGGTTTACACAGAGCTGCCTTACCACACATATATGCATGAACTGACTACTTTGGTATACATATGCACTGTTCCCTGTTACAGAAGACATGTTTAAGTTCAATGGGCTTATGGATGCAATGTACAAGGATCTTCTCTGCCAGTTGAAGAATTTTATATATGAGTTATAATGACATTACATTCTCAACAATTATTATAATTATTGCTAGTATTCTGACAATGACAAGAATAGCAGTTTAAGGCAGAATAGTTTGACTTCGCAGGATTTTATCTCCGTCCCATGATAAAGATTTTAATTATGAAACGGTTATAGATTGCAGATAGTATCCTGAACATTGATAAGAACTCCATTCAAAGTATTGAATTTCCTTTTGTGTAGACTTCTGATGACCTGTTAAGATTTCTATTTATATCTTGTAATCAAAATATTCTAGAGAAAATTTAGAGGGTCTGCAATAAAAAGTAAGTTGGTTGGCATATTTGGCTCAAAATATCACGCTCAAAACAAGGCATCAAAAGAAAAAACATACAGTAGTGTTATGAGCTCACGGAGGGAATCATCACACCTTACACAGATCAACATGTTAAGAAATAAAGTTAAATTATTTCAAGAATAATTTTTATATGTAAATCTGAAATTTATTTCTTTGATAAGGATTATCATAAGATTAAATTATGTAATAATAGAAATCGTCAATGAAAAATAAATCAGTAAATCATATTAACTTAAAATTTAAATGCAGAAATCTTTCGATTCACATGAGAAAGAGGAATATCATGTATTAATCTTCAAATATAAGATACATCCACACATTAACTCTATTTATTTTGATACAAAAACCACATATGATTTCCCAAAGTAGTGTATCATCAAACCATGGTAAAATGCAAAAACTCGCTTACAAAGTGGAAAGGCTCTTTCAAAAATGGTAAATATAACTCTCAATGAGCCATGATGTTCATAATAATAACTGAAATTTTTTACTTATAATTCCACTATGTTGGTCCATATCCCAAGGTAGACATACAAAATTATCGCCCAACTCATATGGAACCTACCAAAAACATTATTGATACTCTAATACTCAATTCACATGTCCAAGTTGAGAGATTTGCTATATATAGCTTTGTACCTACAGTACCAACTCTACCTCTTTTATGAATACATATAAAAATTGATTCCAAGATTCTTGAAGAATCTAAATAAAACATTAGTTTTTAATTACACTCTATGCATCTTGGGTGAATTTCCAAGAGTGTTAGATACACTTGAATAATATAGAGTATTTTAAGATAAATAGTATCATAATCCTAATACTCTCCCATGTGACATTATATATTTCAAATACATCCATAGGTAAAATAAATATAATTATGTACAAGAATCAAAGATTGTGGCTGTTTTGACCTGAGATAACTAATATATGATTAGTGGCCTCATAAATGAATTTGCAACATTATCTATATAATCAACCTTCTCTAAGAATAACTTATTTTTATTATATATTTTCACCGTTGTCAAACCTAGTTTAATGATCTAAAGATACCATTGGAATGATCTTAGGGTGTAGAACCTTATTATTTTAGACCAAACCTCCAAATAAAGCATTAATTACATGCTTGAAATGTGATTGTAGTTATTAAAACTGAACCTATCCTATTCTAACATCTACCAATAGAAAGAGATGAAATGAAATAGCTAAAATAAAACATGGTGATACACCAAATTTAGTTTGCAGAACTCCTAGATAAGTTTTCCATGCGTAGAATGATTAAAAAAGTTGTTATATGTGGACAATAATCATATAACTTTTATAGAAGTTAATAAAGGGACCTAAAATCATAAAGGAACTAATGATTCACAAGATACAATGAAAAGGTATAAAAAGGAAAATTATTAGTTATTTTACTAATCATGAAGGAAAAATGATGCACAAGAATCCATGGTGGACAAGCTATCCATCATAAACCAAAAAAATAAATTCTTTAATGTTTTCTATAGTTTGAGTTTAATTGTTGTAGGAGAATAATTTGCAATATTAAGGTGAAATATTTTTTAAATATTTTGGTCACATATTAATATTATAGCATTTTTGTAATGTGAGATTATGTAGGAGGTAATTCTCAAGTCAATATTCAAATTTTCTTTTCCTTGGCATAATATATTGGGAGTTACAAATTGTGACAACTCACTAATTCATTCCTAAAAGACAGTTGTTCAAATTGGGCGCCCAAGATTGAGTTGTTGGTTTTTTTGTTATTTTAGGGTCCTATTGAGTGGAGTGGATGTCAAGTTGATTGTTATTATTGGTATGTTTGAAGGTAGAGATTATAAGGCATCTAAAAACATTAAATGCAATTTCTAAATAGAGAGTAAGCTTTTCTCTTGATTTTGGTGTATCGTTCTTGGAGGCTACTAAAAACCACATTTTAATGTAACTCATGGGAGTTTTGGAAACTACAAATCTCATTCTTTCAATTCGGGACAATTAAATGTTTTGCATGGTGGAAAGGTGAATAAGAAGGGGAAAGAATGGAAATCAGATTTGAAGGGTATTTTTCTGTGGTTGTTTCTTCTTGCAAGGGGAAGACATTGTAATTAGATTTCATATACTGAATGTGAAGCCAATAGGCTCAGATTTGTAATAGAAATAAGATTTTTCTTTCAATCAAGAAATCATTGTTATGTTTGCATATTCTAGATCTAATTTTATTTGTGAGTTTTCTAATTTATGTTAGATCAAATTTGAAGGGAGAGTATTTCCTTCTTGCATCAAAAAAATACCTACTACAAAATTCAATACCATAGCTCAATTCTAAAACTCTAGAGATCATATTATTGTTCTCATTACAAAAATATGTATTCTAGTACAAGCATGTCTAAGAGAATCTAGGAAGTCTTCTTGATGGAGAAATTATAAAATATAACTACTAATTCACTAATTTGGTCAAACCTCTTGGGTGCTACGAAGACATTCTCTTAATTTCCATCCTTGAAAACCTCCATCAAGGCATGGGAGAAAAGGATGATCAATTTATTCAATTGAATAATATAAAAATACTCCTAGAACAGCTCTAATAAATTCTTCTATTCCTTTTAAAAGGTGCAATATAATCAAATGTTGTTGCTATGTCTCATACTAATTATTATTCCTCCCAAACTACCCCTTGCATGAAAATAGGACATGTCTCCTATGACCTTGAACCAAATTTAAAACCTTTCACTTCCTTAAGGGCATCAAATAAGGGTCTTCCATCTATCTACAATTACAATCAGATCACTTTTAAGTGATTCTTGTCCAAAACATTGAAACAACATAATAACCTTCTTGCTTATGAAACGTGATGTATCTAAATTCTCCATAGTTGGAATCAATGTTGCATTGATAAAGCAACATCCAAGTTCTACTATTATCACCATTCCCTCACAAAGAATGTGAATATTTTGGAATCGTATTGATCCAAAATCTTTATGTCTCTCCAATCCCTTTACATAGAAGTAGATTTCATTTTTATTCCATTTAAAAACTCTCTAGATTTTAGTCATCATTCCTTTTTCAATCATCTACGATTAATCAAAGTTGACAATATGCCTAGCCTAAATTTAAGATGAATCATTTAATTTTCTAAAATAGAAATAAGTACCTACATTTGGAAACCATTGATTTATTTGACATTTCTTTTCAACAAAAGGTGGCAACATTTTTTTTGTTTTTGACCTCCCACTAAATCTTCCAAATTGAATTTATACTTTTATTTCTTTAAAAAGTAACTTGTTCTAGCCCTTGCTTAGAATATTTTATTTTGTTTATTATGTGCTTGCAATGTTTTCACAATTTCCTATTCAAAGCATGTTGAGTCACCCTTCAAAATTTCACCATTGGATACAAAATTGGACAACACCTTATTGATGTATCCCTTTCCTTAATTTTGTTCTAATGAGTAAATCCTTCAATAATTCTATGTCAAAGTTGTCCATTTTCTCTTTTAAATCTGTTTTTTTTTTTGTGATATTGAATGATTCTCTACCTATTGAGCTTCCTCATCCCTTCACTTCTACCAAATTTCCACCCTCAAATTTTAGTGAGCTTCTACTCTATTCTTTGTCAATGTAGTCTACTTCAACACCCAAACCTACTATATTGGATGATGCATTACACAACTCTTTCTCTCTATAATCTAATTAGCTCTTCAAATTCAAACTCATGGGACACTCACATGACATTTCATCCTTTCATGTATAGTTTTCATTGAACATTTTTCACTAGTATACAAATCATTTTAAATATCTAGAGTAACAATGGAATCTAAGGCCCCTCTAAGATCAATTTTTTTTAAAAAAAATATGACCCTAACATCGTTGTCTCAAATAAAATTAGATTTTAGGCTCCCTTCAAACTCTTGATTCTTGTTTGAGAATTTCAGTTAAAAATGTAATTATTCTTGTGTATTTGAGAAATTATAAGTTAATCTTGAATATTTTGTGAAAGATTCCATAAATTGTAATATTTTCTTCGAAGGCTACATTATAAGTTTAGGCACAACTTCCTTCATTAACATGACACACAAATTTTTCCTTGGGTATTAGTAGTCCATTCATCCACCTTCATTGTAAAGCTAAATTTCTCTCTTAAATAATACCAAAATACCCTAATAAGAAAGTCTTCTCATTCAAAATTATCTCACATGGTGGCTAAAATCCAATGCCCATGGACATTATAGGTCACCTCCTTTTTGTTCCAATCAAAAATTAGGTAAATCCCTTTGGAAATAAATCTATCTTGAGTATCCTTTAAGGTTGCATCATAACCCTTTTCAACATCTCCATATCCACACACAATAGAAACCTAAGAAATCTTCACATCAACAACTCTCATTAGACCATTTGGAAGAGAGAGTATACAACCATACAATTTATAGAACTTAAAATAATTTCATTAATATTATTGGTAGAGAACAATAAAATGTCACTGGCCTTCATCTTGATATAATTTGTACATCCTTACAATGGTTTCCTTCATGATCTAAACCTGTATGTTAGCTTAAATACTATAAAGACTATCAAAAATCTAAAATGACTATATCTAAACCTAATACTTTTAAAACAACTTTGACATCTTTTAAAAATAAACTCTGCCAATGGTGTACATGCCTTTTTGGAGATTTAAAAGACATTTTTTACTTTTAACTCCAATGTATCATTTTAAATAAAAAATATACATGTTTTTAAACTTTTATGTATTATAAAACCCTTTTCAAGACCTTTTAAAATACTTACTAAAATATGACCATTGTTATAAGAAGGTTAAAAGATTACAATTAAATGCTTTTGAAGACACACATGATTGTTTAAGTTCAAAAAACTCTAATAAGTCAACATTTTGGCTACATCTAGGGGGTGGTTTCTTGCTAAACACTAAGATCCAATGGCCTCAAGTGATCCAATGGGCACAAGAATCAAATAATTTTAAACAACCTTGGAAGATGATCCCAATTCTAACCAAGAAAATGAAACTACATCCAACAACAAGTAACTTAAGAACAAACACAAAACTACCTAGATGACAACAAAAAATGAATTCTCCTAATGAGAATTCAGAATGTCCAACAACACTTGGAGGAATAAAAGGATAACTAAAATATTTAAAAACACCTACTTTCAACAAACAAATTATCATAATATGTAGAATATCTAAAATAAAATCCTCAATATCAACACTTGAGGGTGTGTTGATGGTGTTTTCTAGCAACAACTCCCGAATACAATATCCTATCTCTTGAAAGGTAATCTTCAACAATGAATTAAAAATCACCCCAAGGTCTCTCGGGTGTTAGGTCATAACAATGCATAAAATAACTCAGATAAAATGTGAAATGCTGGTAATCACAATCGGACCTTACTACAAGCAAACTGCATCTTTCAGTTTATCAGATTTGACAATATGATGATCTTAAATCTTAAATCTAACCGAATAATAAAGAAACAACAACAGATAGGGATGCAAAGAAGTGATAAGATCTAAACTACTGAGAGGACAAACAATGCAAATAACATATATCTGGAATGGACATATCTCAAATAACCAATTCTTATTCGACCCAACAGGCAATCTTACAAGAACGGTGCAATCTTCTGAGGAATACAGATTTTCAAATCATAGACATACATCTACAATCGAACTCAAGCACATTAAATATACGGTCCAGGTTGACTTTACCAGCCTACTACAATCAGATAGTTACTGGGAGTATAGACCAGAGATAGCTACAAACATTCCAAATATGAAATCACAAACATCATTTATCCAACTAAAACTAATCTATTTCTGAATACTGAACCCTAGATCTTCAAGCAATTTAAAAGATAGAACAAAGGAACCATGCAAGATGAGATAACACAAATGATTTCACCAGGAATAACCACAATGTCTTCAATTGTATTAATCACCAGAAAATGCTGCAACAATTCAACTGTTCTGAATATAGTGTTTGCTTCAAGAAACTTCAAATACTCTAACTATAGCTCTTGCTAATCTCTATTACTGTCTTGCTAATGTCTAAAACCAATGTCTAACCCTTACAATGAGGCAAAAATGCCTATTTATATCAAATTCCCCCCAAAACATGTCGGCCCAGCCAAACATTTTTACAAAATAATAAAATCTGCCAAAACAGGTCGGCCAAGGAAACAAACTAAGGCACACATTTAATGCCATCATCCAAGTCAGCCCTGACACAGTCCCCAAGGAAGTCCGGTCCAATGCATGCCCTATGATAATAGGGAAGAACAAATCTCGAAAAGAGCATTAACTGCCACTCCCTTTGTCTTTCTCCTGCACTGATGCCCCTTGGACCTTCGAGAATATTCTTTCCAACTCAGTAATAGGTGGCAATGGTAAGACCCTGAGTCGACATTTAATGGAATCTACTCCTTCCTTGGACCGCTCAACAATTTCGTTCCAGTCCTCCCTGTTTGTCATGCACCAGTCTATCACCGCCAAGTATGTAACTGCATCATCAAGTAAGTGGCCGGTGACAACCCCATCAGAATCTGGGGCATAAACCTCATGCCACCATTCCTTCAGTTGATCTAAGCTCAAATATTTGGGAGCTATCTTCTTCCTCCCTGTCATTACCTCAAAGAAGGCAATGCATCCATCATCAACTGCTGTCAGGTCACCATCAATCGACTTCCTTCTTTTTTGTATCTTCTTCAAACCTCCCTGCCTGACCTGCAATGCCTCAAACCACTCCCAGGGTTCATCCATCCTAGAGGAAGGAAGGATTCCATCCTTAGCCAATTGATCCTTGCCATGTCCCAAGATAGTCCTTGATTTCTGCAGTAGGAGGTCTATGCCATTCTTATCTTGAGACAAGATGTGCTCTAACAGTTCTTTTCCCTAGACTGCATCCTTGGCCACAGACAAGATCTCCTTGATAGCCTCATCCCCTTTCATCTGGACATCCATAAGCCAATCAGTGGCATCTTGAGCGGAGGCCTTCATCTTTTCAATTCCGGAGATTGTCTCCTTAGGCAGAAAACTTGGAGTAGTAGAAGAGGAAGGGTGGAGAGACTGTAGAGGCTTCATTACCTCTTCCAAACTTTTCCTCAATCTCTCATTTTCTTTCTACAGCTCTCGTTTGGATTGGGTCTCCTTCTTCAGCCTGTCAACAATTATGGCACTCGACCCCTCAAACTCCTCAATGTCTTGCTCTAGGGAGGCCGGGCCAAGATTAATAGTTTGGACAATGTAGTCCTGGCCTGTTATCTCATCCCTCATTTTATCTGCTGCAGGGGTGGCGATGTGAACTACCCTGTTGTGTGCTTCATCCCTTTCCACCCAGGAAATCACCCTAGCGTTCTTCTCTTACCTTTAGGCTTCCTCTTCACGTCAGGCTCAGCTCCCTTAGGACCTCTGACTTTAATCTTGAATGGTGAGGTCTTCGCTGATTTCCCTTTGGGGTCCTCTTCCCCGGTTTCTTCAAAAGTTGACATGGGGTTAAGATTCCCCATCAGTTCAAAGGTGCAGGGCATATTGGCGTTCTCCAATTCCCAGACTTTGTGCTTAGCCCAAGAAAGGGTAAACCTCAACACAGGAGCCATCAGGTCCTCCAACTCTGTCACTTCGGGTTCACTCCAATCAATATCCGCAACTGACCTGTTCTTTATGGGCTCGTAGACATGGTCCTGAACCAATTTTCCATCATCATCAAGCTGATCCGGAATCAGCTTAACATTGTATTGTCTAATGGCCTCCATAGGTAGCCTAGAATACCTTTTCTTCCTTGCATCGAGGTCATCCTTGATATTGACCCAGTAGTCTTCTAAGTCCTCTTTATGCCTGTATTCCCGGGTAGCCTTCTTTTGGGCCTCTCCTGTTATGTCAAAGTTCATTCTCTTCGAATGGAAAGAGAATCCATAAGCTGCCAACTCCTCACCTGAAGTGTGAGCTGATTGGATGGACGGGCACATCTCTCCTACGCCAATCCCAAGAGGGAAGTCCCCTCCAAAACCAGTCTTGTGCTTCTCCCTCTTCACAACTGCATCAAACTCACAAATCTGCCTTACAACTTCTAGCAGCACGATGTGGTCAGTGGGATACCTGGGCAACCTGTAAGGGGCAACTGGGCATCCATCAACCCAGAGGTAGGTGAATTTAGGGAACTGGATAAACCATGCTCCATAGTTCTTGATTAGTCCCCTAGCTCCATCGGATAATCTGATATGTTCTGCATTTTGAAGTGTCCGGGTAATGTGCTTTGTGAATGCATCATTTGCCCTCCTATAATCCTTATGCCCCAAATGCAGCTCCGAATAAACCTCATAGATTATGTCATGCCCAATGGTTCCCCTCGAAGTCAATCCTTTGTAGGGATAGGAAAAGGCCAGAACATACATAATGTAAGAAGACATATTGAATTTCTTGGCCTCCAAGACATTTCTCAGTTATTTGTCAATCTCTGCACTAATGAGTCCTGCCCAGTGATAGTTTGTCCCCTAGCTCATCTTGGTGATCACATGGACCATCCAATTCTCCAATACCCCTGCAGTTCTCAGTCCAGCCACCCTGCTCAACAGTGTGATGGCATCATACACATCCGACCTGAATTTCACCCTGTGCAGCTGTTTGGGCAACTTGGAGTGGTGAGATTTTGGCTTCTCCAGCCATGAATTGATGATCTGCTGAGCTTTGACTGGCTCATTCTCGTAATAGGTCCTGGCAGTGTCAATGTTCAATGCACAGACCGAAGGAAGATCAGGCATGCTGAAGGTTCGTGCAATGGAGGCCGGACTGAAGTTTTCCAAGACTCTCCCTCAGTGCTGACCACCATCTGGGTATCAAAGCATACTGTCTTGCACATTCCAAAATCAACTCATAGCACTGAACCGCCGGAGGGAACCCTGCCACATGCACTAATCCAGAGTTCATCATTCCTTGTCTCAAAGCTGACTGGTCCTTCTCAGCCGCTCTCTGCTTGAACTCCTCATAGCGCCAGGCACCAACATTCGTGTCAGATACCTCGGCCCACACGGAGGACACCTTGCTTTCTGGGAGCTGATTCTTCATATCTAGTCTCAACCGTTCTGTCTCAGAAATTGAAGATGCCCCTGCACCACCTTTGGACTTCCCAGCAGCAGCTTTGCTTGATTCGGCCTACACATCCAAAAATCGTCATTAGAATCCAATTATTATTCATATTCCAGTTCAAAGGGTTAGCACAAATCATGTAAATCCATCAAAATCCATTGCTAACTACTAATCCATCGAGATCCAGAGAAATCAGATAGTCCGGGAAAATCACGCAATCCGGGAAAATACCGTCGGGGCGGAATTTCGGAGAAATCCGACCCAGACGGATTCCTGCTGCCAAAGCATCGTTAATCATATAGATCATTAGTGCAGATGGAAAATCAAAGGATAATCGTTAAATTCACTCATTAGCAACAAGAAATAAACATTAGACAATCGTTCCATTAATCCTATCATCAAAATATCACAAAGAACACAACCAGACAGGAAATCCGAAAAATCCGGATGGAACGGATTTTCGCGGACAGCTTCAAAATGCACCGGAAATAACCCCAGCCCGCGGAATAAACCCAAACCGGGAAAATCCCGGAGCGAGGAAATTCCGTGACGACCTCGGAAACCCAAAAAATGATAAGATGCGAACCAGAAGTCAAACAACCACAGGATCTACTCCTGAGCTTGAATGATCTCAAAACCGACAATAAGCAACAAGACTCAGGGCGCAAAGGATTTAGACCCCTCGAAAGCATGCAAATGATGAATCCCCGTATCAAAATAATGATGCCCTAATCCGAATGACCAAACCACCCGCCATTAAAACCAGAACCAGTTTTAAGGTTTTAAAATATCGGTTAGGGATTTACCTAAAGCCCTCTAGTTTGAATAAGATGGGGGAAGCCAACATGATATAGGGACAAAATCGCTCAAAGCACAATAAAATCGCCGTTCTAGGCCGAACACCAAGGGAAACCCTAATTTCGCACAATAACACATTTCGCGCCCAAAACAAGCAATCAACCCAACCCAGAATCCCGTCTAAAGGATAAATATGCCATCTCATAGACAAATGGAGTTCACAAGGCACAAAAAATAGGGTTCCATAATAAAACGGATCAGACCCCGATTCTATAAATGCGAAATCAAAATCAAATCAAGGGCCGTCCCAAACCTAACAATACTTAGTGCGAAAAACCCCTAATTACCTCATAAGCAAATGGAAGGGCAATGAATACATACCATGGATCAAAGCGAACAGAATTCGAGCTCAAAAAATCAACCACGCGGAAAACACGTCCAAGCAATAGAAATACTAGCACCAACACTCAAGCAATCCTCGCGCAAACAAACTAGAATCAATTCTTAAGGCTTCACATAGAAAAAAAATCAATCGCCAGAGCAATCAACAAGGCAGCAATGAAGTCAGAATGAAATTGAAAATGCCCTAAGTTCGACCTTATACCTGTCTGAGCAAAGGTACCTCAACCATTAATGCGCGACAAGACATTTCTGACAAGTCCGGAAACCCGAGCCCCAAGCGAAATTTTGGAAAATCCCAGAATGCGCAGAAACATAGATTCCGCAGAAATGCAGAAACCGGGGAAATCAGGAAGATCGATTTTATTAATCCGGAACCGGGATAGGACCGAAAATCCCCGGAAGTCGCGTAAAACCCGGAAATGAGAATCCTGCCAGAAACGGACAAGGAACCAGGGCCTGGGAAAATCCGCCAGAGATGGAAAATCTCGGATCTAGGTGAAAACCCGGACTTGGCCAAAAACTCAATTTCATTCAATTCCAACCTCAAGGAAGGGTCCAAGCGAGCAAGACCAACATGTCAAGACCCCAAAATGATAAATCCAATAAAATCAAAGGTCAAAGACACCAAAAAAAAAGAGGGTCACCACCCAAGTGGGGCGTGTGTGCAAAAACTGCACAACAAATGGCGACTCTGCTGGGGAAATGCTCCTGAGCATTTCGATAACAAACTGGAATCAAGAACCCAGAACTCATGGTTCCAACTCCAATACCTAACCACCATCCTAAGTTAAAGCAAAGAAACTCCCAGCCAATCAAACACTCCTATACCAGGGTCTAAGTGTGTGCACATGCATTTATCACCTACCCTCAGTTGCAAGAAGAACCAGACTGGGTATGAACAAGCTACGTAAGGATTCTTACTCTAAAAGTAACCTGGATAGAGCATCGCTGCCAGGCAGGCGTCCATAGCCCCGACGAGGTTATCGCTATGATCCTCCTAAACATAGCTCTACTACCAGTCAGGCGTCTATAGCGCTGGTAGAGATATTCAGATCCCCCTAATAAGTTGAATTCCAACCTCATGATTTTCAATACATTTTTTTTTCTCTTTTCTATTTTTTTATTTTGCTGATGCTTCTTTTCTTTTACTCACTTCATTCAACCTGTGAACAGTGAAGTCCACACTCAGGGCTGAGAACCACAGTGGCACTAGAGCAGAAAAGGATTTTTCACCTATTCAGACCTTATAAGAAATTTTACAACTTTAGGTATATTAAAGATTAAAGGTATAAGACCCCAATATATTCCGGTTCAGACTAACTAGAGAACCCTTGCCTCATCATAAGGACAAATGACATAGGCTAAAAGAATTCA
Source organism: Sequoia sempervirens (assembly GCA_007258455.2). Classification (NCBI taxonomy): domain Eukaryota; kingdom Viridiplantae; phylum Streptophyta; class Pinopsida; order Cupressales; family Cupressaceae; genus Sequoia; species Sequoia sempervirens. Next base: position 464,085,050 of record VDFB02193867.1, read on the forward strand.
TACCATGGTATTCTGGAAAAAGGATCGAAGTTTGTAAGGGAAATACCAAGAATATGAGACCTGCTTTGCCACCATTACCATGCAGATGCACCCACAATCCCCAAAAGAGAAAGGACCAAAAGCAAGAGCAACGCAAAACAAAACAAACAAACCAAAGCAAACCTACTCTAACCAAATGAAACAAGCAAAGCAAAGAAAGAAGTCCACACTAACCAAAGCAAGCAAACAAGCAAACCAAGCAACCCAAACTAACTATTTACAGGGCAAAGAGCTGAGAACAGCTCAAGACTGGAAATAATGTTTCAGATACTGCCCATTGACAGGCAATGGTATGTCCTCTCCCGTGAGAGTCCTCAGACGGAAGGCATTATCTCCCAATATTTCGGCAATCTGGTAAGGACCCAGCCACAACTTATCAAATTTTCCATGGCTCCCTTTCTGATCATGCGGATTATCCCAATACAGGACGAGGTCAGAAATCCTAAAAGCCTTAACTTTTGCTCTCCTGTCAAACCATCTCTTAACCACCCCCTGATGTTTGGCAAATTTTTCAAGGGCATTGTTCCGTTTTTCCTCAAGGTGCAACAATTCAGCTAATCTTGCTTCCCTTCTATCCCTTTCATCATAAAACTAGTTGATAAACTGTAGAGTTGGGATTTTGAGCTGGATAGGGAAAACTGGTTCCAGACCATACACTAAATGATGAGGAGAGGTACCAATGGAGGACTTAACTCTGGTATGATC
>VDFB02193867.1:464085893-464101787 GCA_007258455.2 Sequoia sempervirens
GAGGCAACTTGAGCAAGTTGCCTCTTACCGGCCTGACCTCTAATAACACAGGGATTCGCCTATGTTTTACAGCGAGAATCAGGTAAAGAGCAGAATCGCCCACTCAGTAGTAGGGTCTAGCCCTCATGCGGAAAACTACCGAAGGGATATCTTCTAAGTTTACCTAGGATAATCCTTTGAAGGATAAGCAAACTAAATCTAATGAAAACTCTTATAATGATTGCTATGCAAGCTAATCCTAAATATTTTTGGGTTTTCTGGATAAGTCTTATAATGATAAAGAACTGATCTAGTCTAATACGGGAAAGGTTTTCCTGTATCCTATTATGCATATGATTTTCTGTTTAAGACAGAATTCTAAATCTATAATGGGATCTATCAAATGTAAATCTATGCAGTTAAGAATGGATTCTACAAAAGTCATGGATCGGGATAATAACATATGTTATTGTCCTGACTATACTCATATCTAGTAAATGGTATGAAATTATCTGGATTTCTAAATGAACTGTAGTCGAATGGGAGATCGGGAGAACTCTAACTCGAAGATGCAGGAGATGCATTTACTCTATGATGATCAGATGCATTCCGACCAACTAACTCAGCTTGTCTATTATGATAATCTTCAAGAATACTTTCTATTCTACTAGATGCAATTTGATTTAATCTATCAGCTTCTCTTTCTATTTCTAATTCTTTATCATGCAGCCATTTACTCATATAACTAAGAATGATAATGCAAATTAAGATAGCAGCTAAGATTAAGAATATAGGCCATAAAGGAGTACAATCATAATCATGTTTATCACAAGTAACTTTCATAACATAAGCTTTCCAAAGATAAGATTTTGAGTAATAACAAGCAAGAATTAATAGACAGTTTAAGCAAAGCACCATAAGACATAAAGCATGCATTTCAGAAATATAATAAAGATTCTGATAGTTCACATGGGCCCACCACACTCCGCAATATTAGATATAACTGAGTAATATCATTTTACTCTTAACTTTCATTCATGCTTTTGTTGTATGTATATCTAGACTCTTCTCTTAAGACTTCAGGCATCTATCCTAGACGCACTAAGACTGTGATCTTCCAATAGATCTAGGCAGACTACATATTGTCTTTCAACCTTGAATACTCTACAGGCAAATTATTCCTGCTTGAGGGCAAAAGAAGTTTACAGTACTAGACAACAACTATATCAGTTTACGTTTACAGAAATCGCGACGTTCACTACTCCCTCAGAATACTAAGAACTCGCATCCTTGTCATACGCTACTTTTGCTGCCTGCGCTGCTCCTACTACCCAAATATAAAACAACAACTATGCAAAACAACCATACTGGTTAAGAAGTCACAAAGACAACTGCGGGGTTCGTCCGTTGCGTCTGATAGCCTTTCACCGACTCCGGTAGCTATTCCTTTCTCTGGGCTCGTCTCCTATCTACGTCTCTGTTTCCTATCTTACTGACAACTAGTCTAACTTCCTTCAGCCAATCCTCATCCCCTATTCAGAATTACTGAACCTATTCAAAATGGATGAAGCGAAAGATATACAGAAGAGATATGTAAACAACTGAGCACGATAGAAAATATATTTCATATTATATCAAACCTTTATATGAAATATTACATTGCGAAGTAGGCCGATGCTTACTAACTATCACAATATTACATTCTTACTTGCAGAGGCTCTGCCTTATGGGCAGATTGCCTTTAGCCTAAAAACATTCTTGAAATACAAATACTCATACCTTTGAAAGGTAAGACGAAGACTAACTTCAGCGCTCGCTCTTCAACTCTAAGCTCCAGCTTCCGAAGTAATGTTCGAATGCTTAAGCAAGAGGAACTCGACTCCTTATATAGATAAAGAGGAGAGGCGGATTTCAAATAAAGATTTGAAGTCCGGAACACGTATCAAGCGCACTAGGAGATAGTGGAGATACGGAGGGCGCGAAAGACGCAACAACCAAGACAAAGGGAATCAATCGGATAATGGTAGGGACAGTACCATTCGCTTTAGAGCAAGAAGCGCTACTAGGATCCGAGATTCGACCGACAACAAGGACGACCAAAAGTGACAGCACACAAGTCACTTATTACAAAAGCATCTTCTTTTCAGAAAGCGCGGGAAGGGTAGACCGCGAGAATCTCTTTTCAGAAGGCGGGAGATTAGGACCGCTGTCTTTCTTTTCAGAACGCGGGAAAGATGACCGCTCGGTGATGTCATTGTTGATGTTTGTGTGATGCTGAGTCTGACGACGCACTCTGCCTAGATTAGGGAAGTTATCAGTCTAATCTAGCTATTTCAGGTAATGTATTAGAAACAGTAATTAATCTTCACCACACTTCGCTGAGAGGAGGACTCAGGCTTCGAGCATATTGTTGAGGTTATGTTCCTCAACGTCATCCATGGACAACGGATAATTGGGCGCGATTTCAGGATCAAAGGGATCATAGAGATCTGGTGGAAAGAAATCAGGATGATTTTCGTTCCATTGATTGGAGTAATCGCGGCGATATTGTTCTTGTTCTGCTCGGAATATGGCATTGCTTTCAGCTATGCAGGCTTGGCATGGCCTGTTCTGACATCTGGATGGAGAATGTTCTGGAGGTTTAGAGCTAAGGGAAAGCTCTGTGAAGTCTCGATCAGGAGGAGACTGTTGTTCTTGAATACACTGATAACAATTCTTTGAAGTTACTGAAGCATAACGTTGACAGTCATGCTTAGGTTGTGCTGAATTCACATGATGTATCAGGTTCAATTGTCGTTGATACCAATCTTCAGATTGACAAGCTAAACATTCAGAAGGGAACTTCTTAGTCCAGCAAGAATGAATATCTTGGATTGGATCTTCTTCTGCAGCAAGTATTTCTTCATTGATTTCTTCACGAGTCATTGTATTACTGCCTCGAAGCAGCGTGTCTGGATCAGTGATATTGGAACCGAACTGAGGTTCACACCACCATTTGAGACATGTTGGAGAACACGGCTAAGGGGGACCATTCAGGACCATATTGTAGAAGTTAGTATCTTGGAGATACTTGTATCCTGAAGATAAAATGACTAGTCGGTTTGACGTTGCCAGAAGATTAGTGTTTTCTTCTGCCTTGAATATCTCTTTGAGTTTAACAAAGACATGAGCACGGATATAGGCAGGGCTATGAATCTTTTGTTCGAAAGGTATAACAGGTGCAGGGAATTGGCTTGACTGGTTTGTTACACAGTTATAAAACTTGACCATATGGAAACCTAAAAGGATTTTAAACTTGACTTGTTTTCCATCACGGGTTCTACCTTCTTCTTTCCATTCAGGGGGAGCAGATATGACTTTCATTCGGATAACAGGGAAGGATCAGAAACTGAACAAAGTTTTATAGGATTGAATAATGAGTTCAGGAAATCCTTCAAGATCTGCGACCTTGGTAACAAACATGTTTCTCATAAATCCATTCTCAAATAACAAAACTTTATAAGATTGATCAAGATTAGGATTTAGAACATCCACTAGAACATGTCCAGGGAATAGACCTGCAACCACAGAGCAATAAGATGAAATATTCATAGTGACTCCGTTAGTAAGATTCATATAAAATTCATTCCATTTTTCCTCGGTCATAGTACCAGCAGGAATAGTGGAAGTTGAAACATCTTTGGGAAGATATTCCAAAGGGGGTTCAGACGGTGTAGGTGTCTGACCTTGTTTTTGCAGAGCGTCCTTTATCGAATAGGACTGCAGTCTCTTTTCAAGAGAACTCATGGCGGCTTTGAATAAATGGGCATCATTTTGATAGAATGCATATTCCAAATTATTCAATAGTTGGAGGTTTTCATGTCCCATTTTCTTCCTATGTGTGAAATACACAGGTTCTGGGAAATAAGGAAGTAAATTTCCTTCAATTTCAATAGTACCTCTTGTAGGATTGCTTTTTGGCAAAGCAACAGCCGTCAACGGATTTGATGAGTTTTTACCATCTACCGTTTGAGATGGACTAGCAGTATATTTACCAAGTATACTGTCTTGTTGGCGAAGGGATGAGCCTTCTTCAGTCGAGCTAGTTTTAGTAGCATGAGCGACTGCTTCAACAGCTTTTGAATGCTGTCCTTTCTTAAGAAATATTATGCCCTTTTTACGGAGCATTTTGCAGTGAAAGACCTGAGATGTCTTTAATGCAAGAATTCTGGATAAGGCGTCAGGAATATAATTATCCTTACCCTTTACTATTTCTATCTCGTACTTATACTGTCCAAGAAACATTTGCCAACGTATTAGTCTCTGTTTAGACATACAATTCTCAAGATTAGATTTCATAAAAGTTCTGAAATAAGTGCTATCAGTTCGCACAATAATCTTATGAGAATATAAGTAGATGTTAAGGCTTTTAAATGCTTCAATCACAGCTAATGTTTCCTTTTCAAAGATAGGATAATTCAATTCAGCTTTAGAAAAAGAACCAGAAAGATACTTAACCACTAGTTTTCTTCAATAGTATTTGGATACCTGCAAAACACACAGCATCCCCAATGTTCATTAGATGCGTCAGTGGCTATAATCACTTCTTGTCCTGGTTCGGGAAGTTTGTGAACTGGAAGATTAGAAAAAATCTTCTTAAGTTTTATGACGTATTCAGTGTCTGTTTGATTCCATTTCCATTTTCCTTTAAGTCTTGTAGACAAGGGTGCAAGAAGCTTACTACAATCAGGGACAAAGTCTCTACAGTAGTTTAGTATTCCAAGGAATCCTCTTAAAGTATTAGCGTCATTAAACTTATCTGGATATTGTTCGCATGCCTTCAACCCTATGTGAGGTTGCATTTTGATTGTTCCATTTTCGATAGAATGTCCTAAGAAGTCTATTTTGTCCTGTGAGAACAAAATCTTTTTACTTCCTAAGATAAGACCATGGTTAACAATCTTTTGTCCAACAAGCTTGAGGTGTTGAATATGTTTTTCTTTTGTTTCAGAGAAGACTAAAATGTCATTAATGTAGACTGACACGAAATCGTAAAGATCTGAGAAGATCTCATCCATACGTCTCTGAAATATATTCGGAGCTTGCTTGATTCCAAAAGGCATAACGTTCCATTCGAATTGACCAAATGGAGTTGAGAAAGCGGTGAGTGGGACTGACTCTTTAGTCATCATGATTTGCCAGAAACCAGACTTACAATCAAACTTTGAGAACCATTTAGCGGACTTAAGTCTAGGCAAGAGTTTATGTACATGAGGAATGAAGTAACCGTCAGATTGAGTTAGCTCATTTAACCTTTTATAGTTAATGACTATCCTGGCTTTTCCTCTGAGTTGTTCTGCATGATTAATAACAACAAAGGCAGGAGAGGAATGCAGACTTTGACTCTTTTGAATGAGTCTGAGCTTTAACTGTTCTTTCAGTTGTTCATTGAAGATTTTCTCATGTTCCATTGGGTAATCTAACTCTTTTAGTCTGATGATGGCAAATGGCGATATTAGCTCTAAGTGGCATCTAGCTTTGTCTCTTTCCCACAAAGCCAGAGGGTCATCTCCTATGTTAGGCTTGAGCATAAGCTTTATATCTTCAAGGGTCATGGGTTGGTCCATAACAAGATATAGTTTGTGCAAAACATTTGTCATTTGCTTTAAAGCCTTAAGTTGGTAGGAGAGAGCAAGTTGTCTCAGTTGTTCAGTGGGAGCGACTGAACTCTTTTCGTGAAGCTTGGGCTTCTTCTTTGGTATGTTTGCAATCGACTCTGATAAATGTGTATCAAAATCACCACACTTCGGAAAGCGCGGAGGAGATACTTCTCCGTTAGATTGCAAAACGAAGTCGTGTAAGCAAGGTTCATGGGCTATGCTGATAGCAGTATTGCGGCGTTTGGTAAAAACTTCTTCATGATCGGAGTGAGTAAACATCATAGTGGAATCAGCTTGAGTGATAGGCTGATATTTAAGCAAAAAGTTTTGACCAAGAAGTACATCAGCATCGATACATGGGGCTTGCCAAATTAAAGGAATAACAAAATGTTTTCCTGCTATAGAACAAGGGACATTAAAAGCCATAGTATCATAAGTAACCTTTCGACTTTCAATAGAGACACCAGTAATTTGTTTATCTTGTGGAACTTTCTTCCATAGATTTTCAGGTATAGCGTAGGGTAGTGCTAAAGACATTCCAGCACCAGAATCTATATAGGCATACAAATCATAAGGTTTGTATCCTTTGAAAGTAAAACTGAGCTTTATGTATGAGCACATCGGACCAGAAATACATTCCTTAGCCGATTTTACTTGATTATCAGTTTCACAAACATCTGCATAAACTGCGGTCATGATATTAGTGAAAGGTATCACTAACTTCTGAGCACCGTATTTAGCTCTAAGTCTAGGAGCAGTTGAAATCTGCTGAGATTGTTCGACAAGCGTAGGATAGCTTGGAGTATCTAGACTTTCAGCTTCAGTCTGGAGTTCAGGTAATTGTTCAGACAGTTCTTGCAGAGAGAAAGAAGGTTCACCTTCTTCCTTTGAATCATATGACTCATGAATCAATTTATCAATTTGTTGTCTCTTTGCATATTCAGCTAATTCATCATAGATGAGTTCAGCTATCTGATGGTTTTTGAAAGCACAACGAGTGACTGCTATAAGGCATTCACTGTGGAAGGTAAGGTTATGCTTTGGATCGCAAAAGCTTAAACCTATTTCTTTGATGTCGCAAAGATCACAAATAAAATGTTGAGTCATTAATTCAAATTCACAATTGTGGTATTCATGCATGTTATGATCTAGCTTTGAGAGGCATAGCGTCTTCTGATTGAAGAAGTGCACATAAGAATCTTCTCTGCAAGGAGAATATCGTGCAGTAAGCGAACAGTCAGCATGATTTTCTTCAATAGAATCAAATTCACAGTGGGTGTCAGATTCACTGTCAGTGCCTGATAAGCTAGGAGAATACCATTCTCTTGGATCTTCAAGGTATTGTTCTGGGTCATAATCTGATTGATCAGATGAATATATGCTAAAGATTTCATCTTTCTCATTTTCAGTTTCGGAATTCATAAGGTACATCTGATGAGTATTGGCGAGAACCAATTCTTCTTTTATCAGACTCAATTCCTTTAATGAGATATTCTTCTGTTTACAGTCTGTAGCATAATGACCAGTTTTCTTGCACTTGAAGCAAGTAACCTTTGAAAGATCTCTTTTCTTTCCTCTTCTAGGAGCAGAGCGTTTGAAGTACCTTTTCTTGAAAGGAGCTCTGTTCTTGAATGTAGTAGATTTTCTGAATTTCTTAAATCTACCTTTGTATGGTTTGTTTTGTCGGACCTGGTAATGCTTCATATTGTGCTTGCGAGATTTCTTTCGTTTTCGAGTACAGGTTTTACAACCACAATCCTTTTTGGAGGATTTCTTTTCTGCGCGAGCACCCCAATGTGTTGGTAGGTCTAAAAGTTTGTTACAGAAAGGTTTCCCTAGTCTGTATTCACTTTCTTTGATTTCTTTTTGCATAACATTATCTTGACAGGCCTCAGTAAGCACCTGGGTTATGCGTTGATGAATGCAGCCAAGAGAGTATTGAGCAGGTGGATTTCTCTGGAATTCTTTTATGAACCTTTGCTTCCAAGGGGAAGGAATCTTGTTCAGATATAGGTCATAATACTTGAGATCAAGTATCTTTCCTATTTGCAAAAATCTTGCTTCGAATTCATTATGGAAATGTTCATAGAAATCCATGGATTCAAGTCTGAGGTTTTGTAACAGACTTTCGGCTCTAGCTTTTCTCTCTTCACTAAGGTTGCTAAGATCTCCACAGAAGAAAGCATAGAATGGGGTAGCAAAGTCTTTGATAGACTTAGAGTCTTTAATTCGTTCACGCCATTCTTTTCCTCTATCAGTGTCTTTGTATGATTGCCAAAAATCATTTGCTTTGCCACGAAGGGTAGCAGCAAAGTAATTCTGTATAGCGAAAGGAGCTAAGTGGAACATAGAGCTAGAGACAACATAGTCTAAGTTCTTTTCCCAGTCAGCTATTGTCATCCTTTTATCAGCAGAATTATCAAGATCTAACCAGACACCATTTCCAGAGATCGGTTGCTGAGGTATAAGGGTAGGCTGATATCTTATCGTATTGAACTCTCCTTTCTTACCAGAAGGGAGGTTGCCTTTTCCCCTAGGAGTCTTAAGAGGTTCTAAATTTCCAGTCTGGTATATGTTAGTGATTGAGATGGGATGGTTATAGTCAACATCCATCTTATCAACTTCTGTAGGTTTTCCCAAGGAGGGTGGACTAAGAGGTTGTCCAGAAGAAGTTATACCAGATGTAGCAGTATCCTCATAGACTTGTGGTTTCAAGTGTACCTCAGTATCAGTAGGGAGTTGGCTAAGATTAGCAAGCATTTCCAACTCTGACCTTAGTAAGCATTCTTGCTCATGTTGTATCATAGCAGCTTCTTCTCTTTGAATATCCATGTAGAGAGCGTTTTCTCTATTTAGGAAATCTTCTGATTGTGCATCTAGTAGTGCTATATCATCATCATCAAAATCAGAAAGATGTTCATGGCATAGAAGATCTGCATCATTCAAAGCATCAAGAATCTGAGCATGGAATTCTTGAGTTTGTTCTGAGTAAGTACCTGCGTTAAGAATTTCTTCTGACAACTGTTTCTTGTTAGATTCAGTTGTAGGTGTGCCTAACTCACCACTCTTCGCAAGCGTACTCTGATGTATTTTATATGTCTGTAAGACATCTTCAGCAAAGAAACTCAAACTCGTGAGAGGAGAGTATGCTGGTTGACGGTTTTGCGGACGATATGCCCAGTCATGGCATTCTTCAAGGGTAGCAAAAATCATACCGTCATAAGGAAAATATTTGACAGGTGTGAGATCATCACACGGATGTAGTGCACCATAACTAATAGGAAATCCTTGTGTAGCAGAATTAATCATACTATGTATCTTAACAAGCGTTTGCAGTCTTGGAACAGGAGTAGACACATTTTCAAATTCTGAGTCAAGGAGAGTGTGCACTCTGGGATCAAGTAACCAATCTTTGGGAAAGTTGGTTTCATCAAAACTTTGCACCATATCAGCTGTAAGAGTATCAGTAGCTGTGGGTGGTTTAAATCGTGTCGGAGAAGTTTTGATCATACTGGCCATTGTTTTTCGAGTTGGAATGTAGGAATCATCCTTAGATAAAGGAGTGAAGTCAACCTGAGTTTTGGAACCAAGTGATTCAGGAGCATAAGGAGCGTTTGATGGCATTGGAACACCATGCATAGAGTTGAAGCGAACAAAAGTTCGTCCATTATCTCCTTCGAAGATTTCAGGTTTATTGCTTTTATACATTCCAATATCATCCTTTAATTCCCAATGAGGAGGAATTTTGATATCAGCATGGGAACACTTTTCAGGAACATAAGTGTCGTTACGCCCATCTGTCTGTATGAAGAAGGATGTACTATCAAATGGCAATTTGTAAGAAAGATTGGGAGCTAAGTCATTTTCCAAAAGTTGATAATAAATACGATAAATGACACTAAGCTCTTTATAGTTTGGCTTAAATCCAGTAGCATTAGTTCTTGCGCGAAGACGAAGGCAAGAAGTCATATCATCAATGTGGCATACAAAGTCGGGAGTGACATTCATGAACACAACTTTGTCGTTTAAGCCAGCTTGGATTGAAGCAAACATACTTTTCTTCATGGGAACAATTCTATCATCTTGGAGGACAGAAAATAAAGAAGCAGTTATATGCGCTCGTGCAAGGAATTTGTAAATAACCTGCACTCCTCCTATGTGGACGAATTGATATCCACTAGCCTTTGCTTTTTGTCTCATAGTAGGGGTAAAGAGCAAAACATCAAGCTCTTTTCCTTGTAGACTTGTGACAGTATTTGAAGCTTCTCTTAGTCGAGCTAGAGTAGGAAGATTCTTAATCCCGATGTTGTAGATTTCTTTGATATTGAGTTTCAGAATCTTATCTCCAACTTTGATTTCTTGTTTATGATCTTGAGCTTCACATTCTGTAAGAGTTTGCAAAGAAATTAAAGAAAGTGAATACAGATTAGGGAAACCTTTCTGTAATAAGCTTTTAGACCTACCAACACATTGGGGTGCTCGCGCAGAAAAGAAATCCTCCAAAAAGGATTGTGGTTGTAAAACTTGTACTAGAAAACGAAAGAAATCTCGCAAGCACAATATGAAGCATTACCAGGTCCGACAAAACAAACCATACAAAGGTAGATTTAAGAAATTCAGAAAATCTACTACATTCAAGAACAGAGCTCCTTTCAAGAAAAGGTACTTCAAACGCTCTGCTCCTAGAAGAGGAAAGAAAAGAGATCTTTCAAAGGTTACTTGCTTCAAGTGCAAGAAAACTGGTCATTATGCTACAGACTGTAAACAGAAGAATATCTCATTAAAGGAATTGAGTCTGATAAAAGAAGAATTGGTTCTCGCCAATACTCATCAGATGTACCTTATGAATTCCGAAACTGAAAATGAGAAAGATGAAATCTTTAGCATATATTCATCTGATCAATCAGATCATGACCCAGAACAATACCTTGAAGATCCAAGAGAATGGTATTCTCCTAGCTTATCAGGCACTGACAGTGAATCTGACACCCACTGTGAATTTGATTCTATTGAAGAAAATCATGCTGACTGTTCGCTTACTGCACGATATTCTCCTTGCAGAGAAGATTCCTATGTGCACTTCTTCAATCAGAAAACGCTATGCCTTTCAAAGCTAGATCATAACATGCATGAATATCAGAATTGTGAATTTGAATTAATGACTCAACACTTTATTTGTGATCTTTGCGATATCAAAGAAATTGGTTTGAGCTTTTGCGATCCAAAGCATAATCTTACTTTCCATAGTGAATGCCTCATAGCAGTCACTCGTTGTGCTTTTAAAATCCATCAGATAGCTGAACTCATCTAAGATGAATTAGCTGAATATGCAAAGAGACAACAAATCGATCAACTGATTCATGAGTCATACGATTCAAAGGAAGAAGATGAACCTTCTTTCTCTCTGCAAGAACTGTCTGAACAATTACCTGAACTCCAGACTGAAGCTGAAAGTCTAGATACTCCAAGCTATCCTACGCTTGTCGAACAATCTCAGTAGATTTCAACTGCTCCTAGACTTAGAGCTAAATACGGTGCTCAGAAGTTAGTGATACCTTTCACTAATATCATGACCACAGTTTATGCAGATGTTTGTAAAACTGATAATCAAGTAAAATCGGCTAAGGAATGTATTTCTGGTCCGATGTGCTCATACATAAAGCTCAGTTTTACTTTCAAAGGATACAAACCTTATGATTTGTATGCCTATATAGATTCTGGTGCTGGAATGTCTTTAGCACTACCCTACGCTATACCTGAAAATCTATGGAAGAAAGTTCCACAAGATAAACAGATTACTGGTGTCTCTATTGAAAGTCGAAAGGTTACTTATGATACTGTGGCTTTTAATGTACAAGACTTCAACACATCTGCATTTCAATCTGTTGGCTCGATACGCATTGTGGGGATCTGGGGCATGGGTGGCTCCGGCAAAACCACTCTTGCAAAAGAAATTTTTAACAGGAGAAGCTCTACCATGGATTGCTCTAGTTTTCTATCTGATGTTCGAGATGCTGACAGGAAAGGCCGGCTACTTGAAAAACAGAAAAAACTTATAGAGGACCTTGGCGTCAACCTTGAACGCTTTAACAATCTAGACGAGGGCAAACAGATTCTTAAAACCCGCTTGTCAAGGGCTGTGACTGTGCTTATTGTTTTGGATGACGTGGATCATATAGACCAGCTGGATGCTCTACTACCATCCAAGGAGAGCCTTGGTGACGGAAGTTTGATTATTGTTACTACTCGTGATGCAAAGGTTCTTCAACAGTGGAACATCTCTACCATTTATCGAATGAGACCTCTGAATGCCACCCATGCCAAGCAACTTTTTTGTTGGCATGCATTTTTACAAAATTCTCCACCTTTAGAGTTTGAAGATCTCGTTGAGGAGTTCTTGAATGCCTGCCAAGGACTGCCTCTATCACTCAAGGTCTTAGGGGGACAGCTTTATGGCAGGTCTGATATGGATTATTGGCAGCGTACGTTCAATAAATTTTCCCAGATACCCCATGAGGACATCACAAAGAAGCTCAAAGTCAGCTATGATGCGCTAGAGAAACAAGACAAGAGGATGTTCTTGGATGTAGCGTGTTTGTTCATTGGACGTAGAAAAAGTGCAGCCATTGCAGCATGGGACACAGAGTGGCATGGATTGCTTGGTTGGGAAACCCTTTTCAATAAGTGTCTTGTTGAAGAGGACCAAAATGGTTACATAAGAATGCATGATCACTTGAGAGATCTCGGTAGGGAGATCGCAAATGGACAGTCACCTTATCACCTTTGGTCTCCACAGCAGGTCATCGAGATTCCCCCTCAACAGGTGAAGTCAATGCCTTCTTTTATGGTTTTATTAATCATAAGATGGTAATCAGGTTCTCCAATTATATTACTCTACAGTATTTCTTATTTTTACTTTTGACTATTCAGAAAGCGATACGAGTCCGAGGAATCGCAAACGCAGTTGGTGAGAATTGTTACCAATGGCAAGGGAAGATCATAATAAACACAAGCCAAGGAGAGCATAGCATCGCGCCCCGCTTGCTTGGATTGAAGATTTTTGTTGGTGATGGAGCTTTTATTAATCAGGAACATAGCGAAATATCAAGAGATCTGGTCTGGCTTCAGTTTAATGAGTTTAAGCACAAAAATCTTCCATCCTGGCTTTCATCGAAAAAATTAAGAATTTTAGAATTTGACAACGCTTGGAGGTTAGAAGATTTGTGGGAACGGGATGCGGACGTAAGTATATTACTCTATGGCTCTTGGGAAATACTTTTTAATTTATTGTATATTAATCGTATCCAAATTGGCTGCAGGCTCCTGTGCAGCTAACAGAGTTGGTTATTCAGGGATACATTAGATTAGTTTACGGGGAATCCCAAAGTCAATAGGACGTCTGAAGAATTTGAAAAAGATATCAATAGGTGAGGATTATGGCAGCTGTGATACATTGAGCAGCCTCCCACAAGAATTTTGTCATCTCCAATCGCTGGAGCACCTGGAGATCAAAGGATGTACAAATCTGTCATCCCTGCCGAGTAATTTCGGCCAGTTGACAAATTTACAACACCTAAATTTGAGTAGTTGCGACAAGTTGAAAAAGCTGCCAGATTCTTCGAAGAAGCTGACGCTCCTAGAATATCTTAATTTAGAAGACTGCAGTGAGCTCATCATCAATGCGGAGTTGCACATTCTGGAGAAGATGACACAGCTCAGGTATTTGAATCTTAACAGTTGCAGGAAATTGGAAGAGTTGCGCCTCCCAGAAGTGGCTTCCTTAAAAGAGCTATATTTAACAGGGACCAGCTTGAAGGAACTGCCAGCTAACATCTTTCAGCAAACCAAGTTAACCGAGTTGCAGATAGGGGATATGTTCTTGACAACATTGCCATCCTCTCTTGAGAATTTGTCCTCCTTAACTACATTTAGAATTAACAATTGTGAGAAGTTGGAATCTTTACCAGATTCTCTCAAGCATCTTACTTTATTAAGAGATTTAACTATAGCGGGTTCAGGAGTGAAGTGTTTACCAAAATCACTAATCCATCTTCAAAGTCTGACAATACAGTCTACGCCAATCAGTGAGTTGAGTTTTGGGTCAGGTTGCATGCTCAAGAGGTTATATCTGTCTGGAACGAAAGTGTCCAAGATTTCAATAAGCGGAGATTGTTCTCCCTTCCTTGAGACTCTTAATCTTCATCGGAATATGGATTTAAGGGAGTTGGAAACCCTGCCACCAACATTGAAGACCATAAATGTTGGAGATTGTCATGTCCTGAAGGACATCAGAGGTGTCCGTGGCTTGAAAAACCTTCAGAATCTGCAGATATACAACTGTGAAGAGTTGGACAGCCTTCCATGTTTTGCAGAATTAACGTCTTTAGAAAAATTTGAGTTGAAAGGTAGCAGCAAAGTCAATAAAATAGAAGGTCTACAAGAGTTGAGATCGTTGCGGAAGTTGAGCATAGAGCCAGATGTGCTTCCAAGTTTTGCAGAGTTTACTTCTCTAAAAGAACTTGAATTGCAAAGGTGCAACGAATTGGAGAAGATACAAAGTTTAGTACATTTGAAATCACTGGAGAAGCTCAGTATAAGTGACTGTACAGAATTAAACGGGCTTCCATGTTTTGCAGAGTTTACTTCTCTAAAAGAATTTAAATTGCAAAGGTGCAACAAATTGGAGAAGATACAAAGTTTAGTACATTTGAAATCACTGGAGAAGCTCAGTATAAGTGACTGTGCAGAATTAAACGGGATTCCATGTTTTGCAGAGTTTACTTCTCTAAAAGAATTTGAATTGAAAAGGTGCTACAAATTGGAGAAGATACAAAGTTTAGAAGATTTAAAATCACTGGAGAAGCTCCATATAAGTGACTGTCCAAAATTAGACGGGCTTCCATGTTTTGCAGAGTCTACTTCTCTAAAAGAATTTAATTTGCAAAGCTGCTACAAATTGGAGAAGATACAAAGTTTAGAACATTTGAAATCACTGAAGACGCTCAAAATAAGTAACTGTCCAGAATTAGAGGGGCTTCCGGGTCTCGCAGGATTAACTTCTCTCAAGAATTTTGATTTGCAATGGTGCCCCAAATTGAAGAAGATGGAAGGTTTAGAAAGCATAACATCACTGGAGAAGCTCAGTATATATGACTGTTCAGAATTAGAGGGACTTCCGAGTCTTGCAGAATTAACTTCTCTTAAAGAATTTGAATTGCAAATGTGCCACAAGTTGGAGGTGCTTCCAAGTCTTAAAGAAACCATTTCTCTAAAAAGCTTTAAATTGTGGGAATGCCATAAGTTGAAGAAGATAGAAGGTTTAGGAAGCGTATCATTGGAGAAGCTCAGGCTATATGACTGTCCAGAATTAGACAGGCTTCCGAGTCTTGCAGAATTAACTTCTCTTGAAAATTTTGAATTGCAAATGTGCCAGAAATTGAAGAAAATAGAAGGTTTAGAAAACCTGAGATTATTGGAGAAGATCAATATAAGTGACTGTCCAGAGTTGGAGGTGCTTCCAAGTTTAGAAAACATAAGATCATTGAAGGAGCTCAATATAAGTAACTGTCCAGAGTTGGAGGCGCTTCCAGGTCTTGCAAAATTAACTTCTCTTACAGTATTGCAAATCTGCCACAAATTGGAAAAAATAGAAGGTTTAGAAAACCTAAGATTATTGAAGACGCTCAATATAAGTGACTGTCCAGAGTTGAAGGCGGTTCCAAGTCTTCAAGAAACCAATTTTCTAAATAATTTAGAATGCAAAAATGCCATAAGTTGGAGAAGATAGAAGGCTTAGAAAACATAGTATCATTGGAGGAACCTAGGGATATATAACGTCCAGAATTAGACAGGCTTCCGAGTCTTGCAAAATTAACTTTACAGAATTCTGATTTGGGAATGTGTCACAAATTGAAGTAAAATAGAAGGTTTAGAAAACATAAGATCACTGAAGACTTTAATATAAGTGACTGTCCAGAGTTGAGGTGTTTCTAAGTCTTCAGCAACCACTTCTAAAAGAGATTTCAATTGAAAACTGTCACAAATTGAGAGAAGATAAAAGGTTTAGAAACATAAGATCAGTGGAAAAGCTCAGTGTATATGACTGTTCAGAATTGATGGCTACCAGGGTCTCTGCAGAATTAACTTCTCTTAAAGAATTGAATTGCAAATGTGCCCCAAATTGAGGTGCTTTCCAAGTCTTAAAGAAACCATTTCTTAAAAGCTTTAAATTGCGTGGAATGCCATAAGTTGAAGAAGATAGAAGGTTTAGGAAGCA